>OX104029.1:10256226-10706265 GCA_944470205.2 Schistosoma margrebowiei | reverse complement strand
ACTCCACTCACTCACTCACTCTCTATCCATTCAGTTGCTCGATCACCGTAAAATACATTAATTAGCAACAGCCAAAATTGTCAGGGTATTTTTGTAAGAACGAAGAAAAATTATACAATCTCTTTTCTCCTTCCATCATCATCAACTTATGTCAAGTTGTAAAAATTAAATTTATCTCTATTTTTTTTGTTAATCATCAAGAATAAAAACAAAAACAAAACAAAACATGTAACCATGGAAACTATTTAATTGAGTAGATATTTTAAAGAAAACATATGATTTTATGTATAGAATGCCAGATATATAATGTGTATATCAAGTAATAACAATATTAATTATAATGATACTCATCGTAATAATAATGATGTTAATGACGTTAACAGGTAATAGTGATAAACACTTTCTGGTTGCTATAGTTTCTCATTTATTTTCATCATATATAATATGGCCACGTGCACACGCACACGTACATTTATATATCCGTTAACTTGCTCCCTATTTCTACTAATGTATCACTTATACTTTGTTTTATCATTCTTTCACTCTGTAATTTTCTTTCAGATAATAGTGAATTTTTTCTAAAATATTCATAACCTCACCCCTCCCTCTCTCTCTGTGTGTGTGTTTCCCTCCTTCTCTTTCTCCCACAATTTATTCGTGACTTAGTTTTCATTATTTCCTGTAGATATTGGATGATAAGGTGTTTGCGTACATTATGTAATGATAATGACGATAACCATAACAATGTTTTTTTTTACCCTGAATACAATTCAATAATTGTTCCCAATTTTTTCCTCTATCAACGAAAAAAAATTTATTCACTATGCAACCAACATTAATTACAAAAATGAAATTCTTAAATGTATACTCTTAAAAACTTGCTAACATCCCAACACTTCATGGTTGATTAATAAATTTATTGATTTCTTTTACAAAAAAAATTTCAATAAAACGTAATATCAATTTATCTATCTACTTAATAGCTTATGTAATAATATACTTACCTTACTTACCTGGCTTATATGATAATGGTGGAGGTGATGTCAGTGGGGATGAAGAACAATCTTAGGTTGGGAGTGTTTAGGAATCCAATTGGAAAATATGACTGTTATATTTATGATTTATTCCTTCATTTATTTTATTTTTTAAAATACTGGGGAGAAAAAGTGGAAGGAGAATAAAAGTGAAGGTGTTTAGTAATAGTAGTAGTAGTAGTAGTAGTAGTAGTAGTAGTAGTAGTAGTAGTAGTAGTAGTAGTAGTAGTAGTAGTAGTAGTAGTAGTAGTAGTAGTAGTAGTAGTAGTAGTAGTAGTAGTAGTAGTAGTAGTAGTAGTAGTAGTAGTAGTAGTAGTAGTAGTAGTAGTAGTAGTAGTAGTAGTAGTAGTAGTAGTAGTAGTAGTAGTAGTAGTAGTAGTAGTAGTAGTAGTAGTAGTAGTAGTAGTAGTAGTAGTAGTAGTAGTAGTAGTAGTAGTAGTAGTAGTAGTAGTAGTAGTAGTAGTAGTAGTAGTAGTAGTAGTAGTAGTAGTAGTAGTAGTAGTAGTAGTAGTAGTAGTAGTAGTAGTAGTAGTAGTAGTAGTAGTAGTAGTAGTAGTAGTAGTAGTAGTAGTAGTAGTAGTAGTAGTAGTAGTAGTAGTAGTAGTAGTAGTAGTAGTAGTAGTAGTAGTAGTAGTAGTAGTAGTAGTAGTAGTAGTAGTAGTAGTAGTAGTAGTAGTAGTAGTAGTAGTAGTAGTAGTAGTAGTAGTAGTAGTAGTAGTAGTAGTAGTAGTAGTAGTAGTAGTAGTAGTAGTAGTAGTAGTAGTAGTAGTAGTAGTAGTAGTAGTAGTAGTAGTAGTAGTAGTAGTAGTAGTAGTAGTAGTAGTAGTAGTAGTAGTAGTAGTAGTAGTAGTAGTAGTAGTAGTAGTAGTAGTAGTAGTAGTAGTAGTAGTAGTAGTAGTAGTAGTAGTAGTAGTAGTAGTAGTAGTAGTAGTAGTAGTAGTAGTAGTAGTAGTAGTAGTAGTAGTAGTAGTAGTAGTAGTAGTAGTAGTAGTAGTAGTAGTAGTAGTAGTAGTAGTAGTAGTAGTAGTAGTAGTAGTAGTAGTAGTAGTAGTAGTAGTAGTAGTAGTAGTAGTAGTAGTAGTAGTAGTAGTAGTAGTAGTAGTAGTAGTAGTAGTAGTAGTAGTAGTAGTAGTAGTAGTAGTAGTAGTAGTAGTAGTAGTAGTAGTAGTAGTAGTAGTAGTAGTAGTAGTAGTAGTAGTAGTAGTAGTAGTAGTAGTAGTAGTAGTAGTAGTAGTAGTAGTAGTAGTAGTAGTAGTAGTAGTAGTAGTAGTAGTAGTAGTAGTAGTAGTAGTAGTAGTAGTAGTAGTAGTAGTAGTAGTAGTAGTAGTAGTAGTAGTAGTAGTAGTAGTAGTAGTAGTAGTAGTAGTAGTAGTAGTAGTAGTAGTAGTAGTAGTAGTAGTAGTAGTAGTAGTAGTAGTAGTAGTAGTAGTAGTAGTAGTAGAAGTCGTAGTAGTAGTAGTAGTAGTAGCAGTCAGTAGTAGTAGTAGTAGTAGTAGTAGTAGTAGTAGAAGTAGTAGTAGTGGTAGTAGTAGTAGTAGTAGTAGTAGTAGTAGTAGTAGTAGTAGTAGTAGTAGTAGTAGTAGTAGTAGTAGTAGTAGTAGTAGTAGTAGTAGTAGTAGTAGTAGTAGTAGTAGTAGTAGTAGTAGTAGTAGTAGTAGTAGTAGTAGTAGTAGTAGTAGTAGTAGTAGTAGTAGTAGTAGTAGTAGTAGTAGTAGTAGTAGTAGTAGTAGTAGTAGTAGTAGTAGTAGTAGTAGTAGTAGTAGTAGTAGTAGTAGTAGTAGTAGTAGTAGTAGTAGTAGTAGTAGTAGTAGTAGTAGTAGTAGTAGTAGTAGTAGTAGTAGTAGTAGTAGTAGTAGTAGTAGTAGTAGTAGTAGTAGTAGTAGTAGTAGTAGTAGTAGTAGTAGTAGTAGTAGTAGTAGTAGTAGTAGTAGTAGTAGTAGTAGTAGTAGTAGTAGTAGTAGTAGTAGTAGTAGTAGTAGTAGTAGTAGTAGTAGTAGTAGTAGTAGTAGTAGTAGTAGTAGTAGTAGTAGTAGTAGTAGTAGTAGTAGTAGTAGTAGTAGTAGTAGTAGTAGTAGTAGTAGTAGTAGTAGTAGTAGTAGTAGTAGTAGTAGTAGTAGTAGTAGTAGTAGTAGTAGTAGTAGTAGTAGTAGTAGTAGTAGTAGTAGTAGTAGTAGTAGTAGTAGTAGTAGTAGTAGTAGTAGTAGTAGTAGTAGTAGTAGTAGTAGTAGTAGTAGTAGTAGTAGTAGTAGTAGTAGTAGTAGTAGTAGTAGTAGTAGTAGTAGTAGTAGTAGTAGTAGTAGTAGTAGTAGTAGTAGTAGTAGTAGTAGTAGTAGTAGTAGTAGTAGTAGTAGTAGTAGTAGTAGTAGTAGTAGTAGTAGTAGTAGTAGTAGTAGTAGTAGTAGTAGTAGTAGTAGTAGTAGTAGTAGTAGTAGTAGTAGTAGTAGTAGTAGTAGTAGTAGTAGTAGTAGTAGTAGTAGTAGTAGTAGTAGTAGTAGTAGTAGTAGTAGTAGTAGTAGTAGTAGTAGTAGTAGTAGTAGTAGTAGTAGTAGTAGTAGTAGTAGTAGTAGTAGTAGTAGTAGTAGTAGTAGTAGTAGTAGTAGTAGTAGTAGTAGTAGTAGTAGTAGTAGTAGTAGTAGTAGTAGTAGTAGTAGTAGTAGTAGTAGTAGTAGTAGTAGTAGTAGTAGTAGTAGTAGTAGTAGTAGTAGTAGTAGTAGTAGTAGTAGTAGTAGTAGTAGTAGTAGTAGTAGTAGTAGTAGTAGTAGTAGTAGTAGTAGTAGTAGTAGTAGTAGTAGTAGTAGTAGTAGTAGTAGTAGTAGTAGTAGTAGTAGTAGTAGTAGTAGTAGTAGTAGTAGTAGTAGTAGTAGTAGTAGTAGTAGTAGTAGTAGTAGTAGTAGTAGTAGTAGTAGTAGTAGTAGTAGTAGTAGTAGTAGTAGTAGTAGTAGTAGTAGTAGTAGTAGTAGTAGTAGTAGTAGTAGTAGTAGTAGTAGTAGTAGTAGTAGTAGTAGTAGTAGTAGTAGTAGTAGTAGTAGTAGTAGTAGTAGTAGTAGTAGTAGTAGTAGTAGTAGTAGTAGTAGTAGTAGTAGTAGTAGTAGTAGTAGTAGTAGTAGTAGTAGTAGTAGTAGTAGTAGTAGTAGTAGTAGTAGTAGTAGTAGTAGTAGTAGTAGTAGTAGTAGTAGTAGTAGTAGTAGTAGTAGTAGTAGTAGTAGTAGTAGTAGTAGTAGTAGTAGTAGTAGTAGTAGTAGTAGTAGTAGTAGTAGTAGTAGTAGTAGTAGTAGTAGTAGAAGTAGTAGTAGTAGTAGTAGTAGTAGTAGTAGTAGTAGTAGTAGTAGTAGTAGTAGTAGTAGTAGTAGTAGTAGTAGTAGTAGTAGTAGTAGTAGTAGTAGTAGTAGTAGTAGTAGTAGTAGTAGTAGTAGTAGTAGTAGTAGTAGTAGTAGTAGTGGCTTTTAATTTACTTAAATCTTCAAGATTTAAAAAATATGTTTAGTACCGGCACACAGTGAATGTGACAAGTTGTGTAAACTAAATATCAAGGAAAAGTTGCTTCTTGTTCAGATTTCGGCTAAAATATTGATCAATTAATGAGCATATGTGATGTGATTACGAGCATAATAAAAGGTTTTTATGTAACATAAAGTATGCTCGCACTCTAATCTCAACTCCTAACGCTTGTTCTTAATCCCAACTACTAATACCAATCTCTTTTATTTTTGTTCTAACAACTAAATTATCATATAAGTCTATTGTTTATGTTAAAACTATTTATCTACTGTAATTTGATTACTTTTATTACAAACCGCTGTATAACTACACTGTGTTTCTCATTGGTCGATGAATAGCTCAATGTACTCAGTATAGTATCGTCTTATTAATAGTAACAGTGATAATAAAAATCATCATAATAAATCATACAGTCAGCCGAAGTTGGACAAGGCAAAATTACAAATATTATAACCACGCCTTCCGTGTACTAGTATAACCTGATGCACGACTGAGATTTTCAAATGAATTAACCTCATCCTCATATCAATGAAGTAGGTAATTTGAAAATTGACATTTAAATTGTTTTCAGTCTAATGATCTAGTGTAATTTTAAAAGAGTTAACTAATATGTGTATATATTAGATCAAGTCTTGTAGAGATTAGTTTTATGTTTTGGGGATAATTTCCACGAATTTATCATAGATGGAGTGCAGTTGGAAAACAAAGAGTCTTAGACATTTAATCCAACTTAGTAAGAAATTCTCCAGCAGTGTAGACCTACGACTCAGGTCGTCATTGACATATTTCTTGATGAGTGTGTAGTGACTTACTTTTATCAAGAGAACACAATTAGTTTAATGGAAACAATTATTATTATAACCAATTGTACCAGTGATTCTTTTACTGCACTTGTTTGTTTAACTGTACCAAAACACATACATTCTTCCGTTGATTGTGACCTTGCACGAATTCGGTTACGCTCAGTAACCACACTTCAAAACTGGCACGATCTCGGTATTCTTTCGATATCACGAGATCGCCAATAAATACATTTCGACTACAGCCATCAACTGCTTTCTGATATTTGGCCTAGGGGGGGTCATATCGGTTAACTGGCACATAGTATTCCCGTAGTGGTGATCATAGCCAACCGTGACTAAACGCCACACAAGTGCATGGACTTCTAGTGAGAAGTAACTAGTGGAGTTCAGATATATTTGGAGTGAAACAGTAGTCACCAATATTAATGAATGTTTCTCACACTTTATCGTAAGTTGATTGAATTCAATAGTGTGTCCTGTTGAACATTAACCCAGTAACTCTAATGCTTAAGTATTTATGACGAGAAGTGAAAGTCCTGGGTTCGGTATTTGGGGAGGTCACGGATAAAATTTTCTAATCTTCTTTAGCATTTCATGGCATTCCAATTTAAATCAAGCCATGATGGATATTTGACAATTATATATTCTGAGTCATTTATCTGTCTACTCACTCGTATACCTGTGCATATCCAAATCGGATGTCGTGGATTGTGATAAGAGTATTGTACCACAATTCACCTAGTTGGTTTATGAACTTATGAACTAAATATTTAATTTAGTTGATTGACTATTCACGAATTTCATAGCCATAGAATCATTTTCAAATATTAGGGTATCAAATAAGTATACTATTAAGGTGTGCTAAATCGGTATGATACAACTACATAGTACTCTTTTATTTTCAGTAATATGTATTTCAGCTTTATTTGATCGCTTCCAAATGACGGCAGAATGCGAATAACACTCAGTCTTGCAAATAGAAAATAATAATTTAATTTATTTTTTTTAGCTTAGAAGAATAAAACTGATTAATCTCGGTTGGCAATATGAACAGAACATCCATATGCCTGGATTCCTCAAATAGTCAATATTAAAGTCATACAGACATTGTGTAAATGTATTTCTGTATCACGTTTTCCTAAGAATATTGACTACAAAAGACTGAGAGGGCCTTATAAACTCAGTCATAAATTTCAGTAACCATAAGTTAATAACCTTAAAAACAAAAAAATATTATATTTTATTAGTTGAGCAAGTAAGTACCCAATATGGCTCTATTACCATAATAAATGACGACTCTTTGATATTCCAAGTGCTCAGTACTGAATCAAATTTCCAGTGGAAATATCAGTGATGACGTAGACTCATTCTCCTGACCAGTCCCAAGTGGAGTAAAACTTCCTCAATAAGGATGCCCGTAATCCAAGGGCTACAGCATATCAGCAATTCTGAGGTTCAGAAATGTGTGTTTGAGCTCAGGGACGATAACTGAATTGGTATTACCATCTCCGAACACCAATTTTAGTTTCTTGAATATGTTTTATAAGTTCTATCCTAGTGACTTACAATTCGTGCACTATGTTCCAATGCTAGGATGAGTTGGAAAAGGAGCAGAAACGGTCAGTGATATAAGAGCAAGCTGTACAGTAATGACATACATCTGTCTATACCGATATAACTCAGTGATATGAGACATACTCTGATTCCTTCTCTATTTTTTCACATTTTCATTTTCATATTTCTGTAGCCTACATTTTTATTTCAGTATCCACTTGTACTAATATGTAGGTGTATTAAACAAATAAAGAAAATCTTCATTAAGTTCCCCTAATCACCTTTTACAGACTGTCATATACAGACGAAAATGTTTGACAAATTATGTAACTTCTTAATCTATAATTAAACTATGATATAAAAATTCTTGCCATACAGCAAGAACATTATTTTCTTGAGATAAGAAAAGAAACATTTATACAAACTTATTTGACTACATAATTTGGTTTCCAATGTTCAATGTGATGACAAAGAACAGCCGCAAAATTGAAATTATTATTATTAAATTCACTTGGTATTGTTTACTTGAATTTTCCCATTAATTTTTAGGACTGCAATTGATCAATCTCTTATTGGAGGTACATCCAGCTGACAAGCTCCAAATAGGACGAAACGCACGTCCTGGATTCCACTGCTAGCCACTATTCATCTTTGCATATAATACTTGTGAATTAAGGCCATATCGAGGCAATTCAAACAGTATGCACATATGCCAATAAGAGACTGATCAATTTCAGTCCTAAACATCAATGGGAATATTCAAATAAACAATACCAAGTGAATTTAGTATAATTCTCTAAAGATTTGTTCTAAACGTTCCATCTTAATTATTCACCTAAATTCAACACATTTAACACATCTTATAAACTGTTGGATTCTTATATAACGATCTAAAATTTCTGTACAACTCCTGAAAATGAAAACTTCCAAATACCATTTTGTTGTGTCATCTTAATAGAGAGTCACTTCCATCATTCAGAATAGTTTCAAACTAGTATAAACAAGCTATGATAAAGTGAATCTTGATTCTCTCAGAGTTTTTCCATTTAGCAATAATTTGTCATAAAACTATCAAAATATTATCATCTTTAAATGTAATTTTTGTAAAGATAAATAATGATAAGTATCTTTGGATAGAAACGAATATTTAAGATTCACTTTTTTCAACGATAATAAATTGTAAATAAAGCATTGGGTCATCCTAATAATGAATTGAATTTGGAGGGGGGGCCTTTTTTTCCCACCGATAAACTTTTTATCATCTACGCATAATTAATCATTTATAGACTACATGGATTGAACGTGATTATTATTAGTAGTAGTATTAGTATTTGTATTATTATTGTAAAAGTAATTTGCATCACGAACCGACATTGATTGAAGAATTGCACTAATAACTGAAGATCATTGAACAATTTCATCACCCTAATTTAGAGTTGTTTAATAATGTATATTCACAAATTTCAGATCTACCGAACAATAGTGATAGCTGCTGATTACTTTGTCAAGTAACTTTGTGGCAATGCTAGCAACTAGACAGAAGAATTATCCCCTATAGGTCTACATTCTCCTATTCAACTCTGTCAAACTTATCCTAAAACTGGATTCTGATTAAATAAGATATTGTAGTAGTTAGCACAGTTACATGCCTAAATCATTTATCCTAACTTATGGACAGATTACTATTCTAATCTGCCCATTCATTTTGTTGTCATTTACTCATGTGAGTTGGATTGGATGATAATATGTATATATCTATATGTCGGCTTGCTTTATATACCTATAAATATTGAGTCATATTTTGATCAAATTGACTAGACACATTCAACCTGTCTACTTCTCATCCTCCTATCTGTTTGAGTGACTAAGAGCCTAAAATAAATCCTAACTTAATTTGTATTCGACTTTTTATTACCGTTGTCGCCCAAACGAGGTTAGCCTAAGTAGAATATATACGAAATCGAATGGAGAATTTATGTTTATGGATCATTCATCGTTCGTTCCTTCATCCATCCTAGTGCAGGTAATACGTTGCTATAATACTTTATGAAATCAGGAGAGATGTCATTGTGATAATAATTACACTTCATCGTAGATTGATTAACATTGAAAAACAATAATAACGGATTTCAACTAACTGACTAAGTGATACTGTTATTGTCACAAAAACTGAATGCTCTTGGTTTGATCCCATGTACAGTCGTTAAAACGTGTTGTTCTCTGGTTTCCCACAGTTATATAATTTACACTGATCGATCATTAAATAATAGTCAGTGTTACGTGTATCTAGTCGTCAGTGTTGGTCGAACATTATCGATAAAATTGTAGTTTTACCACAGGTCTGTATGATTCATCATCTCACGTACTATTTTGAGATACTATATGGTTGGAAGTAGGCGGTAAGAAATCATGAAATTAGATTTCATACTGGTTGACACTGGTTAACAAGACACATTTATACTTTTAATATAATCTTTCCATATAGTATTCGAACCCAATTCATCAAGTTTCACAGTTTCAGATATTGACACAGAGCTATTCAAGCTAAGACTAATCATTTTACACAATCGTTGTTGATTTAATTAATAATAAATGATTTCCAAATTAAATAAATTTCTATAGAAACACCTCACTTTCTAATAAAAATGCAGCTATTATTTAGTAATTTATTTAAAAATTTCAGCCAAAAATTTTTTTATTCTCCATGACTACATGTGTATCTGTGTCCTTCTAGACTCTTCTTTATACCGATTAAATTAATTATAATAATAAGGGCGGTAAAAAAGAAAGTTTTATGAATCCCAGTTACATTGCTTAAGTTGCCGCAAAATGATTTGAAAATTTCAACAACAAAAAAATAAATCAATAAATAAGCTACTATCCTTTGCTTTAATAAATATCGCACTCGGTATTGGTTTGTTTTACAAATACACTGACGTGTTTGTTAATTGTAGAAGGAGTATCAACAATGTTGTGATGTTTGTTTAAAGTATCAAGCACATCTAGTTTTTTTTTTTCTCTTATTCTTTAGTCTTATACTATTTTATTTATCCTAAAACAAAAAAAAATCCAATTGTTTTGTTGTGTTTCGTTTTGTTTTCATTGTTTCCTCAGGAGTTTTTCAAAGTGTTACTTGGATTTCATAATTGTCGGCATTATGTAGTGTAGTTCGGTTTGTCAATCAACTTTTTCAATGTTTTTTTCTTGGTTTGTTTTTTGAATTCTCCTCCTTAAAAACCGTTCAGAAGATCTTAATTATTAGTAATTACGATGAATTAGAATGTTTGATTGAATATTTGATTTCTTCTTTTTTTTTTGTTTAAAAAAAGGCTAATTGATATGGATAAGCAATGGAGTCCATTAACAATTACATATTGTACTAGTGTGATTACAAAACAAAACAAAAAAGAAAAAGTACACACAGAACTGTACTTTAAAATGTTAAAAGATTATTATCTGCATCAAGGTAGATCAGATCTACTGCTTATATGTATGTATGAAATAGTAATAATGTAACAAGAGTGATGAACCTATGTAAGTTCTTTTCAAATTGGCGTCTAAAATACAAGTTAGATAATTTTATAAGGCTTATTAAGACTTACAATCTTTTGACAGCAAATCATTTGTTCCAGATCAATATAAGACACCTTTTTCTGTACTGTTTAAATGTAGATCACAATTATCCTCATTTTTGTAGCGAATTTGGATATTCTAAATATCAGCCCGTCAAACATTAGATACCCCACATGTCGCCAAGTCACAATTATTTTATACTGATTGAAATCATGAGTCAATTACAGCTAGACCACCATGGAAAAGCTGGAAGCACTGGACAGCCGTTTCGTTCTAGTATGGGACTCCTCAGTAGGGCGCATCCACGACCCCACACCTCTCGAGATTCGAACCCAGGATCTATCAGTCTCGCGCCAGGCGCCTAACCAACTAGACCGCTGAGCCGGCATCCAACTGTGTTAATGTCTACCTTCAACCAATCCACGAAGTTGTGCAACCGTACACCATTGTCATCAGTGAGTTCCTATCTGACAACAGACCTGGTTGAACTCCACTGGTAACGGCTTCAATTGACTCATGATTTCAATCAGTGAAATTTCTAAAATCTCCACAAAACCCCTTCTGATAATTATTTTATAGTTTCTCAGTATATATTGGTCATTTTTGCGTATGATGTCTAGTGTAACATAGCCCAGGATGTAAAATGTAAGAAACAACGATATCATGAATCTTAAGGCATGAATTGACATGATTAAAAACTATTGTTCAACTGGATACTTTAACCCACTTAACAAATGAAATAAGGTTTGCATGAAAATGTGTTTGCAGTTGGTTGGACAACTCCAGCTTTGAAAGTAGTGTCGTAATTATAGTTCTAACACACTTTCATAATTTGTCAGATGTATTTTACACTGATGATCTTGGACAACCTATTGGTCAATCAGGAAGCAGTGCTTAATCATAAAACAATTAACAATAGAAGCAATAAAATTACAGTGGAATAATAGTTTTAATATGAATAATTAAGCCTTATATTTTAAATTATACATTATCGTATAAGATAAAGGTTAAATTTATATAATTGGAGTTGGGGAAGTGTTGTAAATTAAGATTATGACCCCTACAGGGGTTTTATCATCGGTTAATATCATCTAAAGTGAAAAAAGATTGGGGATTAAGATTTTCATCACAAACTGAGCTCAGTCATAACTGATTGAAGCGTTCCTATACCTAGGGTTAGAGTTAGGGCTTTCATCGTGAACTGACCTTGGCTATAGGGTTAGGATTAATATTAGGGCTTACGTTTAAGTTTAGTGTTGTAAAGTTGTAACGTTCCCACTCTGTTGTTTACACACTTAAGAAAGTTAATGAAAAGTTTTATAGTAAGCTACAGTAAAGGAGAATATTATTTAATTACGCAAAACACTCTTAATTTTGCATTAAATCATATCAAATACTCTAATATATATTCTGTATCGGGAGGTGGTGTTTCTTGTAATTTAGTTTAAGCGCTGTTTCATATTCACTTTCCGGTTGCATAATTGACATTTATATCATTTTTAATTATTTTAGGAACCAAATACTGATATCTCCCATTTAGTTTATAATAACGTACATGCTCTCTTCCACTGAGCTTTCAATTTTGCGTAATAATCTATGAGGAGCTAATTCACTTGTGATTGGTCCACTCAAGGCCGTCAGCAATTATTAGGTTCGGATCTTGGCAACACATATTGGATAGCGTAGGATGTGATAAACAGGTAGAATGTGAAATAAAATACAGTATAAGCACATATATTACTCATGCTGGATGACGACTAATAAATTTTGGAAGCTTATAGGTCTTGAGTGGTCATATAATGTGTAAGAAAGTCAGAATTTCAAAGCATGAATTACTACAATCTAGTCAAAGGTTATTTTCAACGTTTAGCTACTGTGTATCAAAGTTTCCATTATTTGTGACTAATGTTATTCCAAGGCAATAAATTAAATTGTCTGTTAACTTGGTATACTATGAAGTACATTTGGTGTTAACTTCAGATTTCTGACCCAATCATAATAGGCAGATAGAACCTAAAACATACTACTGTTTACATCAATAAAAAACAATCGAATAGATGACGTAGTCAGAAATAAAAAGGCATAGAATCTAGTCAACCACAAAATTAATCGAACATTTCAAATACAAAGTATTATACTGAAACTAGTGATTACTTATGCCATACGATTATCGCAAAATAAAATTGCCAAATTCAGATATGCTGACCTATACGACCAAACTAATGACACATACACCAGTACGGGCATTCTAGAGTTCCGACTGGTCCGTTTCCCGCCTAGACGTGTCAGTTGAGTCCAGAACACTAATACCAGCTCCCACCATATGGATCATTTATTTCAAACATACCTGGTTTATATACAAACAAATCAGACCACATCACACCATAAAATAGAAAATAACATTTGTACAAGACCAAGTCAAAAGTAGCTGTGATTGTGAGAAACTGTTACTAACATATTGGGAATATTTCAAGAATAGTAAATTATATGATAATAGTCAATAAGTCAAATAAAAGCTTACAATTAAAGGAATATGAATATACATCTAATATAGTTACTTAGTAACCATACAATAAGAATATACGTATAATATTAGCCCACAAATAATTCCTAACAGTTACCATTCATTTATTCTCGTCCGTATATAACGATTCTCTCTATTCATACTAGTCATATCTATATGAGTTGATATTCCACTAAGATATAAACTAAATGTAGAGCCATTTCGACGAAAAATAATAAAAACGACAACAACAAAATTATTACAAAGACCTCCACTAAAACATATGTATTTAGTGTCTGTTTTTTAAACAATATATTTAACCTGCAATAAGTGTTTTATTGGTGAAACGTGGTATACACAGAAAGTGAACATGCAGTTGAAAATTTAGAACTTAGTAGTTTTAACAGTGTAATATGAATGCCAAGAAACTGGAAGATGCATTTATTGATCTCTGATAGGTTCATAAGTAAGTATTGCTGAGCTGTTCCAAACTAGAATCAAACAACTGTACCTGATGTTAACCGAATTTCCGAATTGACAACTGTTTATCACGAAAATCAAATTCATAAACCTCTTCTAATCAAACATATCATTCAACTTGTGTTCATCAGAGACTGATCTCATTTGACGTACAGTCAAGAACCAGGCAGCATTAGAAAACTGTTCACTGCTAATATGAGGATCATCAGCAATATAAACCAGCGAACTTGCCAAGGATCAGTCCCAGGGATTTGAAGCCTCGTTACGAACATCTAACCATTAAGACCACTGGATTGGCATCCATTAGTACAATTATAAATTCAGTTATTTCGTGATAAACCTCAAAGCCCATGCAATGTCACTTGTGACAGTAATTTCACACTAGAACGAACTAGATGACCAGTGATCTCTAGTTTTCAATTGTACCTTAAACGAAACCAATCTATGACGAATACAACATGTAAATTAAACCAATCTTCACAAAATCATTTCAACTCTAATTGAATTTGTTTACATTTTAATGGAAATTAGATCTACCAATTATCTATCGGAAAACTGATAGATATATTTATAACTATATCACTTCATACAATATCAAATTAATATGCTTATAAGATATACGAATTATCATTAAAAATGCTAATTTAGTCATATAACAATTAGCTAAAAGAGGGAGAGAAGGAAGTTGAGGGCAGAGTATGTTCCCGTGTGTACAAGATAGGATGGGGAAGCATTTGTATCATATTCCAAAGTTAACAATAATCAAAATGTTAAATAAAAATCAATGACAATAGCTTACTTGATTGTTTATACGATAAGTATTGAACTACGTATATATTAGTGTGTGTTTGTGTAACAGAACATGTATGAAGATCGATTCTGTGAATGACCGGATACAAAATTTAAATTTTAGAAGGTATAATTACAATGCTACCATTTTCAATATCGGTAAAATATATTAGACCGGAACAAACCATAATAAATCTATGCCTATTAAATGGTTATGTAATTGAAAAGGTGATTGTCCAAGTAAGTGAAAATGGAGCATTAGTTGTCATACTATATTGTTACAATGGTTATATATATATAATCTCACAGATTGAACCAGGTTTTCAATGGTGGTCTAGCTTTAACTGACTCATGAGTTCAATCTGTGAAATTTCTAAAATCTCCACAAAACCCATCCTGATATATATAATCATTGTATGTATTTTTCAATAGGTAAATTATTTCAGTACTAATATACAATTACTTCTAAGAGTTTAAAAGAAGATTGTTTTCTCCTGTGCAGTTGGAGTTTAGCCTTCCTAGCTCTTTAACACTTTTCTCAAGCTCGAATTTAACAGACAACCTGATAGAGAGTAATAGTGTGAAAACATTAGTGTGAGTGTATTTGGATGCCAAGTACATAAAAAAAAACTTGTACGTCAAATCATTTGTTCACTTAAACTTTAGTTCATCTAAATGAAATGGTAAACTTTACCATTGACTTCAATGATTTTATTTACTCTCATAAATATCCCTAATTTTCAATAGTATCTGATCATAGTGTTTGTGATAAAGCTAACTTTTTAGTTTTAAACCATCTATAATACCAAATGTGTTTGGTATGGCAATTTTGATTCTATTCACTATTTATCACAATTTAACATTATCTTATTGTTTGTGATTATGACAGATTATGAAGTAAGTCAGTCTAGATCGTCCAGATTCATCCTAGCTGTCCACTGTATTCAATGCTTCCCTTCAGATGTTGACGTCTTCATGATCCATTCGATCATCAGGAGAGAGAGAAAGGGTGAGAGTAAGGAACCTTGTCTGACACCGGTCTTGTCTTCGAACGATTCTGTCGGCCGTCCTCCATGCACGATTTTACCGTTTAATCCATCATAGGAATTCCGTATGATATTGACTATCTTCTCAGGTACGCCATAATATCGAAGAAGCTTCCATAGTGTTGTCTTGTCCACGCTGTCAAATGCTTTCTCGTGGTCAATGAAATTGATGTAGGGTGATGAATTCTTAACGATCCGTAGTGTTGCGATTTGGTTGGTACATGATCGATCCTTACGGAATCCAGCCTGTTGGTCTCGAAGTTGAGTATCTACGGAGTCCATTCCGTTTAACGATACCCCGTTGAAGACTTTTCCTGATATTGAGAGAAGAGTGATGCCTCTGTAGTTATCATACTTGCTGAGATCGTCTTTCCTTGGTATCTTGACCAGGTATCCTTCATTCCAATCTGTCGGTACTTGTTCTTCATCCCAAATCTTTCTGAAGAGAATGTGGAGTATCCTTGCCGTTACTGCTATATCTGCTTTTAATGCCTCTGCTGGTTATCGGTAAATAAATGTTCTTAGATTTTGAAGTTTTACACAATAAATATCAAGAAAATTATTACTTAACTAATGAAGGTGACGTGTGTATTCCATCTTGTAAGTGTTGTTAAATATGTATAACTTTTTTTCAGTACAATCACGTGAATTGTTAATTGATCATGAAATCATAATTATGAGAAAGATAATGATGAAAAAATAAGGAATAATAAAATAATGATTTTTAAAATGACAATAAATATGCTCATGAAAATTAATGTTGTAACAAGTTATTGGGATCATGAACCATCGGAAACCCGATCAGGCGTTTCTCCTCAATATGGGATTCATCAGTGGCAGTGCATATCCACGAGACCGCTATAGGGGATCAAACCCATGACCTTAGGTCTTGAACGTAAATACTTAACCTATGGGCCATTGAACCAGGGTCTAATGGTTTACATGTCTGGTTTTGTATATTCATGTAGGCGGCATGCTTGAATATCTGGGCTACCTGTTCCTGCCATCTAGATATTTCAACAAGTTATTTGTCTTTTGTTTGTTTCGACAGATCATGATATCAGTTAATTGCACAATCTCTTCCGGTGTATTTGTGAAAAGTTCATGACTTTTCGTTGTATAAGTTAAAATGAGCACAATCAGAGATATTATGGTTACTGGTAATATACATCGAAAAGAATTTGCATTAATCAGATGTCGATTCCTCAACTGCTAACATCTAATTGGCGATCACTCAATATTTATCGTCATGATCGATCAAGAAATAAGAAACGGAAACTTGTTGAAATACTTTGTGCTGAGAATCTTATATTGTACCGGAAATATAATATTGAATAGAGCTAATAATAATAATAATAAACTCGTGATCAGTTAGTTTGCTTTTGTAGAAAATCCTGCCACTTTTTGAATATATGCTTTTGATTATAAAGTGATATTGTGTTGATTGTACAAAGAATGAGAGTTACCCGACAATGAAATTAGATGACGTCAAGGCATACATAGTGAATCGATTCAAGTTCAAAACATGTAATCCATAGGATTCCACCTCGAAGGTTTAGAGACAAGGTGCTCGCCATGAGACCCGAATGTCTTAAGCACAATCTCCACTGGGGACATGGGTATGTACTGTTCATATGTCTCAAACTAGTATAACATATCCGTCGAGCATTCGATGGTTCTCAGTAGTTTCCTATCATCTCCACCACTAATTGATATCACTTTATGGTGAAGAACTGACTTTAAGTTACTAAATACAATCGAACACTGAATGCTATTCTGGTTTTATTAGATTTCTCACCAATCGATACCCATACTTTCCCCATAAGATTAAACCCAAATATCTTAAATAATTATTCCATACCGTCTACTGTTCTCTAACTAATATCCGATTCGTGTTGTAAATTACTTCTGATAGAATTAAATTTTAACGGGAATGTATTTTGTTATTCCTTTTGTACTTAATATCCATTATTTGGTAATTTTTCGTATTCAATGTTTTGAAATCTCATCAACTTTTGGGTCTCATCTTTTAAAGTTTTCCTTTACTGAAAAAGTAGGAACACATTTAAATGGGAACCTTACTCTGGTTTAACAATTCAGTAAAATTATATTTATTTATAAATTTTCAATCGAGGTATTTTCTTACAGAAGAAGGAGTTGAACTTAAATAACTGGTGAAACGTTTAGGATCGAGAGACAACAATACCATCACCACCACTAACAACAGGAAAAACATTTAGGGGTTTATGGAGATTTTTTAAAATTTAATCAGGAACTGATCTTAGTTTAATCGTATGCTTGGTAGTGTATGACTTCAAAAGGTGATTTCTGACTTCTGATGAGAAGTCGTGAGCAGTGGAATTCAACCATTTTGATTATGAGGCAGTTACTCACTAATTACATTGGGAGATCGTTACGGGATGTTACGGACTAACTGAAGTAAAACTTGTAAATCATTGATTATCAGCTAAATGGTTAAGATGTTAAATATCCATGCCCGAGACTGAAAGTCCTCAGCTTGATCCCTAGTGACAGGGTCTTAGGTATTCACTGCTTCTAATGACTCCCATACTAGGATGAAACAGATGCCCAGTGTTTCCAGGTTTTCAATGTTTGTTAAACTAAAATCACTTCTTGATGTTCATTGTATGAAAAACATCAACATTGAAAAAATAATGAAGAGAAATAACAGAGAAGATAATAATTTAATTTCGTCATCTAATTTATAATCTATGAATAGATAAGTAAGTTTTTTTGCAAAAGAAATTTAAACCTTTACTGTTAAATTTTTTCTTACCTTGAATGAAGAAATCAATTTAGACGATTACTATTATTATTATTATTATTATTAAAGGTAAAACGTCTAGTTTAATCAGAAAACACACACGTACACAGTCATAGTTACAGGAATCACATGGTTTAAAACAAACGAAAGAAACAATATTACGTCATTAGGTGAGAGATAATGATAGTTCAGCAACAACAAAAAACTTATGTCATTTACAGTCTAATTCGTATATACCATTATTGGAAAAGATTTAAATAATCCCATCGTTGATATATAGGACTGAATTTTGATCAGTCTTTGTTGGCGTATATATTCATCTTATGTAGATCGTCTTGATATGCCAATGTTCAACAAGTTTCTATCAGAATAGATTGATTTATAGCCAGCAATTGAGTTCAAGATGTGATTCGTCCTATCTGGGACTCGTCACTTGAATGTGCCTGAGACTGTGTTGATGTTCACATTGAAATTCAAAACTATTGTCTGTCGTTTCATACGCCCAATGTGTCATTGACTGAATTATCTAGATTCAGTACCTCTGTGGATAACACATCTTGTATTTGAAGTGAAAGATAGTGGGATAAAGTCATAGTGTGAACATCAATATTGAAATTTAGCTGGTACATCCAGTTAACTCGTCCCAAATAAGATGAGAAACGTGTTCTGGATTCCACAACTCGTCATAAATCCAACTATTCTATAAAGAAATCACATTTACAGTTATTTACGTAATTGATGAGGTTGACAAAAATTCATCGAAAATAATTTCATGTGTTGGATAAAAACACCACGGTAACTGGAGGATAATAATTAGAAGATAAATTGAGAATAACATCTCTAAGAGAGATATGAAATGGAAAATAAAGAAGAGACGAATTCATGTCAAAATAACTTGTAAATTTAGATGGGCGGTTAATACCATAATGAAATAAGGGACTAAACATTTCAACAATGAACACAGAGATCTGGCTTAATTGGTAAACTATCGAAGCTTCAACTATATACAAACTTATGACGCTAGTTTTCTTTAGAGACGTGCTGGAAGAAGAGGAACAAGCCCAGAGTAAGGTGAAACTGTAGAATGATGGATAAGACTATATTCCCTTTTGTACTCGAATCGCGTGTTTTGATTTTTGGAAACATATATGTTGTGTTTGTACGTCATGTTCTTGTTCCTGAGGCATTCACTGGTCATGAATGTCGTGTTGTTGTTTCAGATCTCTCCCACTTCCAAATAAACGCTAATAATATGTGCTACAATATATGCACTTTTTTAGAAAAAATATAGTAAAGCTACTCATTTGAGTCAAATGCATAATACAGAATTATACTTCCCTGTTCGTATTCTAATTAATTATTAATTTTATTCAAAAATAACCAAAAAGTGAAATAATGAGACAGAGATCGTGTAGGAAGCATGGAAACGAAAATGATTAGATGTAAACCAAAAAAACCTTTTAATGAATTTCGTTACTCAATCGATGGTGCTTATTCATTTCTCCTTATAATCAAACATTGACATTTTGACGTTGCTTTTTTCTTCCTTCACCTTAGTGGATTAAAAAATAAATATTCATTTATAAATTAATAAATATGATTATTTAACTTGAGAAAAGTATAAGCGAAAAAAGTATACTGAACGACGATTTAATTAGGGAATGAAGGGGAACTAAAGAAGAACAAACAAGAAAAAGTGAACGGTGAAGAATTTTCATTTTCCCTCCAATATAATTCAGATCATCAATCATTTCAAAGTATTTTTTATACTATTGACATTATTACTATTACCATTATTATCATTATTATTGCTACTATTACCATTACAATTACTAATATTGATTTCTACATCTGATCAATACAAGTAGACAAATATATTTGAGTAAATAAATCAATATATTTGTAATATCCCAATGGGCATAAAAATTTGATTTTCTGACGTTTGGTAACTGCATGTAAGCCACTTCTTCAGAGAATATGTGTTTAGTTAGAAAAAATATACATATGATAAGAAATATCCTTATTTTGATGATGAGATATTCAAACTGTCCGCTATACCGAGCCAAATAGTTCATGAACATCTTAGATGGTAGAAAGTTTATAGTTTATGGATTCAATCCATAGGTTGGTAAGTCATCAGATATAATCAAATGTAATCAGACTCCATCTCGATGTATTTGTATTCAAACATATCATTTATTTTCATGCATTAAATATACCCACTCACAGACTACTTCGAAGTGTAATGCTTGCTGGTGTAGGAGTGGGTTAGATGAAAGAAAAAAATGACCAAACTGAAACATTGGATCACTCTATGAAAATACTGATTGTTGGTCTGGCTACCTTATTAAATTCCTAAAAAAATATCGTAATCAATGGTTGGATAGTTTGGATGATATCGTTCGAAATCCACCAAAAAAGATAAATACATTCACCTTTTTATCTTCTCTTAGATCTCATTCTCCAAAGTTCTCGTATAGTTTTTAGTGCACGAGTTTAGTTTATCTTCTTAAATCTTATTATACATGGCTACTGTTTTTTACTACCTTTGATATTGTTAGTGCTTCTCCTACTTTAACATTAGTCTTGATAATTTTATCTTGCTTTTATGTTATGATGTTGTAGCATGAACTGATCTAGAGATATACCAGATTCTGCGTTGTGCGTAACTGAGTGACTGATAAAAAAAATTTAACAATGGAGCCCTGGATGGGTGTTACTTTTACATGGAACTTCTCTATAGTTTTAACTATTCACCATTTTATTTAACCCAAAAGTAACTTTTCGATGATAATTACAAATTATTTCTTTTTGATTGAGATCATGAACCGATTGATGTCAGACCACCGTTAGAAACATGGAAGCACTGGATGGCCGTTTTGTCTTATTGTGGGACTCCTCAGCAGCGCTCATCCACCATCCCGCTCGTGGGATTCGAACCAATAGACTAAGCGTTCGCGCACAAGATCGAAGGCCTTAGGTTTGAGCCCCGAGAGCGGGGTCGTGGATACGCACTTGTGAGGGGTCCCACAACAGGCCGAAACGGTCGTCCAATGCCTCCAGGTTTCTAAAGGTGGTCTAACATCAATCGGTTCATGATCGCAATCAAAAACTTAATAATCTCCACAACCCCTATGCTGATAAATACAAATTATTTAGATGAAATTGAAAGCAAAATAATGTTTTTATTATAAACTAAGAAAGCTAAGATAATGAACATAATATCATTCTATGATTCATCGTAATCGACAGGATTTAGCTAACTCAAGCTATAGGTTTGTTGGAAGTCATCAACAAATGATTGAAAATTAAAAGGGAACTTATGTTTGTTCAGAAATCACAATTGTCTAACCCAGTAGCATAAACAAATATACCATCATTGACCTGTCAGGGTGGTATTATTTTCTGGAAACAAATATCATCAATTCTTCTTGTCATTTATGAGCTGATTTTTTAAATGTATAGAATAATAACTGTTTCATCTGGACAGGGTCCAGTGAGTATTCAACATAAACCTCAGTCAATAAACCATTTCAGATTCTAAAATGATATTTGAACTTCTTATCTATAAATAATTTCGGGTTCTTTACTTATATGTAAATTGTAATTGTTGGTATTTAAAAATATAGCAGAAATATTCGGAAGGTAGATTAGATTTCATAGTGACACACTTTTAACTAATGTTCTATATTCCTACTGTAACTCGAATGTAAGCACTATTATCCGAGTAGCTTGATCTTCTTGTGAGATCCTACTTTACGAATGATTTTGTAAATTACATTAAATATTAAGAGCAGAAACTTTCCTGAAGCCCTAGACGTTATAATTTCTATGGTAAACATATTAACAAGTTTTATTTTCATCGCTACATTATCACTGTCGTTTTTCAGGCACAATTGTTCATTAGAGATGTATCTTAATAATGGCTCATCTGTTTATGAACAACAAGGGTAACAAATAGATTCATAATATTCATTTCATGGAAGGATATTTAGTCAGGTCTATGAAAAACACTATGTTAGTGAAAAAAAAGTATTATCCTGTTACTCATTTCATTCCTTTTTTCAATGTACAATTTATGTAAATTTTGAAGATCAATAAAATGTACGCAGATTTTATTCTGAATATACAATCTTTATCAGTTGCAATCATAAAAAAAATTTTTTCCTCTTACGGTCTGAAATCTTTGATAATCCTTAAAAAGAAATATGAAGTAACCGTGATTACTACTTTAATTCAATGTTTCAATTCTTGACTTGATCTAAGTTGAACAATTTCAAAATAAGATCGATCAAAAAGCAACATGGAAAATGTATACTACAATATGAAATGTTATCATATAGGACTAAGGTGTAGTAAATAAATTTGTTGTTGAATTGAGGTGAACAGTGCTGTTACGTCGAAGGATATTATGAGTTCGTCGTTGTTGATTTGAATATCCTTAATTTGGTCCAGGAATTGTGTTGGGGATTTGATGGAGTGTTTGGCTGAATCTACTAGATGTTTCAGTATTCGTGAAATCTCTTTTGACAAATTGTACGTTGGCGTTCCGGGGAGTGCTATTATTGGACGTAATGGGATGTTTGGTTTGTGTATTTTGGGTCTGCCATAGAATCGAGGGAGTACTGGTCCACTGGATTTCATTCTCCATTGATCTTGTTTTGTTATTTCTCCTGCTTTGACTAGTTTGTTTAAAGTCTTTGAGATTTGATTGTCTAATTTTTTTGACGGGATTTGTGTCCATCAGTTTGTATGTGTTCTTGTCTTCTAGTAGTTCTTCGGCTTTGTTGACGTATTCTTCTTTATCCATGATTACTGTGGTGCGTCCTTTGACCGCTGGTATTATGACAATATCTTTTTTATTTCTGAGTTCTTTCAAGGCCTTTCGTTCTTGTGGAGTCAGTTGGTTGTTTTCTTTCACCTGTTGAGTTATCGGTACTATTGTTTGCCTTATTTCCTAAATAAGGCAAACAATAGTACCGATAAATAAATTTGCTCTCTATAATTGATAATAATGACGACAATAATAATAATAATAATAATAATAATAATAATAATAATAATAATAATAATAATAATAATAATAATAATAAAGATATCCAGTCAGATTTGTGTCATTACTGTTGTGGCATTATAGTTATCACATTTGAATTCTAAAATGACCTTGACGGAAAAACCCTCAAATCACCATATTTGAAACACAACGTCATTCCATGATTGATTTGGAATTGTCAATAAAAACAATTAAATCGATTACTTACGAAATTAAATTAGGGTTATAAGGTTATTATTATTATTATTATTATTATTATTATTATTATTATTATTATTATTATTATTATTATTATTATTACGAAATTATATGATTTCATGTCTGTATGATTACCTCATAAGGATAGTTGTGATTACACGTCAAGTTTTTAAGGTCAAATATTAACCAATCAATGATGAGTTAGTCAATATCTATTTGAGCGTTAGAAAGACATATCACTTGCGCCTGTATATTTTTTTTTTCAATGATTCAATAGAATATTATACAAAAATAATGCCCAATTTAACACGTGTACTATCTAGATCAGATTAACATCCTATGCACAGTCTTTAGTTCATTTATTTATTCATTATAATCTACCTTAATATCATTATGGATTATGTTTGATGTTATTCAGACATTGTGTTGAATCTATCTATATCGCATAACAACTGGCTTCAATCATTTCTAATTCTTTTTCTTTCTTTTTTAAAAAAAAAAATTATACATATGCCAGTTTGAATAAAGACGGACTATTATTACAGAAATGGATTGTTTTTCATCTGCATCTGTAAGTTGATTTTCTTCTTAAATATAATTGTGATATGTTATCATTTAGTTTAAAGGCCTTATTATAAATAATCGTTTTTCATTCACTTAGTATTGTTTTGGCTTGTATCGTCCCATTGAGGTTTAAGACTGCAATTGAACAGTCTGTTATTGGCATATTGTGCGTACTGTGCCTATGCCTCGATATAACCTTAATTCACAAACTATGTGTAAGCAATGATGGATAGTGACTAGCAGTGGAATCGAGGACGCGCGTTTCATCCCCATTTCACAAGCAAGTGGCTATCAGGACTCAGTAGCTGAGTGAATAACGCGATGGTGTTTAAAGCGAATGGTACTGGGTTCGAGTTCCAGAGTGAACATCAACTCTGAGATGCAGGTACATTCAGCTGACGAGTCCCGAATAGGACGAAACGCGCGTCCTGGATTCCACTGCTAGCCATTATCCATTATTCGTTTTTTAATTTGTATTCTTAATATGAACATTTGGTGAAATTCTATAATTTATGGACGACGGCCTTTGAGCGACACTAAATTGACCTTGGGAGTGTTCACCTAATAACTAGAACCAAATGATTGTTTTCATCACAAACTGACATCAGTTATAATGCCAAAACTCCATTCAACCAAATGGATGGGTGAATTTCGCGCCAAAATTTGAGACATGTTATACCTTATTGGTTCGTCCATAAGTTTTAGTCTTGCCGACATTTATTTGATACTGTAGGTTAACTAAAATGATTTCTATGATATGATACATTAATTTCATCTCGTACATCAAAAGGAAAATATTTTCTAAACTATGACGTTGTTAAAGATGACTGTCTGAGGTTAGACATACTTTACTGTTCTCATATGATGTTATTTAAACTGCCTAGTTTTTACTACTGATCTTCGCTAGTTTTAAAACTAGAGGACTGGAAAAATCTTCGAAAATATACATTCTAAGCATTTAAACATTTTCACCAATGAACTAATAGTGATGTTCCAATTTATTTCTATGAATTTGTTTATCGAATGTATTTTAGTAGAATTTTTGGATTGATTCATAGCACAGATAAGGATGAGGTTATCTGCAACCTTTTCACTGTTGAATATGTCATGCTCAGAATTTCCATTCATTTAGTCAATATATGTTGAATATTAGACTGTAATTTGCATAAAAGCTTTCATTTGTACTTTCGTGTGTTAGTCTTTATCAGTTTTAATTGTGCTTGCAAAATAAGATCATCTAGTTAAAAGTATGCGATTGTATATACTTTGTGCCAATTTATAAAACAATGGACAGGTGGATAATAGTTCATGAACGAACAAGTCAGATATAAAATAGAACGTTTTGGATTTTTACTCAAAATTTATTCACCTTAATTACTAACCCTACCCTTAATCCTAGCTCCTAACACTACTTCCTATTGATTGTTTAAGATTTCACAAGGTCATCTTTGGGATCGTTGAAGGTTGCTCATAAGTTTTAATCTCTTTCGTTTAGATCTATAATATATATTACTTTAAATAATCGATTCACAGCTATATGGTTTCATAACATTTACTTACATATTAATTGTTTCAATTGTACACAGTTCATCTTATTTAAAGAAATATTATGGACGGTAGATAAGCAGGATTACTTCTATGTTTCAATAAAATACATATGTTCATTTCTTAAAATGCTACTTGAAAGTGAAGTTTTTCAACTCAAAATTTGTATGCAATGTAGTATTTTAAGTATTTAGAGACAACCTAGACTTAGTTGTCAAATACGCTCATTAGCATTCTTACGAAATTTGTTACTTTCACCCCAGTAATTCGAGTTTACTTTCCACCCAGTGTCACAGTGGATGCGCACGACTGAGGAGTCCCATACTATGATGAGATGACCGTCCAGTGCTTCGAGGTTTTCTATGGTGGTCTAACATTGATACATTCATGTTCTCCATCAAATCTATCTTAGTTAAATAGCTGTACATAGAGATTAGTCTTCCGTAAAGCTGAAATCGAGTATGGCGAAAAGTGGGAAAGATATATGACTAAGATTTGTTTCTAACTTTTCTGTTTACAGTTTTTGCAGGTTCAAAATAAAATGAAACACACAACCGAGATTCCATCGCTAGCCACAACTCAAAAATATACTGTCTACGGGTAATACTTTTGGGTTCACTTAAGAAGCACATGTACTAACAGGGACTGACTAAATGCAGTCCTGAAAATTAATAATAAGGAAGTACCAAACCCTTACTAATACTTTATGGTTTTCAGTTGAATCTATGCCTTTATTTGTTGACTAGCTACGTTGTTGGTTTTTATAAGCGAACAAATAAATCTCCAGTAATTCATTGCTGGTGGTGTTTGTTGGTGCAGAAGTAAGTCAGAAAAAACCTAGGAGGGGTTAAACCAAGATAGCATAGTTTATGAATTAATTGACTGTTGAACTAAGCCATGTAATTAGGTGCAGCCTACCTAGTTGTGGTCCATGTGGTTATCTTAACAAATGGTTAGAGGCTTTAGGTATATGACTATAAATCTTTCGCAATGGCCCAGGTGCATTCACTCTTTATCTTTCCTTAAATTATAGGTACCCAAATCACCTTATAAATTTTGTAGTTTCACTAAATTCATATTTTCTTAGATGACATCTTCGATACCTAGTCCTTTTTATTACCACTATTGCTGTTATTACCTCTGCTACTCTAGGTTTTAACTTAATAGTTTTATCTTGCTGTGTCAGTGGGATGTGGGAACTTGGACTGGTTCCAGGTTTTACGTTGCGTATGATTAATTCTGTACTTTTCAATAATATTTCCAATGCCTAGTCTTTCTCATTATTTGTAGTACTGTAGTCAATTTGTTTCCTTTGGTTGTTAATTTTATCTTGTCATGTTAATATGGTATGGTTAGACTGAACGTTGATAATAGCTAACGAAAATTAGCTTTTTAATAATCCTATTATTTTGTCCTTCGGTTTCAATTTTCCCCTCTTAACTTTGCCTCTCAAGTTTAAAGTTCCATTTTTAGCCCCTTTTATCTACCATCCTATGCTTCTCGTCTTACTAATTTTCTCTTTCTATATTGACTTTCATTATGAAAACTTGAACTGATGCATAATTGTGGAGAGTCTTACTTTGACTAAAACAGATCTAGGTGACAAATTGTTATTGTAATTAAGATATACTGGACAGATTTTTAACTGATAACATTCAACGTTCAATGGATGAATCATTCTTTCCTAGAAAATTTAGTTCAGCTTTATCACTATAAGCAAGTTTTTTATAAATTATTGATTTTAAAGCTTGGACTTTCTCCTCATTGATTTTTCAAGACTACCGAGCTTATCAACTTTTATTGTCGTATTTTTATTTGTATTTTACACACATAAAGGAAGCTCAAGGTTTTTTAGTGATCAGAGCCTACGTAAACTTTAAAATTGATTTCTGATAATCTTGTAAAGGGGTTTTGATAGTTATTTTAATGTCAGCCTTACAAATCGTTTCAGTTATGTCTTCCAATCAAGTAGCATAGTTATCTAATCCGTGCGTTTATCTGATTTTGTGATGCTAACTGCCACTTAAGTTATTTCGACACATACATTCTAATTTAATTTAAGGAAGACTGATAACGGTGGAGATTTGTAGCTCAGTTGGAACAAAACTCCATCAAAAGACTGATAATGGAAGCTATAATTACAACTGATACCAATAGGGCACTATTTGACTATTATCGATAAGTGTTCTAATGAACAAAGCTGTCATCTGAAGCTATGGATTCTAGGCTGGAGTTCCAGTGGGAGTTATGCATATATCAGTTCAGTCTCAATTATGAGATGCATAATTTCCGTAAACGGTGCCGTCTTATTTAAAGTGAGTTAGAAGTGCTTAGAAAGGTATCTTTGTAAATCATCCATCATAGAATAATCAATTGTAATGTTTATAATTCTGATTGTTAACTTTTTTTAACCATTAATCTGATTGTCTCATGATTTGCTACATATTATAGTAAACGACCTGAACAGATTAGCTGTAACCTTACATGCTGCATTACTTTATAACTAAATTCTAAAGCTTAACATATGTCACTTAAATATAATTTATAAGATGGTTACGATTCATGTTTCTTCAAAAAATTATGAACTGTGAGGTCGATAAATGTCCTATTGATTAAGGAGGCCATAGCCCCCTGAGGTTGGTAGATCATAAAATTTTAACTAAGTTGTTGAAAAGTATTAAGCTTACAAAGACGCTTGACAAACCCGAGTTTATTCCGACATGATGTCTTAGATGCCCACCACTGGGTACTCAAACAAAAAAGAAATATTTGTCCAATGCTCCCTGCTTTCCTAATGTTGCCGTGCTTATGGGGTTTATCAGCGTGAACCAATGTACACGTGTCGGGTTTCATAGTGCGTTAGATTACGTTCTTCGTTTTAGATATTTTCTAAAAAAATTAATGTCCAAAAGAACTCAGATTTTGTTTTAGCTGCTTAATTACAATCGTTTCATGAATAATAATGGTGCGTATTACGAAAGTATTAAATACAGTACTTTTTACTATCTGAATAATCCTTTTAGGTAAAATAGTGATTTTTTGTACTTATCAACTGAACTGTTAATTATTGTCAATAATCATCTTGCATGAACTCAACATTAGTCACCGTGTGTTGTCTTTCATATTGAGATACTTATAGCTAGAAGGAAAGTTTACTGATTACCACTGCCATTATTTGGCATAAAGGTAATTCTGTTAAGACTACTCTGTAATATAATCTGTCGTGGTAATAATAATAAGAACCGTAAGTTTTAGCGGAGATAAACAATTTGTGTAGCTGATTTACTCAGTTACAGTTAGTCGTTGCTTTTTCTTAAACATCATTAATTTAAACCGTTGTTTTCTTATATTACTTATTGATTACATAATCACTGTCACTAAATTTTACATTAGTATTTTGCAAACAAAAATGAAAATTAATTTTATAGATAAAATCCAGCTTTAAAGATAGGGGTATACGTTTTGCTAGATATTTGAAAATGAATGAATTAAGATTCCTATTGACAATGTGTATTTACGCAGTTCGCCTACCGATCAAGGGCTGAGTATATTGCACAACAGTGTACTCTGGATCACTGTAAACTAAAACACCACTCATAAAAGTTGAAGATATATAGAGGGATGAAAGTATTTGGTTACTACTGAGTGAATAAAGCTATGTTTAGTCGTAGAGTACTCCAAGTATTAAAACAATGCATCAGTCGATCAGGCCATAAACCTTCATAAAATAGGGTGTTTGGGGCAAGTTTTACAAATGTTTAATGATGTAGGCTATCTCAACCTGGGATGGTGGGTGTGTTGAAAAAATAAACTGAGGGTGAGAAAATTAAGACAAAATCAGTCCATGAGTTCATTGAATATCTATCTGAGTGGTCTGAAAATATGTTGATCTGTGCAATATCCGTAATCTATATTTGTAGACATTGGCTGAAATAATTCCAGATCGGTTACAGTGGCTCAACTGCATCCACTCGTTATCTTCCTTTTAATTTTGAGTTTATCGCAATTATATACTTATCATTTTTTTTACTTCATGCGTTCGCTTTGAACCATTTTTCTCATGTTTGATCTGCCATTACAACTCATAATATCGTTTCTAATTTCCTGTCATTAGTTTTTTCTGTCTATGCTCTAGTATTTATGGTAATTTAGATCGATACACATTCCAGGTTTTATACTGAAGACTATTGACTCACAGTGATTATGATTCATTTACTTGATCTATTTTTAAAAATTTCAAACATCTTATCATCCCCCAAATAATCTGCGCGGCAGTCCGTTCTGTTTTAATTTACGGCAGCGAAACATGGCCATTAAGAGTAGAAGACACTCGTAAGCTATTAGTATTTGACCACAGATGCCTTAGAAATATTGCTGGCGTCTGCTGGGATAACCGGGTAAGTAATAGTGAGGTTAGACGCAGGGTATTAGGAAATGATGGTAAATCAGTTGATGAGGTTATGAATCTTCATCGACTGAGATGGTTGGGCCACGTGTTACGTATACCTGAACACCGATTACCACGACGTGCAATGCTATCCGGTATTGGAAATGGTTGGAAGAAAGTTAGGGGCGGCCAAACCAAAACGTGGCATCAGTGCTTGAAGTCACTAACTTCTAGTCTGAGCCATGTTGGTAGATGCAGACTACTTGGTTGGGGTCTGCGTGACTATCGTAACCAATGGTTGGAGACTCTTGGTGACATGGCTCAGAATCGATCACAATGGCGTCGGTTTATACACTCCCTGTCTTCCCTTAAACTAAGAGATTAAAATCGCTTCATATCTTTCTTTCTATGAACCAATTCTTTCTTCTTGTACTATATCTCTATATGCAATCTTTCTCTTATATATTATCACCTTCTACCTAACCACTGTTATCAATCCGGTGTTCATCTTGTTGTGTTGATGCGGTATGGCAACCTGGACCGATGCACACATGTGCCTGGTCCTACGTTGTAGCTGACTGACTGACTGACCAAATAATCTCGTCTGGTCGTTTGATAATTCTAGTTGATTTCAACACTTCCATTAATATTTCTAGATAAATGCTACTAAATTACATAGGGGATTCTACGTCTCACGTGTGTATACTTGAATATATATATCCTATGTTTGGTAGTTGGTATGCTACTTTTAGTTGGACAATAACTTAAAAAAACTCGTCAAACAATTGACGGAAGAGATTGTTATACATTTCCTAACGTTACCAAATATCGGTCAAGTCAGTTTGAGTAATTAGTGCAATTATGTTCAGTAAGACTATTCATTCCCTATTGTGCAATATATTGTCTGTAGATTTGCTTAAAATTACTCCCCTACTATATTATTGACCTTATTCTATACAAAATATATTAATTTGTTGGTTTTATTTTTGTGTGTATGGTCAATAAATTGATATGTTTTTTGGGTATATATATTACCGTCAAGTTGTAAATAATACTTTTCTATGTAATGACTTTTCTTTGAACGCCAATTGAATTTGATTGAAAAGGATTTTGTTTTCTAATAGAAAAACATCATTATAAAATTATAGAACCGATACAAAAATATGCAACTTTCGTATGTACAGATCATGATAATGAGTAGGTGGGATTTCGAGGCGAAGGAGTAGGAGAACTCGAACTTGCAATTTAGTGTTTGAAAGTTGAACATAATTTAATCACTAAGCCACGTTTCATAAATTTCTTTATTTGCTTTGAATAGATAGAAGTTAAACCTACTGTGATTATTCGGTAGTGTGTATGGGTGAAGACTAAGTTATTTGATAGGTCATCTGAATTAACACTGGTCATCCAATTATGATGTGACTATGAAAATGATATAGTAGAATGATAGGAAAAAGATGAATTAGATGCCATTATTTCAAACCGCTGGTCAATAACTTTAAATGTAAAAGTTATATTTGAAATAATCTCAGTGATTGAAATTTAAGCAATTTTAATGTTTCGTTGGGCAAACTGGTCTGGGCTTCTTTAGTGTTTATAATCATGATCAACACTATCATTAAGATAAAATGTTCCTCGTTTTCACATTATCATTCATACTGCTCGATGATTTTCGACAAGCTTATAAACTAGTTTATTTTATTGTTTGGAAAATTATTCGACCGGTTTTTCATTGTGACTTTAAGTTAGTTAAAACTTATATTAAGTAGTTATATTTATTTCTCAAGTAATAATTGATCACAATCACAAGTTAAGGTTATTATCTTTTGACATCTTTGTATCTCTTCTACACATATATATTCATGTATAATCATGTCATTTAGTGCAGTCAGTTTGTTGTAACCATATCGGTCCGTTTAGTCATATTACAAGGTCCCAAAATAATATTCATGTGATTTCAAACTATCATCTCATAAAATTCAATCTGTCAACATAAATTACCTTAAGTAATTTATTTTAAATGTTATTTTGTCAAATCAAATACATTACTTAGAGATGGTGGAGAAGATTTGTAGCTCAGGTGGATGATTTTGGTGGCGTTTTGTTCTCTGAGCTGGATGGTTTGATCGTGGAGCTTTCATCGTTCTTCTGAATGACATCATCAGCACAAACTTCAAATAGAAGTAAAGTGTTTGAATTTCTCCATATGTGTTTCACAGCTTGTTCTGTGCACCTCGAGGTGCGCTAATTAGAGGTTATGGAAATAAAAAAGAACGATCTTCAAAACCGATTCCTGTGTCAGTACTAACCTTCAAGTAATTGCTCGCTTATTTATTCGGGATTTAAAATCTGTGAAACGATACAGGACTAGAAGTCGAATGGAAAGTCAATGTTTTAGGCGTTCATATTCTAAACTTACAAATATATATAAAAATACTTCTAAATGACAGTGATGAAAAAATAAAATTTGCCTTGCTTTTTGGCACAGCTATACAATGATCTCACTTGAATGATTTTAAACAAACTCTACGTAGCTGAATAATGCAATTAAGAAAATAGTATATGTTATTGTTGAATCTGTATATTAAGATGCCTAATTCCCCACAGAATAATACCTTCATACTTGGCCTAACTTAGTGGTTATGTCCTGTTTCATTTTATAATCAAAACTTTTAGACGTACCATCTCGTTAAGTGAATTTTATGCCATAATATTGTCACATCGTACTGTAAATATAGGAGCCCGATTTGATTGTTAATATTTTCACTTATTCCGAATAAAAACCAGTTTTTAAAGGAGGTGTTAAGGAATATTATTGAATACATCACATCATAGCTATCTATTTTCACCTACTATTTTCCAAATGGCTTTGAATATATAATTTTAGAAAAGAGTGGATCACATAATTATATGATGAATTTATTGGGTTTAAGAGATTCATAGGCATGTTTGTCACGGATTTAAAATCAGTCGGGTTATTATTGAAAACCAGCGAACACTAAGCACTTGAGTTCACACCAAGAATCGAATCTAGGTCTCTCGGATGTATCACATGATGTACGTTACCTTTACATCATTTCAATCAATTGATAATATAACCAGATGATATTGTTAATAATTAATTATTGATTAACTGTTTGTAGCCACACCTTCAATTAGCAATAATACTGAACTAGCTACTCCTATTTTCACATCATCCAACTATCAAGCTTATTTCAATTTCGTTAATGTTATACTTTAAACAACTTAACTCATTGTTTACTAAAATGTGTCCTATTACATGAATGTGGTTGTTTCTTTTACAAAAGAATGATAATGAATTGTTTTTAACTTTCGCATTGTTTTGATGTGTTATGAAAGTAAGCATTCCACACTAGTATAACAATGTTATTCAAAGAATATTCCCTAGCACAAACTATCTAATTACATTGATATTAAAGCAATATAAGAGTAATGTTTATTTTAACTTAATCTTCTAATGCATAACTAATTATTGAAGGTGGTAATATGAACCACTGAGTTCCAACTCATTGGTCTAATGTTTTACTGTTTTCTATAAAATCTAATACATCTTTGGTTCAACTGTTGACTGGGTTGTTGTTGCACAAAGCTGAAGAGTCCTAAACTATGATAAAGCAACTGTCTGGAAATTTCTTGTTATCAATTGGATCCAAAATGATGTTACTCCTTTACTAAAATCATGTACAAATCAGAAGCATTTAGTCAAGCTTAGTTGTGATTTTCACCCATTATCTAAATATGACACGTTCATCACGAAAGCTGCCTACCTAAGGTCTACTAAGGATAATTGAAGCACACATAGTCTTTATTTTATAAGAATAATTTATCTTAGGAAAAGCTTTATTATCATTCGAAGCTCCTTATAAATACCATCATAAGTCACTTATAAATAGCGTCATCATCAAATGTGAGCAGTCGCAAATGGATCACAAACACTTTTATTAAGTCTACGATCTACGATCGGAATATTAGTGAAATGCATGGGACACACTTAGTCAGGTGAATCTGTACGTTTTGCTGGCTGAAGCCAGTGCAGATTACACCAGGGATTAAAGTTAGTGTAACAAGACAACACTTACCGTTGAAGTCAGTGACGTTATTATAAATCTTGGAACAATACACTAGAAGCTAGGTGTTTTTGACTTTAACTGTCACATTTTAACGTCCAATACTCATCTGTAGTTAAATTTTTGTAGTTAAACGGTTTACACTTTTTGAGTGTTGTTAGAAATTAGAGTAAATTTCAGTTGCTATATGTACTTATCGGATTCAACATTTTCTCAATAAGTCCTCCCAAAAAAAGAAAAAAATATATTTGAAAATTACTAGTATAGGGGTTGCGGAGATTATTACATTTTTGATTGAGATCATGAACCGATTGATGTTAGACCACCATTGAAGACCTGGAGGCACTGGACGGCCGTTTCGTCCTGTTGTGGGACCCCTCAGCAGTGGGCATCCACGATCCCACTCTCGGGATTCGAACCCAGGGCCTTCAGTCTCGTGCGCGAACGCTTAACCTACTGGACCACTGAGCCGGTATCCAATGGTGATAGTGTCTAACATCAACCAATCCATGAAATTGCACGACCATATTCCATCGTACTAAGGTAGATACCTGTCTCTACCCGACATGGATTTGCTCCACTGGTCACGGCTTCTCACTAGAAATCCCAAAACACGCAAATAGTTCCACTTTGCCAATACGCCTAGTTGATGTATATATAAAGCACTATCTAGAACAAAAACAGTGGTCTTGTTTCCTCAACTTAACTATATATAGCTTAATTGTTAACTGCTTAGTATTTGTTTAGTCTGTGATTGTAATCTATAATGGTTAAAAGTATAAATGTTACAATCAAACACTATCGTATTGTTAACTCAAAATTTATAAACACTAATTACAAGCAAATTATCCTTTAGATGTATTTATAAACTTTTTATCGTCCTATTTTCCTGGCTAAAATGGGAGTTTTAATTAATTTCTGAAATATACTGAGGTTAAACCTCACTTATTAAATGGATAAGTTTCTGTTGGCATATATATATGCCTTGATATTGTGCTTTGGTGAAAACCTTTAGTATATTTGGAATGTCGCTAATAATCAAATCCAGTGGAAGCATTTCTTTTTATTTAGGACTCGTCAGTTTGAACTTCATAACTAAGATATTTTTGCATTCAGCTGATTGCCCAAAAATTTTAATCTAGGAATTTTCAAGAATATCACAAAATTTCTAGAAATACGATATTTTGTTAAATCTGCGATCAATATAAATCCAATTTATCAATTAATGAGGAAAAGAATGGCCAATCCATGATCAAAGATTAAGGGAATAAAATGGTCAACTGGGACACAAAAGCACATGACGATAATAAAACCTGAAAAGACAAACTGGCAGAAACAAAGCTGTCAGACTTGACTTACCTAATCTCGCTTCTATATGAAGTAAGAGTTGATGATAGTTCTTGGAACAAAATGAAAGCTTCACAATCAAACTATTCAGCTCAATGAATCCTTCTATGCTAAAATTTTCCTCATCATTTCAGAACATAATTCGTGTATCAGTCGTAAGGCATTTTATTTTGTCAGCTTAGGGTTAGATAAAAATATTCCATTCATTCAATATACATGTACCATATAATTCGTTAAGTTTCGTTGTGAATGTTGGTTTTTTTAAAAATAGAATACAATTGAATTATGAAGTCGACTGAAACACTAATTCATAACACGAAGCCCATAAATTTGATCTGAAACCAATATTTACTCTTTAGACTGCACTCATTTTCACATGAAATGAATTCGGTAAATATGAAAGTGATATGTGACTAGTTTCAATACCCATCTTGATTTTTATACCAAATTATATTGATAGACATGATGAAATGAATTTAGCTTAGTCTAAGATGTAGCAAACATTAAATACAGTGATTTTAAAGGATTCCATGGTATTATTATAAAGGATTTGTGCAGATTGTTTAATTTGATCGTTTGCATCACGAACTGGTATTCGCTAACAGCTATCAAAAAAACCAGGAAGCACTAGACTAGACAGTAGTTTGTCTTAGTACTGGATTTCTCAACAGTGCGCATTCACGACTCTACCTGGGATCAAACCAAAGATATTCAGATTTTGCGACAAGCCCTTAATCACTAGGCTATTAAGTTGGTGTATAAGGGTTTAGATTTGTAACTTCAATCTACGAGTAATAATTCATAGTCATGCTTTAATGCTATTGATGAGAGACACTAATATCGATTGTGTTTGAACTTTATTGGTGACGGCTTCTCACTAGAATTTCGGGAATTGCCTCTCGAAGTAAGTCACTAATGACTACGTGATCCTGGCTTAGTAACCTGGTGGGGTCGTGGATGCACACTACCGATGAGTCCAATACCAGGAAAAAATAGCCACGATCAATCCAATGATGTAAACTATAATTTAATGGTAGTTATACAGATCGACCACTTTATGAACAAAGTTTAAGACTTAAGTCAAATTACTAACGTGCTTTTTGTCAAATAATTGTTCACATTATTTTGAAAATGCATGCATACAAATCAGGAATAATTTGGGGGGGGGAGGGGGACCCACTAACTATTCACTATTATTAATAAGTGGAATTTCGATTATTTTTTCATCTCCATTGATTTGGCGTAATCTTACAGAAATACTGGTGTGATCGGTGTAAATTAATATGGATGGATGAATGGATACATTGATCGACTGTGATCACATTCTATTCAATTTTGACAGTGTATGTCATTCTGTGTTCAGCCTACAAACTGTTTCCGTATTTAATACGGATAAAAAGAATAATCTTTATGTTTATTATGAGATAAAAGCCAAAAACACCTTCAAGTCGAGCTGCGAGTTCTGTTTAAACTTCAAACTACCGAGTCAGAACTTCTGACTAATCAACTTATGATATAAGAGCATCCAACATGTCACTGATAGGTAAGTTCCTCACTCTTGACATAGTTGAACCTCACCAGAAATCAAGATTTCCCATTAGAACTTCGAAATTCATCCCTGTACTATTCACTATTTAGTATTTGGTTAATTTTCAGTTGGGGGATATGTAGAGACCGGTTGAAGTCAATCTTAAACATCTTATTTTTTACTACTTATACCAACTTGTGTAGGCTTCATTTTACATATCTTGATAATATTGATTTAAATAACTCATCTCACAAGATTCTATAAACACATTTGCATTCAATGATTAACTACTGTTGTAACATTCAGATTTGTACGCACATATACTCTATGAAATTAAGTGATATATCTTACTTAGAGACTTGTAAAATGTCGACTAGAATTAATCTCTACTGAAGTGTAACTCACTAATATTATTCAGTCGACTATGAATTCTACGAGCAAAAAACTTTCATCATTTAGCTACAATAAAGATATGGGTTTGATCCATCACAGCCCGATTCCAGTCGAGGTATGAATAAAAATAATAAATCAATGAACATTTTTTTGTTCTAGTATAGAACTCCACATCGGAAATCAATCAACGAAACCCACAAATTAAACCTATCCTTGTAAAAAGTTTTCAACTAGGATTTCAAGGATCACATATGGTTTTGTAACGAGGTAATCAATATCACGTATACTAAGATAGCTACTTCATTCATTAGATAATTTGCATTCACGTATTGATCATATTGAAATAAAATAAAATATTTGGGGGGAACTTAAAGCATGAAAACTTTGTATGTATTTGTTTCCGGTAGTAGCTCTTTGTGAGTTTCATTGTCATATTGGCAAAATATGGAGTATAATATCAGTAAGAATGTGTGATAAAATCTCTTTTTTGCAAATGAAGTTAATCTGGTGGGTACATTGAGAAGCTCCAGCTAACACGGCTCGGACAAACAGTCAATGATTTCATGAACTGGTTTTATTCTTTAATTTGGTCACCTCTAGCATTTTTTTCAGCTCATTTTTACAACAGCTTGGATTGACCATCGAGGTAGGCGATGGTTACAAGACATATAACATAGAAGTCAAGTCCACTGATTAACTGCCTGAATATGTAAACACACATATATAAGGGAAGTAGAACTATTGTTTTCATATAAATTATTGAACTAAAATGAATTACTTAAAATATCATGAATGAATAATCTAATATGAGAAAACAAAGGTCACCTGAAACCACCAATAGATCGTTTTAATAGTATTCATCATTTAAATGATTTTATCCATCAACCAATTACTTCTTTGTCAGACAGTAGTACGTTACATTCAACTAAAGACGTTTATGATATATGCATAATAAAGAAAACTCTACCAAGAGAGAAACGAAAGACGATAACAAAGTGAGGCCATCTATCCGTGCACATATGAATAGGGGATGTATTGTATGTGTCTTTATGCAGTTCGTCTCCCAAAAGTACTTTATTTTCATCTTCTTATATGGTGGAAAACTTTGAATCAGTTTTCACGTTGACGCGGACCAGTCCTGGAGCGTTATTTTCATCAGTAGGTCTATAATGAAGTTATAAAAAAATGGAGAAAGTGGATAGCCTTGACGGACACCACTTGAAGTTGCAAAGGCAGATGACAGTTCGCAATAAGCTCTGACTCGACTAGTATTGTTTAAGTAAAGAGCCTTCATAGGGAATATGTACTTCCGAGGTACACCTTTCAATGACAGACTGCCATAGAACCTCTCGGTCCATAGAGCCAAATGCCGTCTTTAAGTCAAGAAAAACTATCGTTATCAGACTCCGATAAGCGTGCCTATGCTCTAAAATCTGACGAATGGTGAATATGTGGTCGATACAGCCACGACCAGGTCTGAAGCCAGACTGGTTTTCTCGTGTTTTCAGTTCACGAGTCTTTGTTAAACGTCCGATAATTATTGAGGCTAGTATTTTAGATGCTATATTAGTCAAACTAATCACTTTATGGTTATCAGAGGATGATTCTGACCCCTCCTTATATATTGGGACAATCAGTGATTGCGACCGGTTAGATGGGATTACATTCAGTTCCCAGATTTTAGCTAAAATATTAGTCAACCTAATGGCTAAAACTGGATCACCACACTTAAATACCTTTAGAGTCAATCCATCTGAACCAGCTGTTCTTCCTCGTTTCAGATTGGCTATAACTTTTTTAAACTTCAATTAGAGTCAGTGGGCCCATACAATTCATATGGGATCTAACCTAGCACTTTCAGGTCTGGTCGATGCTGACAAATATATCTTTAGTTCACTTATTCCAAATCCAAAAAAAATAATATTTTTGAATTGTTTAGATAAAAGACTAGTATATAATATAGAGATTAAGTGAGAATTAACAATTCAAAACAGCAGTAAACGTATATACGTCATTATCACTAGTTCTTTATTCTTTTTAATATCATTGGTGGTTGATGTTTAACACCGACTTAATTGACCATGAGATCTAACTTCAAATCTCAACTCAGAAACACAAATCTAGAAATTGTATCGCATATTGCAACAACAAAAAATTATCTTTAATTGCAATCAATTAGGAAGAAACTACTCATAACTTAACTTATTAAATAACATGATGATTATGGCTCCATGGGTAAATTTTGGTTTCATTGATATATGGTACATGCCAGTATCTTAACTAAAAACATTTTAATATTCTACATTTGATTAAATTATGGATAGGAATGAAATCTATACTGATCACATCATCCTATTTGGAATTCGTCTACTGGATGTACCTGCAGCGCGATACGGATGTTTATACTGAGACTTGAATCCCCAGTACCTGTTTGGTTTAGTTGTCAACGCATTATCCATTAAACTACTGAGTCCAGATAACCACTAATCCATACATATTTTGACATTTTGTATATCCCACACACCTGACACATTATTTACATTCATGCAGACCCTTTTAGTAACGAAGTTTCCCTACCTTTAGCCAAATCCATTTAAATACAGTTTAGATTTTTACTCATTAGTTTTTAACAGTGTTTTCTATATTCACCATTTACAGAGCTAAAATCAATATGATCAACCAATAAAATATACTATTAAAAACTGATGAGTATATATGTCCTTTAGAAAATTAAGCCCCATTTTTCCACCGATGGAGTGTCTCCCTCTTTAAAAAAGAAAACCATATCTTAACAAACCACGAGTGTGGCCAACATTTACTCTATGTCTGAGATTGGCCCAGCTTTCCATTTTACAAACAAATAGGTATGGCCTCATGGTTCCAGCTGTAGGATTTGAGATTAAAACACATCAGTGAAACAGCAAAAACGGAAATTTCGCCTTTAGTATACTCATCTCTTTTCCCCTTTCTTGTACACACTTTGACACTGAATATAACAATATACTGCTTACTAATTAAGTCTTTATTGTGAAGCAGTTTTCAATTTTCTTCTCTTCTTTCCAAACTACAGAATCCTATCAATTTATCTCGTTTTATATGAATTCATTCCCCGTAGATTTTTTTATGGCCGATGAGTATTGAATAGAAAAGAAACAATACCTGTTTCCTACTTCGTTTTTTCCTAGTTCTCATACACTCAGCTCTCTCTCTATCCTACTGTAATGTGCGGTGTGTGAGCTAATGCAAATACACACACATACACACATTAATTACTGTTCTCTTTATTTGACCTCCTATGACCCTTGTTGTTTATCGACCCTTATTGATTTTACTATTTTTCCTGACCATCTTGCTTTAAGTTTCTATGTTCACTTTCCAAATTGTGTTGAGCTGTGGTTGTTGTTTGTATATTGTTTTATCTCAAAGCAACCTAATCTATATAGCCAAAGAGGCATATATAAGTTAGATAGATTGAAAATATGTAAGTAAATAAGGAAGGAAGGAAGAAGACTGTATTGCACTCCTATGAAGATTGAAATAACTTGGCCAAAGTCACTTGGCATGCGGACATATAAATAAGCCTGTCCTTGGTTAGTAGTAGTAGTAGTAGTATTAAATCTCCATTTTTATTCAGATTTCCCAATTAATTGTCCTGAATATCAGTTATGACCGCATCTATTATGAGTAAATAGATAAGTAAATAAGTAGCATAGTATAGTTTATGTTTGTGTACATGTGTGAAAAATAAGAACAATAAGAGTAAATCAATCAAGATGGTTTTCAAGAAATTACCTATTAATATTATTAGTTCTAAAAGACCGAGATGAAATAGACCATTTGCACACACACACACATATGTACATATGCAAATAAATAAATAGACATGACTATACACTTACATGGATAATACAAGAATATTTATTCTTAATTGTAAGATTTTCATTTAAACTATGAATAATAATAATCGTCATTATGAAGATGATAATAGTCAAGTCATTGATACCACAAGATAAAGACATATCTACTTATTTCTGAAAGAGAGAGAAAGAGCGAGGAGTCTCTCCCAAAAAATTCATATAGTTGAAACAGCTTTTTACTCGACTCATTCTCATTTACTTGTAAAAGTTATCAGTGGAAAATGTGAATGGTGATTCAGTCTTCTAACGAATGGTTGTAAAAGAGTTGAGTTATTTTTTCTTGTGTTGAAAAGTTTAATTCTCACCTTGATGAAATTTCGTTTGGTTCGCTAACTGGTTTTTAGTGTGGTTGTAATAAATAGTAATAGTCTAACAGTAAGAAATCTTAATATATGTATATTTAGACATGACTTCTTACCTAATCTACTCATAAAAGTTGAATCAATACTGAATGAGTATTTAGTGGTAATAATAATAATAATAATAATAGTTTTGTAAACATCACTGTTTTTATAACTATAACTATGTTCGTTTCACTGTAATGTGACTTTGACAAAACTCTCAAACGTTACGAGTTTCATATTTTATCATCTCCACTCTTAAATCTGTTGTCTGTGTTTTATCAACAGTAAAGTGGTGATCTTTAGATTCACTAATTAATAATCAGATTGTAACAGCAATTAGTACCATCCGCTTAGTAGACACTTACTCGTTCATCATAACCGCCGACAATCTATAGTTTATGGAGTATTGGATCAGTGTAATCTAGCTATCAGAACTGTGATCATCAATATGACATTTTTGAGATTTTGGTATTTTAGTAATTTTTATTTATTTATCAGTTAATTAGACATGTAAACCAGTGATTTTGATTTTATGGGAATTTCAATTTCAGTCTTAGGTTGTTCTACTCAAATGGTTTAACTACCGGTTCCTATCTGAAGAAATTTTTACATGGACTTAGGAAACTTTCTTAACTTTTTCCAATTTCCGTTACCTATGTGACGTAACTGAGATGTTCATCTACCAACTAATCGAAGAGTATACTAAGCAGCAGTTCCTTTTATCCTGATTTATAGCTGAAAAACAGCCTTTAAAATAGAGGATTTTCATAGGTTACTAGAATCTCATCACTTGTACCTACAAAAAAATGCTTACATATACTAGAACCATCGAGTAAAGAATGATGTGGTTAGGCGCAGAGTACTAGGTAAATATAGCAAGTCGGTAAATGAGGTAATGGACTTTAGTCAACTTAAGGAGCTGTGACATTTGTTACGTATATTCATTTGCCGACTACCTCGTTGTGTAATACCTGCTAAAATAAGATTAAGTCTAGAGAAATCTAGAGGCGGTCAAACCAATGATTTCATGTATTGGTTACGTTGTTAGAGGCAAACTACCTGGTTGAAGTCCGCGTAATAGTCGTAATCAATATTTGGAGACGGGTTACATGACTCAGAATTGATCACAATAGCTTTTTTTTAAATCTTTGTATCCCTTTAGATTTTGGGTTTGAAAATTATCTTCCACTTTTTATTTGACGAAATAATTCTTGAATCACATTATCTATTTGTAATGTTTTCTACTATTAGTGATACGGTCACTACCTATACTACTCTGATATTTATCTTGATCATTTCATCTCGCTGGGTTGATATAGTGTAGCGCATTGGACGGATGCATATATATCAAAGCTCTATGTTGTTTATAGTTGAGTATTCGATTACTGCAGAGCAGATTATGCTTAAGACACCTTTGAACTCTAATGACGTTCCATTCGGTGAGTTACTTAGATGACTTAACTGTGAATCTTTCATTCTACTTCTGAATAAAATAACCAGCCGTTTCTTTCAATAGAATGAAAATGATGAAAACTTTGCAATTCAACCATCGGATTTACATATCTTATTATCAGATGCATCTATTTAATCTACCGTTCCCTTTTCTCAGTTATTTTAACATCTTAATGTTTACAAAACGAATTATGCAAAGGTAAACGAATAATAAATCATCAATGTTTCATAAGAATTTATACTTCTATTATTAGATTGTAGGTTTTGTCCAGCAAAAAAGGTAGCTGTGCAATTACAAGGCACTGAAAAAAAGATGAATAAGAATGCACTTATGAAAAAAGCGCCAAAGTCACTTAGAAAGCGATAAAGGTCTACCATTCAGTGAATACTTCATTTCATACAGGTGATGACCACAGAAACAAAATGTGCCAATTTAATTAATTTCGACCTGTTGATTTGTTTATTCACTTTGATGAAACAAGCGCATTGCACTGAGTTACGGAACATCAGTAATCCAATTTTCTACTGATTGGAATATTAAAAAAAGCACATACCAACAACAAAAATTATTTACAATTAAATTATCATTGGGTTTTACTCTAATTTTGCATTTCGGGTATGAGACAGTTATTCACCGCAGGAAATGGATGGAGGTCTGAAGTTAGGTGTTAACACTCTTGAATTCTGGCTCAGAGGTTAAGCGTTCACGTTCTGGACTGAAGATCCTGGATTCGATTCCTGTACGCGGAGTCGTGGAGTCCCATACTAAAATGGAATGGTCATTTGTTGCTTCCCGGTTTTCAATGATGGCCTATCTGAGATCAGTTCTTGTTGTAAACGGGTACAGTAATATAATAATTTTTAAGCCTTATCTGGCCAAAGAAGGGTTAGGAGTGTTACATATTTCTTCTGAATACTTAAATTAGGGTGTTATGACTATATTATTATTATTACTAAACAGTCCACTCAATGCTCAGTTTATTTGAAATCCTTCAGTCAAACTTTTTCAATGATACTTACACATAAATATCAAATAGTCACGGTTAAACAACAAAAAATTTCAAAGTAAAAGTAAATATATTATTAATTCAATTTTAACAATTTTAATTATCCCGTTGTTGATATTTTCGAATCAAAATCTACTGGATTCGAATCCCAGAGTTCACATTGACTCAACCGATGAATCCAAAATGGGATGAGATATGTATCCTGGATTCCACTGACAGCCAAAATTTCATTTATTTTAAAGCAACATAGTATTGTTGCTTATGTTGTAAAATTCAAATGGGAGATTATGTTCAGATAGTATGAAATGTGAGGTTTTCTTTTCTATTATGATACTACTAAAAAGCGAAATTTCATTATAGTGTATTTTGTTATTATGACATTCAAAAAGGATGTGTAAGAGTGATCAGGTTTTGGAAAATTTAAATAAAGCTAGATTTTCTTTAGACCAACATTATTTTTAAAAAAACAACCAGATTTTACAATGTCTCAAGTAAATACTCGCTAATTCATTTATCTCCAAACTTCTTTTGTTCTCATCACAATTTCAGGAGTTTTCTTTAAAGTAAGCTACTAAAAATATTTAAAGGATACTTTGGATTACTGAATGGTATGTTAAACCTATGAACATTTAGAACTATGGATCATTCATTGGATCGTTATTTCATCGTTTTCTAAAACTAATCAGTAGTTCACAACCCTACTACGTACAGCCTCACACATTCAGTGAGACCTAGGATGTATGTAGTTCTCATAGCAACCAAAATAATATTGAACCACTGTATCTTACATTCAATGGATTTGCTATAAGGCGATTTTCCCATATAGCCATCGCTAATATTATAGGTTACTGATCATAAAACACTAATTGAAACTACTGTATTCTCTAATATTTTTAACATTATTTCTATAATGAAGTATTTTTGATTGATTATATTGTCGTTTATTCATTCATCAATCCACCTTGGTTATTTATGTAATTCATTTGAAACTACAACAAACAATATACATATAGTTTACATTCTTTATAGAGAACTATCGTTCATTGAAAGCATCCTTAGAATAGATGAATAAATCAATCATTTGTGAAATGACAATTATGATGCAATACTCATTAGAGAGAGAGAGAGAGAGAAAGAATCATAAGTCAAATAATTTACAATGCAATCATAAATAGAAAATTGATTGATTGACTGATTGATTTACCCTATAATTAAATACCTTTTCTTATCCAAAAGTATAGAGAGAAATATTAATTATGATAAGCAAAGATAGATGCTAGCCACTATCCATCTTTGTTTAGAATGCTAGTGAATTAAAGCAATATCGAGGCAATACGCATAGTATGCACATATGCCAACAAGTAACTGATCAATTGCAGTCCTAAACACCAATGGGAATATTCATATAAACAATACTAAATGAAATTATGTCATTTTACTATGACGTCATAATTAATAATCATTTACAAATAGTTTCATACGGGTTGATATTTTACGCTTATATGTATATAAACACACAAGTAATCATATACTTATTTGTAGATACATAGGATTTTACTGTACAGTTAAAAAAAGTACACTTTCCTTGTTACTTTTTGGAATTATTTGGTAATAATTAGCGACAGTGCAATTCAAGATATATGTATTACTTATTTCAATCAAATGTTTATAACTGTTCACCTTCACCTACCAATATATTTGACATACTCGATACGTATACCCGTCTACCACCTTTCTTCAAGGTGTCACAGTGAGTAACACAGGTAGGGAAACCAAAAATTCATATTAACAGATTGCTATATATCTAAGCTGTGTTCAGCGTTGCAAACTTTGTGTCTGGAATCTTGCAGATAACTGTAATTTATGGTTGGAGATAATCGACAATAAAGCCTGTTTGATATAGGTTTTGTACTAGTTGGAACTTGTCAGCAAGGCGTGCCTGGGAAGTTCATTCAGCTAACTCTCTTTGTAGGATCTGAATCCGTGTTACCCAACTTTACAATCTGAAACATTACAACATAGCTATTCCTGACGAGTACCAACTAACACAAAAACTAATTCTATCAATGTTTTCTGTCGACTACCTACAACCACCTGACATATGACTACAGTGCACTCTACGTCAATCCATTCAAACTAATGATAACTTTGTAATTCGATCAACACGTGGTCAATAATCGTTATTTTAAATAACTAAATTGCACACGTACTATCTAATCTTACTCTATGATGATAACAGTTTGAATAGCTGACTTTTAAGGGCATAGTTTAAAAAAACTTATAAATACTCACACTCTCTCCTATGTATTCATCTTCGATTGAAGCAGGAATGAAAAACTGACTTCTTAATAATTAAATACTGGGTGAGGAGTTATTGAGTGCTTATATATTTAAACGTCATATCAATACAAATTAATTATAAGCAACATAGTATTTGGTACAATATACATATCCGTCTAATTTCTCATTCCACATATCAGCGCAGTATAGTGAAACTATCGACATAAATACCAAATAATTAGAAGTGGTAACAGTATTAATTGTAGTAAATAAGGGAATATTTTGAGAAGAATTAAATGGCGGAATAAAAAGTATAAAGTAATTTTGGAATTCATAATCAAAATGAAGATAATGACTGAATGGATTGGTACAACTATGACTGATTCTGGGTTAAATTACTATTTAACATCTCCAATCCTCGGTTACAATAACAGTGCGGATTTAGTGGCCTTTAATCTAACTCCATTTGGATCATATGAATGTATGTTATTGACGGAGTAAAGGAAGCGAAGATAAGAGAGCGAAGCGAAGATAAGAGAGCGAAGCGAAGATAAGAGTGCGAAGCGAAATGACGCTTGGTGAAGAAGGCATATAAGCTAACTCCCGTTAAACAAGCGCGAATCGATATTCATAGTCAGACAAAAATAAGATACAGCCATGTGATGAGTAGGATAAGAAATGCACACACGTACGATCATATAAAAAGTCAAGGCTGATAGGCGAATAAGTGACATGGTAAAATGAAGCTCGAGAGGAATGAGTAGATTGTTCCGTCCGGAGGCTAGAATAACCTATGTGGGCTTGACATAGTACCAGCCGCAACACGGACACCAACCAATTGGTCCACTATTACCAACAGGCCGTCAGCCTATAATTTTGTCAAGGTAGCCAGTGATTTAGGCATATATGACACGGCTTTTTCATAAGTTTAAACACCAATTTTAGTGTAATTTTCTTATAATGCAAAACGTTCAAAAACTGACGTGTTTAGCAAATTACTAGTAAAAACACGGATTATCTGAGAAGAATGGTGAATCTAAGGTTTTGATTACATAATAAGGATTATTTTACAGATAAATGTCATGTGTATATTCATACATCATTCATCTATTCGTTCATTCATGAGTGGGTATAAATGATAGATAAATAAATGGGTCGGTAAAATTTAATCATTAATGAAGGTTGAACAATATCATAATGTTTATTGAAACATAATCAAATAGTCGATAATATATACAGTCTAGTTATTTGACATCCGTAATAATAAGGTTATTATGTTTGGTCGAATTGAACTAATTGGGAGAGAGAAAATTCTATTCAAACTTTAGGTAACCAGACAAACTTAATTACTTTTTAGATCAATCACTCAGTTTTTATCAAAATAGGACCTAGGAAAGTTGTATGGTAGTTTAAATTGTCAAGTCATATCAGGAAAGCGAAACAGAATTATCAAGACGAGTGCCAGAGTAGTAGAAGTAGTAACCATATCGGTGGTAGCAAAAAAGATTTGATATAGAGAACATGATTTAAGAAGAAAGAGTGAATTCGTGAACTGAGAGGTATAAAATAATTATAAGACTCGCTATCCATTCTGATTCATTTCACCCGAAGTCTTTAACAATTGGTCATAATAATTGTGAGGACTCCAAACAGGGTAGTGTGCGCCCATCACCATCACTTGGTTGGGCAATCGATGATTTCATGTACTGACGTCACGTCTTGATCCGGCCACCCATAGCTTGCTTTCAACCTACTTTGACATCATCCATCATACTTTATGGTATGAGGTTACTGAACATAACTAAAATATGTCCAAACCCCCTAGATCTATGAAGATTGTCGACTTCATTAACTGATTTGTTATATTTACCTATACTCTGCGTTATTCTCTTGAGTCGCTACAAGATAAGCATGCAACCAAAAAGTGACATTTACTACTAAGTTTTGGTAGCTTACTCATGCCTTCTGCTTTCATATCCCATGTTTCACAGTTGTTTAATATTACAGAGCAGAGTGCTTCACCGCATAATTGCCCCTCGGTTGGTAGGTGGACATCTCACGTCATAAGTGACACAAATGGGTTTAATTAAACAGAACGAAGCGATACCAACATGAATACATCATGCTCATGATAGTAATTTAGTGCAAAGTCCTGTGTGTTTTTAATTTAAGTTGCCTTTATTAGTTTGACAATAAAAAAAAGAAATTTAGGGGAACCAACCAATCAGTCTATGTTAGTCGTACTGCTATTACGTTATAGTCTATACACTGTTGGTTAATTGAAATAATTTAAAAGTTATCGTTACCAATCGACAGTTTTAACTTAAAATCTCATGATGTCATATAATTATTTAAATTATCATATATGGTGGCTACTGCTTGTATAGATTGAATTATTTGTTAAACTCAATTCTTGACTATGAAATCTCTCAATCTTGACTTGATCAATTTCTATATTCAATGAGTTAACACCTATATAGATGATACACTTTATGGTATTGAGACTCGAGTTAACTGTGATTTTAGAAATTTAATGATAACTCGCTTTTAATACTAGTTTGGAAATAACCAAACAAGAGATAAGTTACATTATGACTTGAACATACACCACTCTGATTCAGTTCTATCTTATCTTCATCTGTTTTTATTCGACTGATAATTGATGAAGATTGTAAAAGTTCTTTTTATAACTGCAACTAATATTAACAGCCTATTCATTTAAAATCAAATTAAGGTATTAGGACCAGGCAAACTAAAATGTGACATCAGCCTATATAGTCAGCGAGTCACTCTAAACTATACTGGTAGGTTTAGACTATCTAATTGGAGCTTGAGCTATAACCGTGATCAGTGGCTGAAGATGTTAGATGACAATGCTCAGAATCAGTTACAATGACACAGATTTATTTGTAATTTCTCTCTAGATTTTTAGTTCCAGTTTTCCTTCTGACATATTTTTTCATCCTGTATTTTTTTTACCAAATTCTCAATGCTTAGTCTTTTTCATTATCATTATCACCATACTCTTCAGATTGCTTTGCTATTCATCTAGTTAATTTCATCTTCCCAACGTACTGTAGCATGGGAACGTGTACCAACGCATATTTCCTCCAGATTCTATGTTCATTGTGATCGACTTAGAGTGTAGCATTATAATCTTTTATTAAGTTAAATTAAATTTTAAATGTTGTAGCTAACTAGAAACTAATTACATAATACCAGGTTTAGTAATCAAATTGCAAATCTACATACTTGTCATTGTAAGTCACGATTGATTTACTGAAGATTTATAATACTGCTTATTGTTTCCAGCGTTTTCCAACCTGGAGAGTAATTTATTTTAAATCAGTTGTTTCAAGTTCTTTACCCAAAACTTCTGATTGATTAAAGTTAAAGATAACAGTAATATCCTAAAAAGTCCTACTGTGAATAACAACAATGTCGTAAATCTTCTCTCTTAAATAATCAAAACACATTACTATAAATAGATAATTATTTAATACTTTATTTTTAGAGAAAATTTGGCAATAAATTTCATTAATTAGAAGAAGAAAGTAATAGAAATCAATAAAAAGAATTATTAATCAGTTGTCGTTATATTGTTTATTATGATTAGATTTAATGAAGAGAATTGTGCAATTATCATTGAGTTATTCATTCTTTCGTTCATTCACACATTGTAATGTGAGTTTATTCAAATTAGAGGAGTAGAATGTATAAGACGACAGTCTACATAAAGTATTCAAGTTATTTTCATTTTTAACTGAAAATTTTTAAAAGTCAAATAAAAATATTTATTCAAATCTGAAGATGTGATCATATTACTACTGTAGCCAAGTGATCGTGTTACAGTTGAATGAACAAAAATGTCTTGTTAACTTAGAAGAATAGATTGGCTTATACGGACACTGAAATATATGGATTGTATATATTATTGTACTATTTTTTGTGCGAAATAGTAGTTTTGTGAACGACATAAGTGATTGAGACATGTATTCGGTGTCCAATCACCATCTAGCTCGATATTTGTATTAAATCTTAACAAGAATGATTAAGGTATTTAAGTTTTCGGTTGGCCTACGGTGAATTCTATTTACGGGCGATTGAGGATTCTTCTATTACGACACGACGAATAAAAACTCGAATAAACCGTACATCGGTTATGCAACAATACTTCGCACACTAATATGAGACAAAGATGGGACTTTCAGGATAACTTTATACACCGAACAGAAGTCAAAAATTGAGGAGAAACAACTCTGTTTTACGACAACATTCAATGACCTTGGAGCACACAAGAAAGTTGCCGAACAGAAAGCAACGGCAAGTAATCAAGTAACAACAAATGTGATTGCAGAAATATTGATTTGGAAAATTTCATCGAAGTTGTTCTTAAGAGAAATAACTTCGTATGTAATAACAAAAAAAAAAACTAGATAACCTGATTTATTTTTAGTCTGTCAGTCATCTACAACGTGGGACTAGACACATATATGCATCGGTCAAAGTTCCTATACCCCATTAGCACAACAAGATGAACGCCGAATTCATAGGTTGGATAAAAGCTAGAGGCAGACAATTCAGTGCACAAAATTATTGACTGTTAGGTTTGAGCCATAGTATTTGATACGAACTATCTAATTATAGTCCGCCTAACTGTCAAAACCAATAGTTAGAGGTGTTGAGTGATTTATGTAAAATCGGTCATAGTGGTGCAGATCTATTCACACTTTCTCTTCCCCTAGATCCTGAGTCACAAAATTATTTGTGCTTTTTAATCCATAAACTCATTATTAGTTCTTAGATCATATTCTCTATGTTTGATTTCACTAATTTTGATACTGTTACTATGTCTGCTACTTTACTATTCCCCTTGAATATTTCATCTCACTGCACCAATGTGGTGTAACTGTGTGAACCGAAGAACATTTGTGCCAGGTTCTACATTGCTTATAACTCCCTGATAATTCTGAATTAATTACGAAAATAAAATGAACAAGCATTAGTCTGATAAATAGCGAAAGGTCAGTAAAAAGTCTTGTTTTGCTAAATTTTTTTTACACTCATTGAGAAATATACATTCCTAATAATGGGTCAGATTATTAAGGTTAAAATAGACTGTTTAGAGAAGGTTCAGTTCAACTTTGAGCTAATTTTTATCATGAGCAAATATCACCAATATGTTATTGAATGATCAAAGCTATTGGAAATATGAGCCATTGAATTTCAACTTGGGATAATTGAATGGTTTCAAGTTGATCACCAAGATCTTATTATTGTAAATAATCTCCCGTATATGTTAGTGGGTATTATTACACTACTGATAAGCAAAATCAGTTGTCTAGATCTTCGTGGTTTCCGGAAATTCGCCAGTTGATACTAATTTCTTTTAATGATAGCTAATTTCATGCAGATGAATATTATTATTCGTAAGGATTTGAATTATCCCGTCGTTAATATTCAGGATTGAATTTTGATTCATCATAAGTGGCATGTATCTACAATTTTTGGATTAATTCTATATAGCCATTTTATAACAATTTTTTCAAGTAGATGAACTGTTGCTAACAAATAGTTGAGTGCAGAACACATGTTTTATTCTGTGTACGACTCTTTAATTGGATCCATCTGTTAATGTTCACATTTGAATTAATATTGTTTACGGGGAAATTTGTAATTTTAATAGTTTAATTCATGGGTTGATGTAAGTTAGACCACCACTGAAAACCTGGATGCACTGGGCTGTGACCAGTGGAGTCCAATCCGTGTCGGGTAGAGACAGGAATCATCCTCAGACAATGGATGAATGGTTGTGTAAGATCATGAATCAATTGAAATTAGACATTAACATTGTTAGATGCCAGATTAGTCGTCGAGAGGTTAAGCGTTCGCTTGAGAGACCGAAGGTCCTGGGTTCAAGTCCCTCATGCAGTGTCGTGGATGCGCACTGCTGAGAAGTCCCATACTAAGACGAAGTAGGTGTCCAGTACTTTCAGGTTTCCAATGGTTGTCTAGCTTATATCGACTCATAAATTTAACTATCATAAGCACTACAATCTCTACAAACCCACATTCTAAATTTGTAATTCACTAAAATATGAAAACTATTACTTAATTCTGTGGATAGTTGGTGAAATAATTTATTACTTAACGAGCTTTGCATTAAATCATTCGCGAAAACAGGACTAGTATATACCACCACATCACACCACCCGACCCATATTTTTCCCATTGGATTACTTTTTTAAGAATTAGAGTAACTCTCATTGACGAAATGAGAAATTGTTTTGGATGATACTTAAATATAAAGTAATGTAGTCTTTTCTATACCATTTTGACATTGAATGTATGTGTTTTGTATATATATAGGTGATTGTCGAATTTTATTATTGATACCTATAACAAATTTTTTTATATTATTAGATAATAAAAATTCAGTCTTATTGACCAAGTTGAATTAGGAGTTAGATTTGCCCCGAAAAGGATAACTAGTGACACATACTAGTGTATTTGGATATTTATATGTGAATACTTAGTGAAATCAATGATATTGAACTGATTCAATTCAATGGGTAACAGAAACTAATGAATGAATGAATGAATGAATTCACCTTTTTTATATTTTAAAAGATGTTGGGTAATTTAACACTATTCCATTACTGAGATATTATTTGTTTACTAATACTCGAATAGATAATTAATATTTTACGATATGGATAACCACCGTAGGTGAAGTTCGGGATGCTTTTTTATGCTTTTATATGGAGCTTGTCAGTTTCATGTACTCAGACTCAAAACTGTTACTCATCACTGCAAGCGTCAAAATTATAATACCAGTTGACCCAATGGTGATTAACTATTGATAAATAATCACAGGTAACTGTTTGAGTTGTACAGATATTTGATAAGTATAAATAATGTCCTCTTTGCTTGAGCTTAACTATTTCGTTCCTGTTTCGTACCATGAGATTGTAAAGATAAATGCTCCAGGCATAGAAAACTAACTTTTGTTACTCTCAGATACAGATACTTAAAGATCTTGTTTGATTTTGATCTAGAATTATTTTAGAAACAATTAAACAACTTATCACAAAACATATCTTGTGTTATGCTTATTTATTTGAATGCATTTTTGTAGAGATTGGTTTGATCGGTAGGTAGTGTTCTCTATATATTAGTCTCATCTGGGGTACCATTGGATACCAGGGGGCAAATTGATTGAAATTCATCCTTGGATACCGGCTTAGTGGTTTCCATGATTAAATGTACACCGCGAATCCTGAAAGTCCTGAGTTCTCAACCCTTAGTGGAGTCATGAGTGAGCATTACTGAAGAGTCCCCATAATAGGATTAGATATCTATTCAGTGGTTGTCAATAGTACCTAACTGAGATCAATCTTTGACAAATGCCAACTGTAATATTTATTTCGTCAATTTCCCCTCCTCAATAACATAAAGTGTAGATAAAACTACGATGACTAATTCCTTTGGTTTTTTAATCCTATATTGTTTTCAGTCTACGAGTCAATCCATCAGTCATTATCAATATTTGGTTTGTCCAAGTAACCACATTATATCAGCATAGTTAAATAGAATTAACTAAGTGACTAACAATTGTTTGGAAACGTATTAACAATAATCATGATTACTAAAAATGTGTTTTACATAGAATCATGAATCAGTGAAATAAAAGTATACGAAAGTATTGAAATTCACTATTCAGTAAAAAATAAAGAATATATACATTACGGCTAATAATATTACTTAAATTCGTCTAATATTGATCATGATTTTTGCTTGAACTTCAACCAAATTGCTTAAAGCACCTCCTATAATTTAGATCGAAATTCAATGACTTAGTATTATGGTTTATTAATCTAATCACTTGTTATCTTACCGGCTAATTCCTGTAAATAATTAAAAGAATCTTTAAAGCCTAATATCGAGGCATAGGCACAATATGCACATATGCCAATAACAGACTGATCAATTGGAGTCTTAAACCTCAATGGGAAGATACAAGCCAAAACAATACCAAGTGAATTCTAAATATATACTATTAGTGATCATCTACTTTTATTTCTAATACTTCAAAATAAGTAATACAGTGTTATTAAATCGGAATGTAATTTCGGGTTCAAATTCATAAGTTATCATGAAAACTTAGGTATTACTTGATGAATGTTAGGTTTGGACATAGCACGACAAATTAACTACCTATTCAGAATTCACCGATTGCTTTCCATGTATATTTTTCAATTTAAAACTACATATATCTATGTAGAAAGAGATGTCTTTGCACAGTCAAAACATTCATTAGAGACATCTTTCCATGGACAGAAAACTATATATATATATATATATATATATATATATATATATATATATATATATATATATATATATATATATATATATATATATATATATATATATATATATATATATATTCAATCAGATAACTATTTACCTAATGCATTTCTACATTTAGTTGTATACGTTTCCATAGTAACATTGTTAAATGTTTCACTAAATTTATCACATTAGCTAGTCTGTTACAACACTGTGTATGGAGGTAGGTAGCTTTATGGATTTGAGATAATCTAAAACTGTGTACACACATTTATTTACATATTTTTAAGGAATTAAAATACTAAACATATACTCATTAATTTGTTTATAAAAGGTGGTGGTAATGTATTTTAGTTTTATTGTGGAAAAGAATAGATTACAAAAATACATGTTTTCCCAATTTGGTAACTAATATTATTACAATTCCTGTAAATATAATCTATTTTAATGTTTTGTTCAAGTGGCTATGGTAACCACTGTAATTATTAGGTTGATACTTAAAAAATGACTTTATTCCTATGGTAAAACTGGGAAGAATTCAATTTATGTATTATTTAATTTGAACTAACTACTGAATTTGAGAAAATAAACTCGAGTTGCGTGATAGATTTTGAAGGAGAGTGAGAAAGAGATTAACATCTTAGTTACCAGTTCTGAAAAATACAAGACCAAACTGGGTTAATCAGTGTTCAAATTCAATGTAATCATCAAATGTTTTCTTAAATTTTCATTTAAGTGAAATAATTGATTGGTTGGTAACTAAACTAATTTAGATATTCATTAGATTGTTAAACTCTACTTCTATCATATCATTCAGGTGCAATATAGAGTTACTCCTAACTAGTGTACATTGCATAGGTGTTTTATCCCTAATTCTTTATACATTGTAAATGAGTACATATTTGTGAATATTCTATTTGCATATAAACTCTAGTAAACATAATAACGTATCTCCCAGGTCAAATATAACTTTCTCCACTTACCAACGAATTCTACGCATATAAACGATGGTACGAAAATTCACGAAGTTTAAGTAACAGCTATAATATGTGGTTGATAGAATTTAATTAACACCAAAGTATTTGACAAAAATAACATCAACCAGTACTCAGTGATCAATTAATTTTAAATACTTCAGCCCTATAGCAGATCAGTCGGAACCTAAACATGCTCACTGATAACATCTCAGGTCACAAAGTTGGGAGATCAAGGTTCCAATCCCGCAAAAACAGCAGTTGTTTCAAGATTGTAGACACCTCTTACTGACGAGTCCCAATGAACACGAAAGCTAATCAGTGTTAAACGGAACTAGACAAATATAGCATTGTTCATTACTACTCATTGATCAATCCACACAAAATTATGGGATAGTTTACTGTAATAGTCCCATAATCATCACTTTGTTAGTCGTAATGACATTTGGCTATTATTATCATTGTTTTATTTGTCTTCATTGTTGTTATAGTAACACTCAGGGCAACTATAACATCATTGATTAAAATATAAAGTTAAAATCATCAACTAAGTGTGCAGTCTAGCCAACTAATTAATAAATGATAATTATTTATCAAAATAATATTTGGTCGATATATATATATATTGATTTGATGTAGATTGGTGGTTTGGATACTAGACGAACAATTATTAGAACAACGGTCTATATTATTTACATTCAGTGAATTTCATTGCACCATACTGACAAAATCCATATCGGCATTAAGAATTTACAAACCCATAGAGTCCTGGTTATATATAACAAATAAAGAGGCTCTGTAGTGTTGTCCGGTCTTCCAATTCTGGTACTAATCATTCACTCTTTCTACATCTCCGAGGTCGACTGGCTACTTGAATGAGAAGACAAGAAATGGATAGGAAACTTTATTGACTGACCGAATCAAAGTCCATACAAACTCATCCATATATTTTCATAGTTTGAAACTCGAACTGATCTTAGCTAGACTACCATTGAAAATCTGGAAGTACTTAACGGCAATTGCACCTTACTTACTTACGCCTGTTACTCCCAATGGAGCATAGGCCGACGACCAGCATTCTCCAACCCACTCTGTCCTGGGCCTTCTTTTCTAATTCCATCCAATTCTTGTTCATTCTTCTCATGTCAACGTGGTATGGTCGCCGGCAATTGCGCCTTGTATGGAACCAATTAGCAGTACGCATTCACAACCACACAATCGGGAATCGAACTCAAAACCCTCAGATCCCTCGGATAATTAGAGAAGATCTCAAATAATAGCATCCATCAACGAACAGCATTCGCCTATCATTTGATCTTGATCTGGCATGCGCGGATAGGCATATGATGTGGCTAAATTGATCGAACCTACCGGTTTCCTGACCGACTGCCTTTTACAATTTTGTTAGCGTACACAACAATGAAAACACGGATCGTTATGTGCATAGCAGGCTATGTTTAAAGTATGGATTACTGAAACTAGACTTTGTGATTCAGTGATTAATGTTCTCTCTTTGTTTAAAATTTCTAACATTCATTTATTTGATTCTCGGTGACTATACGAAAGCCAGAGAACAAACTGAAGTATTTATTTAATACTTCTTGACTGCAGATGTAGTCTTTAATTTATTGTCAACACGTGATGATGACCACTTTTTCCCAGTGTCTATTGAGTAGTAGCACAAGTTATCAGTTGAATTTAAACATGCTAATCTACTAACATGTCAATTATGATTATTCAACTTATCCGACTTGATTTTTAAGTTAATGTAGAAACCACTATTACTGAGAAGTATGCTTGGCACTAGTGTAGACAAATAAAAAACCTAGATGCATGTCTTTCATTCCGCTTTGTGATGGCTGAATAAAATATTGCAATTGTGAAAAGTCATAACAAATCGAATAAAGTACTAAATACGTACATACATGTGTGTGAAATTAGTTACATAGTTTTAATTAGACGACGTCTGATACGGTTACCTGTTTTAATGTAGAAATTTCTAGAATGACTATATTTTTAAAAGAATAACCTTACAAAAAAGAATTTTCTTTCAAATTGCTAATTGTATCAATTGTATGAATGTCACACGTTGAAATCATGAGTCAGTTGAAGCTAGACCACCATTGAAAACCTGGAAGCACTGGACGGCCGTTTCGTCCTAGTATGGGACTCCTCAGCAGTGCGCATCCACGACCCCGCACCACCCGGGGCTCGAACCCAGGACCTACTGGCTTCGCGCGCGAGCACTTAACCATTAGACCACTGAGCCGGCATCCAACGGTGTTAATGTCTAACTTCAACCAATCCACGAAGTTGCGCTACCGTACACCATTGTCCTCAGTGAGTTCCTATCTCACAACAGACCTGGTTGAACTCCACTGGTAACGACTTCTCACTAGAACTCCAGAAGTGTCTCCTGAAGTCAGTCACTAGTGAGCAGGTGATTATTATTATCAGAATGGGTTTTTTGTGGAGATTTTAGAAATTTCACAAGTTGAAATCATGAGTCAGTTGAAGCTAGACAACAAATCGAATAAAGTACTAAATACGTACATACATGTGTGTGAAATTAGTTACATAGTTTTAATTAGACGACGTCTGATACGGTTACCTGTTTTAATGTAGAAATTTCTAGAATGACTATATTTTTAAAAGAATAACCTTACAAAAAAGAATTTTCTTTCAAATTGCTAATTGTATCAATTGTATGAATGGTTTAAACAGATTCTAATGAATATTTAAATATAAATAATGTTGGCAGCCATAGTGATTAAGCTTAAAAAAATGATCCTTAAACTACAATGTTAATTTTGTGTATACGTAAGTATACATCACATCGTAGTTGTGATTATCACCCTCGTCATCATTGTCATCAATCCAATTCATGATAATAATGCCAACTGTAAAGAGAAAATACATGCAACTATACATGCACACGTAATATTTCACTCCTTATCGTTAGAGATATTATTAGACTTTTTCTGCAAGAAAAAAACCCTGATAGTAACAACAATCAAATCTGAAGAGAAAGTTAAAACAGTTACGTCATTTCTTATCATATAGCACGTTTTTCTCGTATGATATTATTATGATTACATACTTTTCTAATAATGAATGATTTAATAATATGTCCCTCAGCAACGGTAGTAGCACACCATTGATCATTATTATTATTATTATTATTATTATTATTATTATTATTATTATTTATAGGTTTTAATCTTAGTATTCATGATATGTTACCTACGCACAGTTGAAAATGTATGTTAGTATTACAAGTAATAATAGTAGTGTTTCTTATTTGTCGACATGTATTTGTGAGTGTGCATACGTGAATACATAATTATACGTATCATCGTTACATTAATTTACAGCAGCTCCTTTTCTATCAGTTAGTTATATTCTCTTACGTCACTAATTACAAAATACCCGCTCTCTCCCACTCTCTCGCTTTCACACACATACACATTTCATTTAGTAAAACAGTTTTTACCAGTATAAAATTATAATTAATTTCGTCATATATATAACAAAAATTAATGGATATATGTAATAGGATCATAACTTAATAAATGTTCAACATTTTAGGTATCATTATCATGGTTTGACTTGATAATTTCGAATAAATTGAGCATTGGGTAGATTTTTATCAATAAAAATAATATATATTTGTAATAATATTCTTGTATTGTTCCTTTGTACTATTTAAACTTGGATTAATTTTGATTTGGTTATTTGTTCTATGAAGAAGTGGCCTACACTGAGTCACGAAACGTCAGAAAATCTAATGTTTTTTACTCATTGGGATATTACAAATATATAATTTTCTTTATAATGTTCAACATTGTTCACTTACCAGCGTTATGTAGAAGTAGGTAATTTGTGGGAATGTATTTATCTTTTCCAAATCCAGTTAGTTTGCATTACAACGGGACTGCCGCTTAATAGAATGTATGATAACTGTCATTCGACGAATCATCTCTTTAATTAACAGTATAGGGTTGTGGAGATTGGTCACTTTTAATTGAGATCACGAACCAATCAGTGTTAGACCACCATTTAAAACCTGGAAGCACTGGATGACCGTTTCGTCCCAGTATGGGACTCCTCGGCAGTGTGCACCAACGATCCCACAACCAGGAATCAAAACCAGAACTTCCGGTCACACACGAACTCTTAACCCCTAGACCATTGGGCCAGTGTCCATTGAGGAATGCTATGCTAGAGCGAAACGACCATCCAGTGCTTCCAGGTTTTTAATGGTGGTCTAACATTGATCGGTTCATGGTCTCAATTGATCCCTTTAAATTGTTTAAATATGATGGGTTGATGGTTTGGTGTTTAGAGTTTGATTTCCAGTCGCTAAGTCCCAGGTTCGGACCCCACTTCACCTACTTCGGCTTAGGCAACCGGATAGTATCATCAGCTCTTATACTTAGACTGTAGCTTATTACCAAGTACCTGGTGAATTAGTTTATTATTATTATTATTATTATCATTATTATTATTATTATTATTTATTAGAATATCTAAATAGTGACAGTCGGAATCGAGATGAAGGAGACAAATGGGGTGATTAGCTTAAAGATGTAACTTTTCCGAAGGCATTTAATCAAAAGTTACGATATATGTGATTCAAACATGTCAGTATTGATGTAATCATCATCGATAGTATTATTAGTTGCTGATTTCATAATATCACAGTTTGACTAAAATTTATCATATTAACCAATAAATTCTAACTCAATAGTTTCAGAGTATTGCGCTCTTCTCTATAACTAAAGTACAATTAATCGACAGATCTCGATCTTCTCTAAAGGAATGAAATCGGTCCCCACTCAGTGATCAATCAATAATATGAAGTTTATCGACAGAAATTTAGTCAACTGTGATAAATAGATAAAGGGTGATATTAGTTCACCTCTGTTCACTAGTCGTAAATGTGATATCATTTAACTAATTACATTTATACTACTGTATACTTTTAGAATATTTCCTGATTGTTTTTTTGTTAAAATAGTTAGTTTCTTCCCTACTTGTGTACGGAAGCTGTCACAATATACTTATCTAGATTGGAGAAACGTATTGTCAACGAATTGTTATGGAAAAGTATTATAAGTAATTTATCTGAATAATTGTAGTTGTCTTATTAACTAGTTCTATTCCAACGTGTTATCTGTCGTTGATATAGAACACAACCTGAATTAAATTAAATGTATCGATCTATTGTTTTCATATGTCAAAACAGTATAATTGAAGAAAAGAAAGAAGAAATTATGACAAAATGTGAATTATAGAAGGATGGGAAAGCTAAATATGATAAATGTGGTTAGACATAGAACAAATCAGATGGATGAACTTTAAAAATATTATAAATTGGACACAATCCGAAATGTAGAGCTGAAGTTATCTATATAGATTGAAATTTATTTCTCCTCTCTATGTATCCTTAGTTTTAGGAGGAAGAGGCAGAAATTATGCTCACAATGATGTTAGACGACTATACTTTCAAGTTTTCAGTAAGAACATAAGTATATATATACCTTTCAATAGGATTCAGAGTATATCTTTCACCACCAGTGATCTAGACGTTAATTTTTCGCACTGGACAGAGAATCTTGATCTCCACTCCCTATGGTGGGGTTGTGAATGCATACTGTCACGGAGTTCTATACCCCAATGAAACACGTGCAGTACTGGTGGTGATCTATTTAAGGTTTGATTGTGGTTTAGAACTGAAAATTCTAATCTCCACAAAACTCCATACTGATAAAAATATTGAGTAGTTTATAATTGTCCACTATTTTTTTATTTTCTTCAGTCGTCTTTATTCTTAAATCAATACATCTCCGATAAACCATACATGTGGGGCAAACGAAACCCACGAGGCCGTAGGTTATTGTAAGTGGAATACCTTGTTTATGTATTTTTGGTAAAACATAAACTTACAGTACATTTCCACTAGTCTCAAGAATTGAGGAATATCTTACTGACAAACAACGGTGGTGATTGGTTAATGTTAATTTTACTATATTGCAACAGTTTTAAGTTTCGCTACTTTTGGGAGATTTCGAGAATATCTGTAACGATCGGAGAAATAAGTCCTTTTGGACGTTGTATTCGTCACAGATTGATTTCTGTTAGTGAGCCTTTGAAAATCAAAGATCACTGAACAGGTGTTTAGTCTTCGTATGAAACTCAGTTGTACATACTTATGACTTCACTAGAGATTGAACTCAATACATTCGATTATCATGGTGAACAATTTACCATTAGATCAGCGTCCAGTAATACGGTCGATACTTGACTTATCTCTAATGAAAACATCATTTCTTCGCTATATCTTAAAATTCATCATTATGATATTCGTAAACATACTACTTATAAGTAGGAAAACTAATAAGAGGTAAATAAAGTCTGAATACATTTCATCTACAACTTATGAATTATTTTTTAGTTCAAGTGCTTTGAATCTACCTTAAGCTATTGATTATCTATAATAAATAAATTATACTGGGTTCTAAAATATTCTTATCCGAAGTAGATATGAAGAGGAGTTGGCTTTTAATGTAGGTAAGGTTTTAGGTAAGCGAATGACATCATATTCATAGGTAGCCACAAATCTTAACTACAAACATAACTAACATTAAAACATAAATCTAATAACTTTTTTTAAGTCTTAAAGAATTATTTTTTTAAACTGTTATGTCCGGGTTTTAGTTTATAATGATAAATTAAATACATTCTCTCAATGATTTGGCAGAATGGATAGATTGTGGTTACCTAATTGAGTCTGGGACTCATATGTTGATTTGTCCGCATCTCAATGTTAATGTTCAGATTGGGACTCCTATCTTTTGCTTCAAATAACAACACGTTATCCGTTAAGCTACTAACTCCAGATTCCCACTAACTATTTTACGGGCATTATATTTAGATTAATATTGGTAAATGTTAAAATTATCCCGGTGTTGACACTCATTCATACTGCTCTTGTATGTTACAAATGAACAAAAGGATTATTTATAATTTCTTTGTTCTGGTTTGTATTTAACATGATTAAGTTTGATTAAAATAGTTTGAAAATAAACTGTTGACCACCATTTTAAGGATATTTGCATTGACAACGAAAAACGTTACTAGTCAATAATGTCATTTTCAATTGTTGTTTAATTAATACCAAGATGTGATGATGATTCAATATGAGCTGTTTTAATAGGAATAAATTTAATGTTTATGACATGGAATTAATTACCGATAGCATAGTTTTTTAGATGTGGTTAGTAAAGGGGTCGTTTCAATGTATTTGGGACTTACCAGATAGATGTACCTGCAATCTCACTGTTAATATTCTCACACTAAAACTAGAACTCAATACTTAACTCTCCAAATACCAATACGTTATTCCTTGATCTACTGACTACAGATATTCACAAACATTAACACAGAGATTCAGATGCATACAACTGATAAGCATCAGGTATGATAAAACTCACATCTTAGCTTCCACTGTTAGCCCCATGATCAAAAACTACGAGCGACATAGAGAAGCTATCAGCTTAGAGTGGACATATACTAACGAAAATTGACCACAATTCAATCCTTAATATCAACAACGATAAACAAGTCAACCTTACGAATGATGGCTATTAATATTATTTATTGGCATCTTACTACATATATCTGTTTAAGTTTAGCCCAATACCAATCAGTTCTTTAATGTAATTATTATCTTATAAGATCATAACAATCGTAATCTGGTATAGTTTAGCGGTAATAACTCTAGTAGTGCCATTTTCGAGTCCCCATTAGCTAAAACTCCAAAAAGATAACATACACGAAACTAATCAACACTTCTTCTGAAATGAATTCTCACTACAAAATTTAACATCTATATATGAACTTAACTCATTTTCAACTAAACAGGTTCTCATTAAAAAGAAGAATATATTTGTAAAATCTCAGCGAATGAATTTTAAGTAAATCCAACGTTTCGCCTGGCAATCTGGTCCAAGCTTTTTCAAGGAAAAACAGGTTCTCATGTATATTATTTTTATTACCACTATGATCGACTCATTTATCAGGTGCGGATTCGTGTATTTGGCATTGATTCATACTATACCTGTGAGAGTTAGTGATACAACCCAGTTATCCAAACCAAAGTAGGTGAATCGAAGTTTAGACCTGCGACTTAGTATCTGAAAGTCGAGTGTCTTGACCACTGAGCCACTGTTCTACAATATATACTGTAAATCAAGGTGGTTAATACATCATAAGTGTTTGAAATGTTTATTTGTTAAATTTGCAGGATTGAAATACTCAGAAACTCACCGTCAGTATATATATATATATTGTATGTTAACTTTCGTAATCACTTAGAATTAATCATTTGAAAGCTCACATCAGAAATATCTAACTGCTGTTGGTTTTATCAAATCTGTAACTAACTCTCAATCATTTTTATTATGACCAATTTATCATAGAGACTAGACAATGCTACTCATAATACTCTTTCATAATCTTATATTCACAAATCATATCATAGGAATTATTTGATTTAATACTTTGAATCTGTTAATTTTATTAATTCCTATGATTTATTGATGCATCGAAATGCACAGATAAATACATAGATTGCCTTAAGGCCAATTAGTTACATGTTTGTTAGTCGAATTTATATTACAAATGATATGAAAAATATAAATCATACTATAATGTAGGGGATTTAACCTTTCATTATGCTATTTAAATAAGGAGGGGACAACAAATCAGCTAATTGTAGTTTTCAATGGTTTTTCAGTCAATGTCAATCAATTTTGTAGTGAGCCTTGGAAAAAGTCTCTGTCAATAAATAAATGTAGAATCATGGTTCATAGAAAGATAGTCATCACCTTAGGCATTAAGTGCTCGTCGCGCTAAATCGTGAATTGACTGAGTTTTGAAATGTGTCAACCATTGGATTTAAGCTCAGTAGTTTTACAGTTAATGTGCTCACTGGTAGACGTAAAGGTCATGAGTTCAATCCTATGCGGGGCTATTGACATGAGATAAGATGGTTCAAAACCGAGCTGCTAGTTTTATTATCAATCCATATCAAAGTATCATGTTATTTTCGTACAGCTTCACTTGAGTTCTACATCAGTCTACTGTAAGGACTTTGAGAAATATATCTATGAAGACATTGAAGTTTATAGTTTGGTCCCGTAATTTTGTGAATTTTCTTGTTATTAAGAACCCAGGTTCGATGGTTAATGCGTCTAGCATTTAGCGATTAAGTTGCAAGTGCAAGACCTGCCAGTTAACTGGGCATTAGTATCTTACGTACTCAGAGTTGCTGCTCGAAAATAAGCACATTTATTCATACTTGATAAATTATATATATATATATATATATATATATATATATATATATATATATATATAAATGATATCATTATTAGAGAATATTTGAGTGATCCCGTTATCGATAATCATGACTGGATTGTGATCAGTCATTGTCGGCATATGTGCGAAAGGTTCCTGGTTCGAGTCTATGTGTGGACATTAGCATTAGGGTGTAGGTACTTTCGGTTGACGAACCACGAATAGTACGAACCTCACGTCCTGGATTCCATTGTTAGCCATAAATCTATCTATTCTAGTATTATGTTTACTGTACTTTATAAGATAATTGTGAATATGTCTCTTCAGTATGGTTATTGATTTTGACTCGTACCATTTAATTGGGTTTTCAAACTAATGATGTCAATCAGAAAATCTTCACCTCTCTTGAACATCTATTTCTTCCTAATAAAGTTATCATCCTCATTCCCAGTCATTGAAAGTTTAACCAATCTGAGTTACCTTCCATAACTCTATAAAATCTTAATATTTCAGTAGGAAGCCTTAATTCAAATAAATGTAATTTCCCCACATCATTGGTCTGTATCTATATCGTATCTTACGAACTTGAAACATTGGACACTAAGTGAGCAACTTACCGACATAATCAATTCTTGATAAATAAGGGAATATTTTGGTCTGTGATAGATTATGTATAACAAACGAAGGGAAATATTTCTAATAGACGTCTGGATGTGTTCAAGTGGGCCTCTCATAGAAAATCACAAAATGTCTCTAATTAACATATTAACATGTATCATTCATGATTGAAATTTAAGCAATCATCTAAATCACTTTATCGATGAAATGAACCAGATTTAGCATCGTTTTTCATCGATCTATTGTAATCAGAAATCGTTACTTGACATACATAATAATATCAGTTATATTAGTTGTAATCTGAATTTGGATTCATGGAATTTGATTACATAAAAATGTTTGTTCATAACTATCAGTTGATTCAAATAAGAGAATTATTTGGATTGTAGAATTTTTTCTGCCAGATTGTAAAACTAATCCTCTCTCAGTGATGATTTAATCAGTGTTGCATGTTTGAAACTGTTCTATTTGAATGTTACGATTATTTGCCTCAATCTAAAACGGTGGAAAAGCATTCAATAAATTTAATTGTATGATCTAAACACTGAAATCTTCGAAATGTGAAGAGGTATTACCTGAGTATTGAAATTTGTTAACTATTCTTATCAATAGATTTCATTGAGACCTGTGTTTGTTGTTAATGTTGGTAATTTAGTATGCTCAAATTACTAAAGTTACTTAGATTGAGTTTAATTCCAAACATCATTTCTTTAGATATTAACATAAATTGTTGTATTTAATTAAAACAGATTCTAATTCTCTTACATTTGACCGATTTTGTAAATGTTTCTAAATGACCTGATGAACCGTATAAGTTCAGATGACTGACTGCTTTTTCTCGCGGATCGTAGTTTGTCCGATTTCCTGATAAATGTAAACTTTTAGTTAATTTTTCCATATGCCTTCAAATATTTTAATTGATCATCATTGTACAAATAAGAATACATTAAAGTAGGTAGGTGGAGTGATCAAAACAACCTAGCGGAAGGATCTTTATCCAACTATTTCAATATTGAGTCGTCTAGACTAGGGTCCATATTGCAGTTTGATCAGAACTAAGGCACTAAACAAATATGACACTTCTCACTACCACTCGGTGATCAATAAATTGTGGGTGGAGTTATCAAACCCACTTGATCACTCCACTCATATTTGTTATGATTAAACTAAGAGGTAACAAAGTACTTATTCTGATACATATTGATATTGGAACATATCAAAACTACTCTTATTTATTCACTCTCAATCTCATCTACATTGTAATATTATCATTCATCACAATGTTTTTTTTATCTCTGTCTGTATCTTTTCCACACATTACATTAGGCATTCGGATACAGACGACTACCATTTCTCCCGCATCTCATTATGTCCAGTCTTCTTACCAATTACTCATTTGTCTCTTTCTCTCTCCGTGGCCTGCACACTCACCCGCTCAATTTGTGTAAACAGCTAACAAATCAATTGAGTAGTTTTATATGGAATGACGAATTTTCTACTTTCCTCAAAAAGAGGGAAAAAACTTGTATTTACTCATTATTGCCATTACTACCTATCATCATTATTAATACTCCCATTAGTATTATTATTACTCTGTTTCATTGTCATATCGTATAACATAGTATTATAACAGATTGTTAATTTGACTGAAATAAGTCTTGTCTATCTATTTGCCTATCATAGTTATCGTTACATTACTATTGTGTATTGTGGTGATATTTATTTGTTTGTTCGTTTGCTCGCTCTCCCGCTCGTTCTTATCTTTTCTATGTGGTTCTCAACACCAGCTGTCATGGTTGCGTTTGACGTATTATTATTATTATTATCGCTATTGCGATTTATACAAACTCTCTCCATACACTATTAACTCATCGTCATGGTGTACATCAGAGAGTTAGTTAGTGATTCACGTGATATAGTGGACACAGTAAGTTAACCTTTTCTTTCTAAAATGAATTAAAAAACCAACACAACAAGACACAAATATGAAACAAAAAAACATGCATGAATTTTTTATGAAGAAAAAACCCACTTTGATAAACATGCATACACATTATTAGGATGGCCCATTATATATATTAAGTGTATGTAAACATGTATACACAACCATCATACGTATGTATGACGTCTCGTACTATAGTACTATAGTCTTTCACACTTGTCAATAGAGATAAGTAATGTATGACTCGTCGTTTTTGCACCCCAATAATTTTCTCTCTTCTTCGTTTATTACTTATAATCTCTCATTTTACATTACTTACTCTCTATGGCAGTTTTTTTTAAAAATATAATGTATGAAGAAAAACAGTCAGTATATTAGTCATAAGTCACATAACCCCTAAAAATCTATGAAAGTATCCAATCGAAATTCTACTCTTCCTTTCCACCCCTTACATTATTATTTTTTTTCAAAGAGAGGATCGCACACACAGTAATATGTGTACCCTAAAAAATTATTATTAAAGAATACACTGGGTTGTTGTTGAAGTTAACTACCCCAAGACTAGACGCATATTTCTCTCCATTTATTAGGTGAGTGAATGACTGAGTGAGTGAATGAATGAATAAATAAATAAATAAGAGAGACGTATCATGCAATGAGAGAGATGTCACAACATTAATATTAACAACAATTATCATTATTACTAACTAGCTAGACTATAGGGCCCAAGATAATAATTGTTGTGGTGTAGAGAATAACACATACACAATTTGATAGCATACAATCTCCATAACTCCTATTCGTTAGTCATACATTTTTGTATGGGCACAGATATCCATAGTGTATAAGAAAAATAAAGGATCTGCAGTGTTTTGTATGCATAGACAAAGTCAGTCATAAATTCGTACCACTAGTAGTAGTACTACTACTGTCTATATCTGATTCTTTGGGATTATCAACGTTCAATTTCTATTTGTGATCATAAATAAATGAGTTATGCATTGTATTTATAATAGAATAGTGGATGGCTACATTGTACACTGGTAATAACCACGTTATAGACACATCATTAGTGTCTAAAACTTTGAGGAAGTCTACATCAACAACTACAACAGCGTCGATACCGGTCACAACAACAATAATAACAGCGTCAACACAAATAAGTGAGGTCAATTCTTCAAAACAAATAAAAAACAAGTCAATTTATCCATCAACACCATTTAGTCCTAATTTAGTGGATCACCACCACCACCATCAGCAATCTATTGATCTCATGTCTAATCCAAATGGTGGACTTGCGTTAGCTTCAGCTTTAGCTGGTATTTTGGGATTACCATTTCTACCGTCCATACTACCGCCAACGTCATTGAATCCTACGACAATGACTATGACAACAACAGCAGCAACGTCAGGGATAGAGACAACAATACCATCATCCATATTAGATAAATCACCGTCGGATATTACAACTTTCCTAAGTCAACATCAACAAACACAGCCGATGTTACCGTTATGGCTTCCATCGAATTATCAAAATAATAATGAAAATGTTGACATATTGACTGATAATCTTATCACAAATACCACTAATAATAATAATAACAATACTCTTGCTAATGTATGTTGTAAAAATTCGAATGGTCAAATAACAGATACACTTGGTTCGTCTGGTATCAATCTGAATATATCAACTATGAATACAATTCACTCAATGAATTCATTGTATGATAATATTAATAGTAATAATAATAATAATAATGCTGTAACCAATAGTAGTAATAATAGTAGTCATTTATTTAATAATTTTTCATTTATTTTACCCTCTCAACAGACATGCTCTGATGTATCTTCAGATACAGGATCTGTACAGTCACCATTTACACCTGTACAGCAAACAACCCAATCAACATCAATTCACTTAACTAATTCAAATGCAATCGATTCCATTTATTCAAGTAGTAATCCTAATAATAAATTTAATGCAGCTATGTTATCATCGATAATGACATCATCATCGTCATCAGCAACTACAACACCGATACCAGTAACATCACAACAAAACAATCTTGATTCATCAATAAATAATAGTTTATTGAATTCTATAGAACGTGATCGTAAACAACGTGAATTTATACCGGATTCTAAAAAAGACGATAAATATTGGGAACGTCGGCGTAAAAATAACGAAGCAGCTAAACGATCACGTGAAAAACGTCGACAAAATGATATTCTCATGGAATGTCGTATTAATCAATTACAAATACAAAATCATAAATTACATCATGAATTAATAGAGTTGAAATTACGTTTTAATATACAATTAAATGATGAAGATAAAAAGTTTATGGAGAATCAATCATCAACGTTAGATGATACACAAAATGATGTATATAATGAACACCATGATCATCATCATAATAATAGTGATGGAGAATTGAAATTATCCGAAATGGATTGTTGTATGATGTCAACAACAAAATCAAGAAACGATTCATTGTCGATGGATGATTCACAAAATGAAATGTTATTAAAAAGTGATCAATTATCATCAGTATCACCAACACCACCTCCATTATTGCCACAGTCACCTACAACAACAACGATGTTGATGACAATGACGACAGCAACAGCGACAACATCTTGTACAGCAGCGACTGTTTTGCCAGTGTCAGCGTCTTCAATTGATCCATTAATGAATTCTATGGTAATGACAACGACATCCTCGTCATCATCATCACCTTTGTTGTTACAATCATTAAATCGGATGAATTGTGAACAACAAATGAATATTGAGTTGACAGCAACAAACACGACATCTACAACATCAGTTCCATCTAATAATCATAATCATACAGTTTCAAATAATTTTTTATTCCCTCAATTAAATTCATTGGATAACACTGATTTATTAACATTGAAACGTATATTCTCTAGTTTAGGTGTTGGATGTTTATCAACACCACCAACTACTTCATCAGTGACAATGAATTACCCGTCATCAACATCATCAGCTTCTCCGTTAATTGCGGCAGCGGCAGCCGCGGCAGCTGTTGCTGCAGTTGCTACAAATGGCGGTTGTACAATGCCTTTATCACCCATTTCCGGAAACAATAACAATAGTGTATGTACAAATTCGACAACAGCACCATTTAATAACCTATCATCATTGAATACAACAGCTGCATTGTTACTTCGACAAGCTGGTCTAATGCCAGCATCTACTACTCCTCCTCCGCCTCCACCACCACTGCCGCTACAATCTACTCTCCCAATACCTCAACACCATCAAACAACTAGTTGTGGACTGCACGACAATATTTCAGTTATAAAAAATAATAAAAATGATAAATTGTCATTTTCATCCTCAGTCATACCACTGACAGCGGGTCCTGCTGCTAATGTTGGTGGCGGCGGAAACGGCGGTGGTCGCTGTTCATCAGTACACTCAGTCAAATCAGATCTATCTAATAATTCAAATGATTATTTTGAATCTCCATTAGATCTCAGTTTATGTTTACAAATTAAATCTGAAAGTCACAATTCTGGTAAGTTATTTTTATTCAGTTGCCCCTTTCATTAGTTTAGAATTCTTGTCTTTAAATGACTAATATATGTTGTAAAATATTCCACTGTTTAAAAAGTCCATTGCAGTAAAAATGAAATATTAGATAATTGTTTCTCCTAACCACACATGAATATGACCGTAGGTTTAGTTATCTACAACTAGTCAACTGATTCTACGATAGCTCACTGGTGATGATCTACTTCAAGATGTTTCTGAAGTTCTAGTGAGTAGTGTTTGGTAGAGTTCTGTCAGGTTGGGGATTGAGACAGTTATCACCAGTGGAACTGTATTACCCTCTTACTACATCGTAAATTGATCGGAGTTCTAATTGTATCGTTGAACAATAGCCAAGTGGTTTTAGGAGTTTTACGTTCATTATGAGATCTAAAAATTCTGTGTTTAGTCCCTAGTGAACTTCTGTGTACACATTTCTACCGAGTTTTATGCTAGAATGAATCAACTACCCAGTATTCTCCAATTTCCAACTGTACCCCAACTGTGACGACCATTGCCTACAATTTTAATCAATCTTCACAAACCCTTTGAAATAATTTTATATTGTTTGTAATGCACCAATATATCTAAGTGTATTTTGTGATGTAGGGAGTTAGTAAAATACATGAAACAGTTCACTGTACAATAAGAAACAATTAATGTAGAACGTAATAAAATTGTAAATCAGCCTACATTCCCAATCCAATAGCACAGCGAAATAGAATTAACATGTTGAAATAGTAACGAAGTTGAGATAATAATAATATCAATGATAATACGGAAAACAATTCAACATAGAGAACATAGTTTGGAAAGAAATAGTGGGTTCGTGAAATAAAATTATGAGAAAATATTCAGATTTGTTACTTAAAAAAAGAAAAGAGTCACTACATCTCCACTACAACCGATCATTTATTAGTAATGTTTGTTCCTCGAGCCCCAACTGGGTAGTTCACAACTTCACCCTAACTCCCGATATGGTTCAAACCTAACAAGCAGTGACATCTGGATTGATATCACATTTAGTTTACACATACCAAACTTTATTCTAACTAACTTTGCAACGTGAATGGAATGTAAGTATTAGCATTTGTGGTTGGATACAAGTTCTAGGTCTTGTGAAGTTGAGCTCACGAATTTGAACATATTTAATCTCATCATGATACAGCTTCAAACAAATGAGTGTTTCTTTTTTCATTGTCACACATTTTATTATTACTCCTGTTCTGTTTAGTTTTCTCCAAATAATCATAATCTATAATTAAGGGTCGTAGGTTAATGATGACTTGTTGATCGTTAAAGATCAGATTTATTTTGTTTTTGGGAATTCTTTTAAAATCGCAATTTCTTGTGATTATTTCTCACTTTCTATTTGTCGATAACATCAATTTCTTTGCGAACTATATTCTCTGCATCGGTTTTCTTCTGTATACTTTTTTATTAGTATCTTTTTTTCAGTGTTTAGATTGTCAAATCTGTTCGGCTTTTTGATGACTTAGTTTAAGGTTCGAATCATTCTTTGGCTACTTCCATTTAAATCACTATTTGGTACTATTAGCCTTTCCATAAAGTCCAGTTCAAATATTAGGATACACATAGACATCTGTAATTGGTAGATAAATTGGGTCACGTTTTTACTTTTACGATTTTTATGTTATGGATTACAATGCATCCATGTGTCACATTTCTAATTTCCTGTGAAGTGGCCGATCATTCAGAAAGATTAAATTAGTTTCATGTTACATATTCGTATATCCTTTGCTCTCTCTAATCAAAATAGATATAGTTGATGAGATTACTTTAATTTGCTAACATTTCATTTTAATGTCTCTGCTTCGACTCGTGCATCGTTCAGTTGTGTTAAACTTTTATTACTCGTTACGCAGTTAACAGGATTTCAATTATCAATCTACTAATTGATATTCGTTTGTTAAATTGTACTAGTGATGACTGATTTCATGCTCAATTTCCATTCTGAATAACCTAAAAATATTATTCGTAATAAGGATTTGATATATTCCGTTGTTGATATTTAAGAATGCATTTTGACCAGTCTTTGTTGAAATCAACACTGGGATGTGGCAGGCAAATCCAGTTGACGAGTCGTTAATATGATGAAATGCACTTCTTTCATTCCACTGCTAGTCATGATCTATCTATTTATAAAGATAATAATAAATTATACATTGTCACCACAACTCTTCCAGGGGACAAATGGAAGCATTGAATTATATGGTTTGTGTTCACTTACAAAATACGATTATACATTAAGACTACAAATAGGGTTATAATTAATACCCACTATCTTTTGCAGTGGTTCCCACGATCCAAGAAGTGACAAACATTTATGTGTTTGTCGTTGACCAATTTTAGAAAATATAATATTGAATATATTATGTAGAAATATTGAAAACTAGATAGTATGTTTAACCTTTCAGACAGGGTTTGTTTGAACCACACGTTTGATGCAAGTGCACTAGTCATATTATTCAATTGTCTCCAAATTTGAAGCAAATTAACTTGACATTCTCCATGTATTTCATTTGAAAAAATAGAACGCTCTTTCTTGTTCATGTTCTCTGAAACTATTCATTGATGTTCATTTAAAAATAACCTGTATCATCCAATCATACACAACATCACACCACATCAACACAAGATAGGAAAATATTAAGACAAGTTCCAGAGAAGTGGAAGTAGTGGCGGTATACAACGATAGTAAGAAAATATTAGGAATAGGTAATGTGATTCGACGACAGAACAGTAAAGACTGTTAAATTTATATCACCGAATGACTTTTAGTTAGACGGCTATTGAAAACCATGAATTACTGAACAAGTGTTTTGTTTTACTATACGAATCCTCATTGGTAACAAGTACCCATGACTCCACGTGGGAGGAGACAAACCCCAGAAACTTCAAACTTTCCTGGAGAGTGTCTAATCTCCAGATCATTGAGTTAGCATCGAATTGTTTACATTTCTAATTTCAGTCAGTTTTTTATATTAAACCAATATCATTCACTGTAATTTATGTTATTTGTTTGATACTTGGTATGTGTTGAACCCCAATGATCGTGATTTCACACTAGAACTCTGTGAATTGACTCTAGGAGTTAGTTACCACTTAAAACATGGTGATTTTCAGTATAGGAAATTGAGGAGAATGATAAATTTCCAAATTACATAGGTATTAGAATTGGTGGTTGACTAGCAGAAATTAATTACTACTGTGTAGTTGGCAACATAATAACTATTTTTTAGCCGTTGAATGGTTTAATAATTCAAATACTTGACTTTTAATTTTCAGGCCGTAGAACTGAACCTTTACTTCAGTCATACAGCTGCTAGGTAGTATCGTTCTAATCCTTAGACACTCGGTGTGTGACTGAAAACCAACTACATGAATAAATTATTGACATCACCTAAAGACAGTATCTCAGATATATAATTTCTTCTGTCTCCACTATATCTTTTTAATGGAAAGGGATACATGCCTGTGAATTTGTTGCACACCTATTTTTCCATGTTCAATATATGTTCAGTAGTATCAAACATTTTCGGGCATTTCCTTGTTCATTTAGAGGGTGAATACTGAATGTGAGAGCATAATTTTCATTGATGAATTTATTTCAAACTTCAACTCTCAATTTACTTGCTTTTTTCATCTATGAATTTGACATGGTTTACAGTGACGGTTTCACATAAAAAAAATATGTAGATAACCTAAGATGACTGAAATGAAATCGTTAATGAAAACAATACTTTTGCCTGCAACACACTAATCTACTAAATAAATGGAGAAATAGTTGACAATGTTAGATATTTAACTGTTATTAAACAATGAAAAATGATGATTATCCTTACATCTTTTAACCTTTTCTCATGATCTCATATTTTACACATTGAATAAAAACATGAAACACAAAATTAGGTAATCATCATTAAAATTGATAGTAAAATGCGTGTAACACACAATCCCCTATTTTCTCTCTCTCTCTCTCTCTCTCTCTCCAGTTTTTGAATACTGATCATCTGTTTAAAAATAAAGATGATTTACATGAGTACATATCACTTTTAAGAGTGATTTGTTGCTATCACTCTATTTTGTCCATTTTATTTTACATAATAGATTGTTATTTTATCGTTATGGCGTTAATAGAGAAGAAGGATCAACACTTAGTAACAGGTTATTACATATATCAACAACTATACATATACATATATATATAATTTAATCTAACACACAATATGTATCTGAGGTCATAAGTGTATGATGATGAAAAAGTTCTTTGTTTTTACTCCAGTCAATAAGGTCAAATGATCAACTATTCCATGATGAACATTGATTTTAAACAAGTACCTTGTTAACTAGCTAACAGAATACCTTGTTGTATAGGAAAATAAGTGTTCAACTGTAAAGAAAGCGTTTTTTTTTAAAAAAAAACGATGTTGTCTGGTAAAGAAGCAGACTGAAAGGAAGCTAGAAGCTGTTGAACTGAGATATTTCGTCAGTCCATAAAATCATTTACAATTAGATTGAATGATGTATGTAGGTGTAGATCACTTGATCAAGGTCTATTTCACTATCGTAACTAATGGTTAGAGACTTCGGTTGATGTGGCTTAAAATCTGTAGCAATGATATGAATTCGTTCACTCTTGATCTCTAAATGCTGATATTTCTCATTCTGCAAATTCATTCTTTCTTTTCACGAGCAACGGTTTGAAGATACCTATAATTGAATACCAACAATTTACGTATATCCTCTATATTTATAGGTCATGTTTCATACAGAAAAAGATTGAACAGAGTAAAATGCTCCGTTGTAAACTTATCTTTTGGCCGGGAGACGGACATCAATGTAGTGCTAAGTATATATTTTGACTGTTGACTTATTATTAGGAATTTTTCAGTGTATGTATATCAGTTGATTGATTCTGTTGTATACAAAGTATACGACAAATTAATATTTCATGTTATCTTCCGGTATATCTTGCTTCCATTTCCCTAATACTGACATACCATATATTCAATGTAAGATCTCGATGATTCTGATAGACATATTAGGCATGTGAAAAGTAATTGGCATTTAGTCACTCATCATTATCAACGTAGAATCCAGGACAGATGTTTGTTGACTTAAATTGTCATATGATATTAAAATGAAATTAAAATAATAAGACGAATAGCAAACGAGTTCGTAATAACGCAGAAACACTGCTAAGAATAAAGGTTGGACAATGATAATATAGTTCGAAAAGACATAATACGATTGTAGGTGCACATGAAGAAATGCTGCAATTGGAAGGTAAATAGTGAATGTTTCTATGTCGTTGTGATTGATTCTGAATCATATCACACAAAGTCTGTTACCACTAGTCAGTGTTATTTCACGAATACCAATCACATAGTCTGCATCCACTAACATAGTCCAAACCAACAGTCAATGTCTTGATGATGAACTAATGTAATGTATTGGTTTGGCCACTTAAAACAAAAATAAATAAAATGAACAAGTTTTATACAAACTACTTTATTGTAAACTCCTCATTACTAGTTAACTTATTATATGGTTTATTTTTACATATTATTATAACTTCATGAACTTCACATTAAGAAGGCTAGTGTTATCATTCAATTACTCAAACTGACGCAGTTGGAGCGTCGGATTCAAACATACGATATATCGTTTGAAAGTCGAACTGATTTTACCACTAAATCACCGTCTCAACCTTATTACCAGAAGATCCTATTCGTAATAGCTAAATGTTTTGATAAAGTTATTACTAGTTTCTTGAATATTTTTATGGTAATGGAATTTCAATTGAGAATATCTTCGATAAAATAATTTGATTGTAAAAGCTATGCAATTTGTGGTTAGAGGAATTGATTTTTGATCATTGAATCTCATATTCGAATTTCATTTCAGTTTAAGCAGCCGCTTAATATCATTACGTTTCACATAGGAAGTGAGGCTTCTACCTGAAGTTTGTGCTGATAATGTTGTTCGGAAGAACAATGAAAGCTCTACGAGCAAACCATCTAGCTCAAGGAACAAATTTCCACCTTTATGTGGAGTCTTAATTTTGTATTTGATGAATAATTGATAGATTAGTTAATTAACCTATGAGACTGTAAGTCTCGGCGATATTCTAAATAATCTATACTATTCAAATACTGATCTTTGACAATTAAATAACTGTCGCTTACTTTCATTTTAAGACTCCTTTGTTTAATTGATGAATACTATTAATACTAGTAGTAGCCTATGAATCTTTATTAATATTTTAAGTCGCACGATGGATTTTGTGTTTATGAAATGAATGTTTTTTTCCGATTGTTCCTTAAAAGAAAAGTATTTTTCACAGGTAGGTGAGATGCGAACAGGAATATGAATTCTTAAGTATATTTGAAGATTACAATATTTCTCCTGCTAGCTAAATTATATTGAGTATTAATCTATTTAATGGAATATGGATCTCCAATCACATAACGTATTTAAGACCAACAAATTGTCTACTAATTCATTAAATAGTATCATAATTCATTTTAATAGTATATATTGATTAGATCCAGTTGACGAGCCTCAGGACAAAAGAGACTTCTATACTAGACTTAATTACTGTCTTCTAGCAAATTGTTATTCTTCTAAACAATATGTAGTTTGTTCAATCTTCATGAACATTTTTCGTAGACTGTAGTTATCCTTAACTTTTGCAATATCCAATGCAGTGTTTTAGGTTATTTTTCTATTAATTCAATGAATGAGGGGTGGAAGTTGAAGTGTAGTTTTTACTAAAGATTTCATTTCAAATCCTAATTTTCTCTGTATTTGTGTTTTCCATCCGGTATTTTGGGCTGCACTACACTAACATATTCATATCAGACAGTTGTGAATAGCTCCTGCCACTTGGAATGAAATATTTGATAATAGTTATAATTCAATATGTAGCATTCATTGACTTACTAAATGAACAAAAAAGGGTTGAAAGTGTTGGATCCAACACAATTATTAAATATTAACAAACATTGCATATAACCTCAATTCTTTTCGTATGTAATGGATTTTAATCTCATATTTTTGACAGAAAAGTTACACTTATCACTTGAAACCGACCTATACATAGGTTCCGTTAAGCACAGATAAATTGTCGGTCTCACGTTTACACAAGATTCATCAGTTTGACATTAACCCTATTACTTAAAAATATTTGTGAGTAGTTATTGTTTTAGATAGAATATAGACGACTTTAAGCCATGGGATACTTTTTAATCGTAACATTCTAACTAATAACTCGGCAATCACTATTTCTATTTTTGTATGATGAACTAAGAATAGTTTTTTTTTCTCACAAATAATTTACATTACAATGTCGTCAATTTTCACCATCTGCTTACCTAAGTAACACATATATTATGAATACTGTGCATTATTACTGTTTCAAGCCAAATATATAACGAGTACCTAGTACTACCACCTGAAACTAATAACAGGTGTGAATGCCTGTGTGTAGGGCAGGGTAAACTGAATCTTCCTGGCCATTTAATTTCATGATGTGACCTTTTTAAACTATCGATAAGGGATAATTTTCGTTAACTTTCTATCTCATGAACTAAGTTTAATTGTACTTGTCAGTATGGGGTTGTGGAGATTGCTAAACTTCATTGAAATACCGAGCCTATTAAATTAAGATAACTACTAAAAACCTAGAAGCACTGGACGGAATCTTCGTCCTAATATGGGACTCCTCAGGAGTAAGGACCCACAACCCCCAAACCAAGAACCGAATCCAGGACCTGTTTCGCACGTGAACTCAACTCTTAAACACCTGAGCTGGGATCCAACGATGTATAAGTCTAGTTTCAACCAATCCAAGGTAATTTTATTTATTGTGTATTAATGAAGATTTGTACTTAACTCGGGTGATTACTTTTGGTTGTGTTATGAAGTAGTAAGCGCTGATGATGTTATTGTCCAGGACGATAATGTAAACTTTGCAAATTATCTATCTCTCTTAACTCAAAAATCTCAAAAAAAAGAAGTAGTGATGTGTTTTTGTTTATCGTTACTCTACACAATTAGCTTGTCGTATCCACACTACATAGCTATAGTTTTGTATCCTTTTCATCAACTATTGGCTTGATTAAAAGTTAGTGGTAGTAGTATACTACATACGGAGGAGTGCTGATGATTCATAAGACTAATCAAAGTTCTTACTCTTCATAAGAGCGTTTTGTATGGAGTGTTTTTATCACAATGAAAAGTAAATTAGTGATTGAATTGTTTAAATACGCTATTGTTAAATATTTCAATTCTAATTGTACTCCATCATATAGATCTGGTTAATTATAACAGAAAATTAATTTATTGAAAGAGTTCTCTACTGAGTGCTAACTGCTGTTATGAAATTAGGACTAAACATTATGAAAATCTGCTTATAGTTTATACTTCCTTACGAATATTAAATGGAAATATATGAAGAGATACAATTCAATCGATAATGCAAATTGGTCGGATCCAGCACATTAAATCTTGATCACAATTCATATTTCTTTTGTAAAAACTTTATTCACTATAAACATCTGCAATAGACTTCAGTGATGAGCATTAAAGACTAGATAAAACAACAATGGATGGCGGGGAATGGTAGCCAGCTCAATACTAGATTTCATTCATTAAGATCTTGATTCGAATCTTACTTCATCTGTTTCCGTTCTAGCAACCAAATAGTATTTACTAGTCATCACAATTAGAGTGTGGTTGGAAACCAATTACACAAATTCGTACTTGATAAATGAGTTAAAGTGATATTAGTTACCACTAAACACTGGGATTATTCATATAATCAACCTTATCTTCTACAGAAGTTCAATCACAGTTTTGATATCCTTACTAGTAGTGTCACCGATTGGAACCGAATTTAAACTTCACAACGAATTTTAATTTTTGGAATACTATACTTAGAGATCTTGTTCATAAACTTCAAAGAGCATTACTCATTATTATTATCTGTTCTAATCAGTCAACAAAATCAACCTTATTTCAGAGTACCTAAATACTACTACTGTTAATAAGAATAGTAGTGATTTGATTTATATGTATACAAAAAGAAGAGTATGAAGGGATATGTTTCAATTTTTCAACAATATTACAAAAGAATACTATATAAATAATAGCATGTTCAAAACTATGACTAGGCAGACATGCATAAGTTAGACATCGTAACCTAGATCAGTCTACCGAAAGTTTTATCGGTCCCATTCATATGACGATTGTATTTGAATATCAAATGATTATTTTTTTGGACAGATTTGCACTCAATATTATCATTTTCATGTCATCAATATTTTGTTAAGTACACTACACTACACTAATAAACTTGATTGAGAACAGTAGTGCTTATATATTATAGAATCCAGTCTTCATTTAATTGGCTGCTACAAAAACTTTAGTATAGAATCCACCTGTTATTTAATCGTGATACCCATCTGTCTATCAGTCAGTGATGGTGAATGACAAGTGTATTCCATAAAACAGTTGATTCTATATTACATTATGGCTCTGAATGAACCTAGAAATATGTGAAAGCTGCATATTTTAGTTAATAGATTGACCGATGAAATTATAGACTTTCGTCGACTTAATTTGATTGAGATATTTTATTGTAGATTAGTCCAAACACAAACCATCCCATAACATATAATGTTAACTAGTATAGAAATAAAGTTCTTAAAGTTTTAGATTGTTAATCTGTGTCATATTGAAGGAAATGTAAACTTACTTGCTAAAGTCATCGAGATAGTCAGTGACCTGTAATCTTGGAAAATTATTATTGATATTATTATTATTATTAACTCATTTACTAAATACAAATTCATATATTTGGCTAGGGATACCACTCACTTACTGAAACCTGATGTTCGAATTGGGGACTTAGTAACTAAAAGTTGGACCGTTTTATCATTAGTTAAATCATTACTTCATTACGTATATACACACACAATAGAGAACACATGTATTTATTTAGTCATTCTTTATACTTCTCAAAATCTCGCAAACAATTTATTTTTCTAATGTTCAGTTTTCACTTTTCCTACTGTTGTACTTCTTTTCCTTCATTGTTTGATTCTTCACAATGTATTAATATGATCCAGGAGATAAATTTACATACATATTCTATGTAGTATATATAATATATATTGTTTTCTGATTAAAGAATTATGTCTCAGATAGCTTTCTTAGATAAAAAGAAAATTCAATTATTATACATTGAATGAGTGAGTGAATAAGTAGATGAATTTCTTCCTCTTTAGATAAATTCAAGTTATTTTTCTGTAATGTGTTACAATACAATAGACGGATAATAACATTGATAGAAATAACCTTTAGGTCATACTGTATATTGTGTTATTATGTGTCAAATGTTCAGTAATTTATTATTATTATTATTATTATCATGAATAGGAATAATTGAATAGCGAAAAGTTATTGCTAAATATGAAATACTCATCATTTGTATGTATGTATGGATGTATTATATATACTGACATAATAATAAGAGTAATAATAATACTACTTATAATAATAATAATAAATGACGATAAACCCATTCATGATAATACATGAATTGGCAACAACAACAATATCATCAATATCCTCATGATTATGATGGGCATATACATCATTGTTATAAATGATGACCTATTTTCATGATGTTAGTTGTCATTACGAAAGTTAATCGATAGTTTACTGATGTGTTTATGTACACTTTTATTCAATTTTTGGTGTGTATATATATAGGTATTTCACTGTATATCTGTATGTGTATGTTCCTGTGGGGTATATTGTGTGTTTTTAATTACTCATTAACTGTGAAAGCTAGATTAAAGAAACTGTAAACATGGTGGATGCATCAATAGTTAGGATAGGAGACGTGTTCGTGAATTTGTAGTGTATCCGTTTTTCCATGTTCAATATATGTTCAGTAGTTTCAAGCATTTCCCTGTTCATTTAGAGGGTGAATACTGAATATGAGAGCATAATTTTCACTGATGAATTTATTTCAAGCTTCAACTCTCAATTTACTTGCTTTTTTCATCTATGAATTTGACATGGTTTACAGTGACGGTTTCATAGAATAAGTGTGGCGCATATATATCTGGTACCCCTCTTTGCTAATATTTATATGTTCAAATAAATAAATCATAGAAGAAATATGTAGATAACTTAGGATGATTGAAATGAAATCGCTAGTGAAAATTATACTTTTATATGCAACACATTGATCCACTAAAAGAGTAGAGAAATAGTTGACAATGTTAGATATTTAACTGTTATTGAACAATGAAAAGTGATGGTTATCCTCATACTAGCTTATAAGTTAAAACATTAAGTTCTCAATTTTAAGATTACATGTTCAAATCATTGTCTCCAAACATCAACTACGAGTTCAACAACCAGGTAACAATATCAAGAATCCTTTCACCAAACCATTGATTGGTAGATCCTCAAGTAAACAAACTGCGCTATTTAATTACCAAATTATATTGATAAATATTTTGGCATTAAAAATCTGAAAATATATTGTTCTCATTAATGTAGAAATATCGAAGATAAATTTAGTCGGTCATTCAAACTCAACGTAAACCTTGGTACGTAGATACATAGGCTTGAGTTACCATACCTCATTAACATAGATTAAATTGTTAGACCGAATCCAAAAGTAGTAGAAATAGTAATAGTATCAGTGGTAATAAAGAAAATTAGGCATCTAAGATACGATTCAAGGAAAAAATAAATTATTGAAATAAAGAATTTATGAGGCATTCAGAAGCATAAAATCTTAAAGAAGACAAAGAGTCGATGCATCTGCGTTATTACAAGTAATTCTAAGTCATATCACTGAAAGTCTGTAATCACTGGTTACGATAATCACATGGACCTCAACCAGATAGTCTACACCTGTTAACGTGGCTCAGTTCAATTTTCAATGGCTTAATGGACGTGCGTTACAATTTGTTTTGGATACACTTAAATTTCTTCTAGCCTACTCCTACATCAGGCAACATCGCTCGTCGAGGTAGGCTGTGGTTAGGCATACGCAACACGTCCCAACCACCTCAGTTGTTGATTCACTACCTCATCAATCGATTTGCCATCCTTACCTGGTACTTTATTCTCAACCCAGACATTGCTAACGGCTCAGTGATCCCAGAATGCGCAAAGAATGTTTCGAGAACACTTATGATCAAATATTAGTAATCAAACAATATCTTCTATTCTTAATGGTCACGCTTTACACACATAAACTAGAACAGAGCGAATGGCCTCATAGCAAACATCCTTTAATTGGCGGACGGATATTTTGCCTACATTACTAGTGAAGTCATTCGGAAAAAGCCAGTCGAGTCTTCTGAATTCATGTTGAGATTTGGTCAGACACAATGCTTTCAATATTGACAAATTTATGTTTAGGAAAGCTTTCTAATGTACAGTATAAGCATTATCAATCATTGATTAGATCGAGTTCATAGACTTAAGATCACCGTCATCATAACCAACATACAACCTTGCACATGTGTATGTTGTCTCAAGTTGTCATTCCACATTACCATGAAATTAATAAGACGATTAGCAAACGAATCAAAATAGCTTGGTAGTAATGATAATGAAAATATATTGAAGATATGATGTTAGAAGATGGAATGAAAGGGTGTTTGTGAAAAAATATTGAAATTCAAGATCTAGTGTAAGTTAAGGTGTGGATCCTTCTAAGCCACTGTGACTAATTCAATATCTTCAACCATTGGCCGATGTTATCTTACGGGCCACAACTGAATATATATTTTGGTTGGTTAATGATGAGTCTGAACTCAAGACTCCTTTAGGTCTTGTGATGAAGCACGACAACAGACAAAGACCTCTAGTTTCTGACCCAGTTGTCGATTCCTATAATTATACCTCGACCGTTGTATACAGTAACCTCTGTAATGCAAAGGTATCTGGTCGATGCAAGACCAGCATTTCCTAGGATCGTTCTCTGAGGACTGAACATTGCTCTGGGAAGTATCGAACTATCTACCGAAAAGTTGTAATGTAATTTAGTTGATATTGTGACCAACCTCATGTTGGTCATAGTGCAAATTAATCGGTAAGAATCCAACGGTAAACATTTAGATAAATGAATAATTAAACACACAACTACTCTGTTTTACCAGAGACCAATCATTGCGGCCTTTATAACTCAATAGTAACGTGATGCTGAGTGACATGGCTTCGAATATTATTATCCTCAAGATTACAAATCCCTCTTGTTGATATGATTAACGTCATTTAACATGAAACCTAGGTCCACAATCAAAGATCGACGTCGTTCTACTTGGATAACAACTAAAATAATTGGGTTTTAACACCTTAAGATAGGAGGGAATCTTTTTTTTTAAAAAAAGAAGTTTTTTATCTACTTACACCATATATAAAGTGCTTCATTTATTAATTTCATACTATTTTTTGCTTTTCTAAGTAAATCACGATGGTTCAACATCTTAAAAGACTTTCTACCTGTTGATATTTAATACCGCCCCTGTCATATGTGGTCCGCAGAGTTAGAATAACTTTTATTCTTAAACAAATTGTTATTTTATAGTTAAACAATCATTGAAAATCAGGAAACGTTGAGTCTTTTTTCTCATCCTAGTATGAGATTCCCTACCATCGCTCATCGACGATCCCATTTAAAATCGAGCTCAAAACCTTGAGATTTCACAGCGAGTGTTTAGCTTTTAGACCAATAAGCCTAAATCTGTTGGTTCACATCTCTAATCAATTCATTATACATAGCGCAAAGATCGTTCGATGTAATTGGTAAATAACTACCTCACACTCAACACTTTTTAAGACTTTTCACTAGAACTCCCCGGGGAAATATCTCGCAAAACTAGTCCCTGTTAATATTTATTTTCTTTGTTGTTGTGTATGCGTCAAAAAATACCTTAAAGTTTTCTCCTTATAATCACATACTGAGGTAAAAAAATTTGTTAGAAATTATTCTTACATAGATTATGTTTCTTGTACAATTATCTCTCTTAATACATGTTTACAAAAGTCAACTCACATACGCACATACAGAGACGCACATGCATTCCAGCCACATAGTATAAATCATTTTACAGCTTTCATTAATGTAATATGTAGTTAGTTGTACATGTCAAAGAAGCATTCAACTAACTGGGTTTTGTTTTCCATTATTCTGAGTAGCAGTAAACAAGATATGTATAACATACTCATACATTGTTATGTTGTATGTAATTTACTTATTTACTGACAAACTATATTTTGTTTCATTATAATGACTAACAGTCTACACTTTTGCTCTCTTAATAATAAGGTATTTAGAAGTTGTCGTTGGGTCGTAGTAAAATAGTATTCATTTTCATGATAAAGTCGTAACGACAAATGATTACTTACTAGTACACTATCTTTTTTATACCAGTTTGCATAGCCATGAAAACACATACGCACACGTGATTATTACTGATGTGTACATGATTCATCCTCCATTCTTATTATTCGTTCTCTGTCTGTCTGTAATGCATTCATCCCAAGTTTTGCTTTTTTTTATTGATTAAAATGATTGAGTGAGTTGTTTACTCTTAGTTTCCATTGTTGTTTACTTTTGCTACTCCCACTACCTCATATGTGTTTATTATTCTGTTATCATTACTAGCCATGGTAGTAATAATAGTAGTACTCTTCGTTGTACCCTCTCTCTCTCTCGTTCGCTCCTACACAATTATTTTACTCTTTGAATAGTTGCGTTTGGCTGATGATGGTGGTGATGAGCGGGTTAAATAACTAAGTAACCAACTAATGGGTGCGTGCGTGTTGATTTCTTTCAATAATAATAATAATAATAATAATAATAATAATAATAATAATAATAATAATAATTTTTATTATTATCATTATCAGTAGTAGTGGTAGTGATAGTAATAGTAGTATTTCCAACTTGGCCAACAATAATGTCAGTTATCCTAGTTATAGGTACCGACTGTCTCATTTCATTTGGGCTTAATTTTCTTCTACATGGTAGTTTTGAGAGAGAAAAAAAACAAAACAACAGAAGTTACAAAGAACAACAACAACAGCACAAGAACGAAATGTTGTACTACATTGTATTGTAACGTACAAGGGCTTGAATTCATCACATGGCTAGTAAATCTTTGTCTGTCTGTATATATATGGTTTATAATAAACATATGGTGGTTGTGTATTGCGAAAAGTGATTGCAGTAATGTAAGGTAGGTATGCCGTACATCATATTTACGTATACACACATACGCGAACTTGACAATAATACCGTGATGTATACACATACTACTGCCATATATTGCATAGATTGAGTAAATTTCATTCGAGTCCAAAGCAATTTGTTTATTTATTCATTTATCTATTTAATGTATTCTCTTTTTCTCAATTATATTTTATGCGTACATGTATGCATGCATTTGAGTGTATAATTAATACAATACGGGAAAATAATGTCATAAACGAATAATCACTATGTTGTATGTATGTGTATGTGTCGTATTGTTGCTTCTGCATCACTTCATTGTCTACTTATTTATTTCATTTGACAGATTGCAAAATAAAATTCTATCACAATAGACAATAATAAGTTTAAATTTATAAAAATGCAAAATACAATTTGAAGAAACAGTAAATGCAATAGACCAAAGCGTGTCAGACAGATTGAGAAATGTATTATTAATAATGTAGAGTGTACAAAACTGAATGACCGAGTGAATGAGTAAGTGTATGTTGGAGGAGGGAGTGGGTGAAAAGGGTTGAGAGTAAATCGAATTACATATGCCTACACGCTGTAGCATGTGCATTGTTACACGTTTTGCATACGTACAGTACTCACTTCGTAATTAACTAATTCACTCTGTCACATACAATCTGTTACTTAAATTGTAGTAATTTGTTAATATTAGTGTTTTAATGGTGGTAATCATTTCAACGTATATGTGTATGTATGTGTATTTGTGTGTACACTCTAAAATGCAATACTTTCTTTATATGCGATGTGTAAATTCGAGACACACAAAAGTGACTCATATAGTAATTTAATAATAACAATAATTACTCCAATTACCCTTTTTAGTACTACACGTATTTTGTAAATTTGAAAATAAGGGTCTGCTTCATACTATTTATTTTATTATTTGAACACGTAAATATCGGTACAAAGAGGCACCGAATACATATGCATCACACAAGTCACTTGATTTGTGTGTAGGCTGTGATAACGACCGGGTGCTCAAACCGAAGCAGGTGATTTTCTTATGGGGCCACATTCGTAGCCTTCGACCTAAAGTTCTGATCCACAATGCGGTGGAGCAACGTAAGGAGATGCAGTCCCATGGTGGTCAGTGACCAACAATTGGTTCATACACCATTTGTTACCTCAAGATCCTGGAGCCCATGTGCGCTATTAGTTTGGAATCAGGGTTTCTCACCTCCCCTAGGTGGATCCTTCATATCCACCTACCCGGTTAAAGCGCTGGATATTCGCTTTTGATCCTCTCAATTTCGTAAACAACACCCTACCACCAGAAGGTAGTGAGTAGGTCTTCCCTGGCAGAGGCTATATACGCGTGGCCATGTGAGAGCATTTCGAGAGGGAGAGCGAACTCTCTCCACCCTCGGCCATACTAGGGCATTTGAGGTCAAAGATAAAAACTTCTATAGTTTAAACTGATCCATTTTTGTTTCACCATGTATTCAATTCAACTGTGTGAGTGGTGTATAATTTACTCTTTGATCTTAGCCTCAGTCGCTCTACGATCCCCTCGCTCACTCACTTGCTTAATCTGTTTTCAATAGACTCCTTTTTATGTTGCCCTTAGTGGTGGTGTTTTTTGCACACAACCATTGTCTCATGATGATATCTGTTTTTTTTATTAGGGTATGCAATAATAGTAAAACCGAAGACTGATGGATAACATTCAGTCATTTTTTGTGGGTGTGTGCGTGTATCCCTCCTATTTATGAATAGAGCTATAAAACATGAAAATATTACCTTGCACCAGTGAGTTATTTTCTCTCTCATAGTCTCTCTACAAAAAGTTGTACTTATAAACTTTCAGATGTCGGGTATGCATATATATATGCCTATGTGCCCGGATAAGTGAGCCTGTCTAAGCTTGTGACTGTATTTTTCTGTTTATTTTAAGTTCAGTTTGCATTACTTTTTCATCCTACAATTTAAATAACCATTTCCTCTCCTGAAAAACTCCTGTTATTATTATTCCATAATTATCATTATTATTACGACTATTATTATTATTATGACAGACGGATAAAAGGTGATAATTTCTTTTCCAATCAGGAACTTGTAAAATAAACTACATGCATAACCGGACGCTTAATGCGTACTTCCTCCAATACTTTGCCTAGCCAACCCTCCCCTCCTCTTTATCCTACTACTCGTCGTCGCGCTTTATTGAATATAAACATATGCTAAATAGTTTTTCTGTGCTTCCTAGACTAACCACTATTCCTCTCTTTTTCTATCTTACCATATTACATGTTCCTTCATTCTATTATAGGTTCATAGCTCTCCAGTCACGCTCACACACAGACATAAACAAACATCGCATTTGTATTGTGTACTGGGATGTTGAGACTACGTTTAGTTAGTTAGTTAGTTATTATTGCTATTATTATGTATGATCATCATACCATCTGGTCATTGAACTGTCTCGGAAATGATCTTCCTGAATACATTATTTGTCATCTCTCAAAATATATTTTATAACAGAATCCTTCAATTTTTGTGTTTTATCGTCTCTGGTTGTTTTTTCTTTACAACTTTACTTATATATGTAAAAAACATATATCATCATAAATTATAAGTAAATACTGATATAAAGAAAGAAACCTGTCAACAACAACATTTAGTCAATATTTATCGTCATATCATCTCATCATACATATAGAAATTGTTATATCTATATATGTATGGGCTACCTTAGTGATCTACAATACACAATGCATAGTTTATTATCATTACTCTTACTCCAAATACTATGTATGTCTATGTATGCATATATATATACACATATACTATGTACATTTGTATGCATGTGTACATAAACATTTGAACACTTAATGTGATCCTACATTTTACTAAATACATTTTTTAAACCCATATATATATTATTATATTATCATTACGAGATGATAGAACTGTTTCGTCTATATATACATACAAATATCCCTGTTCTTTTTTTTCTCCAGTTCATCCAATATTCAAATTATGTGCAATAAACAGGTGTGTGTGCGTATGTGTGTGTGTGTGACTGTCCCTGTGTATAATGTAATTTATGATTAATAATAGTAAGAGAGAGTTTTAATAAATGGATGTATCTGTTCCTATTTGTGTGCTCTATACTACCTGTATTATTATTATTATTATTATTATTATTATTATTATTAATACATATATGTCTGGCTTCACACGCACACACGCACACACATAAATAGATATTTATTGATTCCCTTTGTATGTGTATATATACATCTAAATATGAATAATAATGGTTTAGTTCTCCACCATCTCATGTATTGATGATCAACTAAACTGATCGGTTCATTTTAATTTAATCTAAATTATAAAAATCAACTAATTTTTTTCTCATCTATACATTATAACAATAATTAAATAAATAAATAAATAATAAATTGTGTGTTTACTTTAAACAAAGACATTTATCAACCATATAATTCAATATTTGTGACAGCACAATACGAGTTTTAGCGAAGACATTAAATGTGCTATAAGTATATATATTTCTCTTTCTATTATTTAAACAGAAATGCTATATGATACTTTTTTGTATACATATATATATGTTTATACGATCTCCCGATTCATTGACCCGTTCGTTATCATCTTATTAAATATAAATAGAAAGGGGTATTGACTAGTTTAAAGTGTTCTTTGAGATGGTGGAGAGGATTTGTAGCTCAGGTATGTAGATTTTACATTCATATATATATAAGTTATTGGACGAATACTATTGATAAAGTCTTCAAAGTAGGAGACGAAACAACCAATACATATTGTTCTCTGATCAGATTGACAATCATTTTCCGTCATCACCTAATATGTATGCCGATTTATTTAATTATGGATTAAGAGTTTGTTAACAATTGGGCGTCAAGTATGTAGCAATCATTAGTTGTGATTAACTTTATAGCTAACGGTAAATATTTTATTGTTCTATGGAATCCTTACGAGGATAGGTAAACAAGTTTCTTTATGGTTATTCTGTAGTTATAAAAGAAGCAACTCAAGTTGTTTTCTTGTAAAGTTAATGAACTGAGATATTAATAATAATAATAATAATAATAATAATAATAATAATAATAATAATAAATGTATCGAGACATTCCCAAATTGTCGCTTTGTGAACATTGGCTATTATCCAGATTTTGTTTAATTTATACATTGAATAATAAAATAAATGAAGCAAATAGATATTGACTGTTTCAACCGATGGATAACTGTATAGCTCGTATAGGAAACATTTCAAATTATATTAAATCATTTCGATCGCTTTCATGTCGGACTACTTACATGAAGATTGGCTATTTTTTTGCTTTATTAAATAGCATGGTTATAGTCACACATCACCTCCCTCTACTACTATCATGATCTGTTTGACTGAGCTCGAAATGGGACTTGCGTAGCGTGATTACCATTAGCAAGGTTTTACTTGATAACTCCGAATAAACTGAGCATCAGATGGATCGGTTTTAATCATAATGATAATGGTAATATAATGTGTATAATATCTCTAGCGTTAAACAATTAGGATTTTTAGTATTTCACAAATTAGTGTATATTGCTTCTTTTCAGTATAAATAAATAACCGAATTAATTTAATGAAAATGTAAATAGTACCCATGTAGGGAATATCAACTAGAAGCAGAACAATTCAATGGTTTATGTCAGTCAATTTACCATACCAACCTATGCTATATGTCGACAATTTATTATCTAACCACCTTATGTAACGAATTACACACGTTCATTTATTTTTCTACCTCTATTTTTATCGCTTCAACATTTGGTTGGTTAGTTTTGCCTAATGATTGTTGTTTTGTAACAGTTATGCACGTGTATGCGTTGTGTCGGTGTCAATGATAAAGCGGTGTTTTTTCTTCAATGTCTTTTATCGTTTTGACAAATTTACGGGATAATAATAAATAGACATCAGTAACCAATCATTTAATGAATTACGTAAATAATTTTTTCTTTCCACCCCTCGTTTTTTTGTCTAGTGTGAATATAATGATGTGAAATAGCATATTTTTCGGTATGATTTAACATTCTTTCACAAATATTCATTAATATGACAAATATTGCATAATCGAAAGGGGTGAAATTTTGAAGTTTTATATCATGTTCTAAAATAATCGAATCAACAAAAGAATATGCATGATTCTCTTTTCAGAACTAGAAATATTTTACTGTCATCTAGAAATTCTTAATTTTCTTATTTACACTGAAATGATTTTTATTCATACAACATAGTGTTTATTTATCTAATCGTTCAAGTCTTATCGGTATTATTGTTTGATACCCAAAACCCCTTCTGATAATAATCATCTGCTCACTAGTGACTGACTTCAAGAGATACTCCTGGAGTTCTAGTGAGAAGCCGTTACCAGCGGAGTTCAACTAGGTCTGTTGTGAGATATCAACTCAGTGAAGACAATGATGTACGGTGGCGCAACTTCGTGGATTGGTTGAAGTTAGAAATTAACACCATTGGATGCCGGCTCAGTGGTCTAGTTGGTTAAGCACCTGGCGCGAGACTGATAGGTCCTGGGTTCGAAGCTCGAGGAGGTGGGATCGTGGATGCGCACTGCTAGGATGAAACGGCCGTCCAGTCCTTCCAGTTTTTCCATGGTGGTCCAGCTTCAATTGACTCACGATTTCAATCAGTGAAATTTCCAAAATCTCTACAAAATCGCTTCTGATTATACTAAAGCCTATAGAATGGGTGAAAAACATTATTTACAGCTGATCAATTGGATTAGGTTTATCTAAGTTTGTTAATTATGTTTATGAAATATGATGTACTATCGTGCACTGTTCTCTGTTGATTTGCCGACATATATATTTACTAAGAAGTATTAAGCAATATTTTATTTTTTGAGCAAACAAAAAACGTTGAACACTAATGAGTGAACACCATCCAGCCGACGAGTCCCAAATAAAATGAAACGTGCTTCCCGGATTCCACCGCTAGTCACCATCCATTTTTGCTTAGTAATGAGAACTGTTTATATTGGTTGACAAGAGACATTGCAATGTGAAGTGAATTATTGGTTATTGATAATATATCTGGTCATAAGGTTCTTTGAAGCATTATTCATGTATGTTGAGTGGTGTTATGGTTAGATGCAGTGTACTAGATAGAGATGGGAAATAAGTTGATAATGCAATGAATTTTCATCAACCAATGTGGTTGGAAGATTTATTACACAGACTTCACTAAGCCCTACATAGACGTAAGAGGTTTCCTGGCATTAGAGAAGTTAATGTGAAGAAAGCTTGTGGTGGCACAATGCAATAAGTGATACCAGTCTGTGAAGTAATCAATTGATGAACTGTGTCATTAACAATTTGTTAGAGATATTAGGTTACGCAACTCCTAATCGGTTGCAATGGCACAGATTCATTTATTCATTGTCATACCTTGGATCTTGATCTTTAAACTGATTTTAAACATTTTATTTGATTAATTAATTAATTCTTTTCGAGTCACATTAGTTATATTGAATGTTTTCTACAGTTGTTGTTACTGTTAATATTTCTAATACTTTGGTATTTGTCTTGATAGTCTCATCTCACAGTAATGATATAGTGTGGTAACTTCAAGTAATACTCATATCTGCTAGGCTCTATGTAGACTGTGATTGACATATTTTTGATAATAATCAATAATGAAATAAATAAATAACAGACTAACCAAAATTATTGAATGTTATCACCAGGATTTCTTCGACACTATGGTGTACCTAAGGGAATCTTCAACATCATACGGAACTCATACTCACTGCAAAGTGGTGCATCGAGGACAGTTGACAAACGCATTCCAAGTGAGGACCGGAGACAGACAAGACTGTCTACTCTTTCCCTTTCACTTTCTCCTGGTGGTTGACCGGATTATGAAGACTTCGACATCTGAGGAGAAGCATCAAATAAAATGGACAGGTTGGATGCAACTACATGATTTCGACTTTGTAGATGACCTGGCCCTTATATCTCATACACACCAAAAAATAAAGATGAATATAAACAATGTATCAGCAGCCTCAGAAGCAGTAGGCCGCAGAATACACAAGGGAAAAACCAAGATCCTGAAATACATCACAGAAAACACCAATGCAATCACACTTGATGGCGAAACTCTGGAAGAGGTGATAATTTTCACGTAGCTGATCAGCATCATTGACGAACAAGGAGGATCCGATGCAGACAAGCGAGGGCCACATTCCTACTATTGGAGAACATATGGAAATCAAAACAACTGTCAACCAATATCAAAATCAGAATCTTCAATACGAACATCAAGAAATTTCTATTGTACGGATCTGAAACGTGGAGAACTACTACGACCATCATCAAAATGGTACAAGTATTTATAAACAGTTCTCTATGCAAGATACTTAATATCCGTCTGTCGGATATTATCAGCAACGAACTACTATAGGAGAGAACAAACCAGCTTCCATCTGAAGAGGAAATTAGGAAAAGATGTTGGAAGTGGATAGAACATAAATTACGGAAATTATAAAACTGCATCCCAAGGCAATCTCTAACTTGGAATCTGAATGGGAACGGAAATGAGGAAGGTCGAAGAACACACAACACCGGGAACTGGAAGCAGACATGAATAGGATGAATAACAACTAGAAAGGATTGTCCAGGACAGGGTTGATTGGAGAATGCTGATAGGCGGCCAACGCTCCTTCGTCTAGGCTAACAGGCGTAAATAAGCAAGTAATCATCAAGATAGAATCACAAGAAACTGAGTAGTAACACAATAGACAGTTGTGTTGCCAACTTACAATGTATTTCAACTATTATCCAATCCATTTTTCATAATAATAATTGATTTTCATTATCAACCATAGTGATTGAACTCTCTCAATTACAAATGTATTATTTTCTCTTCACTGTATCAATACCTAATTTGTATTAAACAAATAAAGGATTTTTGGTTTTCACGTTATGTAATTTTTATTTGATATTTTTTATTGTTATTGTCACTGATAAATAAAGATCAATATGTGTATACAAACAGATAAATTCATTGTTTTAAACAAACTACACTATCAATATTACCGGGAATTGTGTTGTTTCGTTGTTCAAATCCTTATTATAAATAAATAAGTAAATAAACAAATAACTAAATAAGTAAATAAATGTTATTGTATCAAGCTATGCAGACAATGGCAAAGGAATTACCTAGTCACTTTTATATTGCGCATATGACAAAACTCTTCTCTCTTTTATTATTCTCGTGGTGAATACAATAAAACATTATATGACAGTAAAAGTAATGGGATTCTTTTTAAGTCCTTTAAACTACTGTCTGAGTGTTATATTACCATATTGGAATTCGTCTATTATTATTATTTACTATAAAAAAATGTCAAGGCCCCTCATAACCAGTGAGATAGAGGAATTTTATATATACCTCACTATATATATACACATACATACATATACACAAACATTAGTAAATAAACAATACAGATTGATATTCAATATTTATAGATAAACGATAACAATCAACTTTGTATTTTTGTAAAATACTGCATTCTCCCGTCAATCTGCTTGCATATTTGAATATATATATATATATAGTAATATTAAGGAAATGTCTATACTAGTAGTAGCATTAGTAATAACGGTAGTAGTGCATTTGTCTAACCAGCTGGCTAGCCAGCCAACCAGTCACTCATCAAACCGTTATCAAGGTACTATATATTTTTTTATACTTCCAACACATACTTGCGTTAAATTTTTTTCTACCCCTAAGTAATCTTTTTTTTTAAAAAAAACATTCTCTTTCTCTTTGGACCGTGTATTATGTTGTTGTTTGCTTGACCTTGGGGACTGAGACTATTTCATTTATTAGTCAGCAACATCATGTAGTAGTGTAGTACTTGTATATATATGTGTATGTGTACGTACGAGTGCATTCAGTTTTTTTTTTACAATCTTCTCTGAATACTTTTCTGTGTCATATACAAGTCTTCGATTTATAGCGTCATTGTACAACAGAGATGATGACGCAGCAAATACACATAATACTGTATGTAGTAAGGTTGTAGTAGCTGTATTCGTAGTAATGGTCATGGTCATTATCATTCTAATATACCATATGCATATGGTAAAATTAATGTAATTATACATTTATTGTTTTTTTTATTTTATTTATAAAATAATATTAGAACATGTATTGTGTGTATATATAAGCAAATCATCAACTTGGAATGATGACTGATCAGACCAAAAGAGTAATACATTTGACTAACTTCATATTCATTTATTAAAACGAACCAATCAAATAATGAAGATTTAAATAGTTTGTATTATAACGCCTACGTTTTCAGTCATATCTATATTACCCTAACAAAATGACATGAACTATGAATAGAGGTTCTAATTCTTATGTTTTATTAGTCTGGACAATTAGAAAGAGAGAAAAAAAATGCCTTGTTTACATACTACTATTATTGCAAATGATGAGGCCTATAATATAATAGAATATGACTCATTATTTGTAACCTTGGTTAATAGTAGTTAGTGATAGTATGATTATAGGTACTGCGTTTATGATGGTACACTTTTTAAAAAAAATAAATGAAAGCAAAAAAAATAACTTATTAGAAATGAAAATGAAAAACTCATCTTGATTAATTATTCTCTGATGAGAATCTCGGTGTATTGGATATTGGTGTTAGGGGAGGAATTTTTCATATGTGATAGTGTAATAATAAGACACAGACATATGTATACACATAGTCGAGACTAATATTATGAATGGTTGATTGCGCTATCCTATTGTTATTCTTGTACTTTGTTGTTTTTTCATTTCATTTTATATACACACTCTGATTATTAAATATGATAAGATCAATAAATAAAAAAGGTAAGTAGAGGTGAACAAAGCATTCCTGTTTTAAGTTAAAAAAAAATATTAAAGTATGGTAGAGAAAACAAACGAACTATGGAAATATGTTTAGACTATTGTTGTCTAGTTTCCTATTTAAACAGAATGTATATACCCTACATAAAACCAGAAGGTCATTTTGTTCTCAGTATAATCATGATTGTAATAGTTAGTAGTTAAATGCTTAATTATTTTTTCTACATATTCATCATGACTTGTCTTTTGTTTTCATTCTACATATCTCTTTATACTTGCACTCTCCAAGATTTGTCGTGGTATTTAAGTAAATTTTCGAAGTCAACTACTAGTGGATACACTATTAAGGGTTGCAAGTTGGTTTACGTCATGAACCTCTTAGTTACTTTATGACAATTATCTCAGTCAAATTAACGAGATTGCAAAGAATACTAAGTAAAAACGTGTATACTACAAAGAAACCTTATGAACCCAGCAACCATAGTTCTAATCACCTTCTGGTTATGTATTACTTGTTCCACCGTATAATTTTTCTTTACCATCTTCATGTTCTTCAAATGAACGGCTGTTTCTCCTAATTCTGATCTACAACTCATACTATTTTTTCATCGAACTTCAAACTATTACGTAACCATATACAACTTTGGTTATCACCCAATGATCAGTCATCAAGAATGTCTCAATCAGTATTCTCTTAAATGGTTCAATGATCATGTATACTTCAGACTGATATGTTATTATTTGATATGTTTGAATCCTAGAATAGATATCGATTTTCTCAATATTATAGATACTCCGTGTTGATTTCCAGCTACTTAGTCACAGATTCGAAACCCTCTCCAATTCAGTTCATTTTGGGGTAAGCTAGGTAATCTTATCAGCCCTTGGACTTGGAGTGTGGTTTAAATCTGAGTTCACAAATATATACTCAGTAAATAAGTCGATAATAGTAATAATAATAATAAATGTGACATGTATTTATCCAATAATTATGTTTTTCTCTTGAAAAATCTTTTTTTATTTCCCTTTATTTGTAGAACATTTTCTAAGTGATTCAAACTCAGGTACATCAACCCTGGATAAACGTTATCAAGATCGTCGACGTCGTAATAATGAAGCAGTACGTCGTTGTCGTGAAAATAAACGTGCACGTCTACTTGGACGTACAGAAACTACAGAGAAATTACAAAGTGAAAATCGTTGCCTACGTAATGAATTAAGTGGTTTAAGTATGGAAGTTAAAGCATTACGCAAACTGCTTACAGTCGGTGGACAACAACAGGATCAGCACGAAAATACTACCGCTTTTACTACTAAGAACAATAATTGTATGAGTCGTAATGCTAGCAGTAATGGTATGGATTATTTTGGTGACAATAATGAAATAAAGTTGTTTGAAGAAACAACAACCACAATATTGAAACATGATCAGAAAGAAGTTCCATCATCACCGACATCATCGTTATCACCACGACGACGACGACGACCACCGCCACCACCGATATCAATCCCATCTTCAAATGTAGATAATGAAAAAGAAGTTGCGAATACTGTGAATATTGGTCATGAAACGGAAATGATTGAAACTATGAATGACAATAATATTGACAACACTGACGATGATATTGAAATGCCAACTTTAACTACCATGAATGTGGATAGTTATTCCTTGGATGATGATGATGACGACGACGATAATTCACTAAGGTCTCAAACACATACTGATCATCGTAAGAAATTATCATCCAATATCACCATGGAAACATCCTCATCAAATAATCAAATCAATAAAAATGTACAAGTTTTATTGCCAAATGAACATTCACAAAATATTGATAACTTATCACAGGAAAAGCTTATTCATATTGCACAGATGGATACAGACGACAATACAAATGATACTGATATTACTACTACTAATACTACTAATAATGAAAATATCAGTTCCTTTGACAGTAATAAAATTATGGATTGTACTAAAAGCGATAATGGTAGTCGATGTGGCGTTGATGTCGGTGGTAATAGTATTAGTATTGCTGTTACAAATACTGATGGAACCCAATCAACTGAATTATTAACTCATGTAAATAAAAATGTAAATGATAAACCGACAACTGTCATCTTACGTGGCCGTCGACGTACATTGAAGACACCAATACATAATAAAAACGCTAAAACTAACATAAATCATATCAATCATCATCATGATCAAGATACTACTGATACTATTAATAATGTGATTACTTCTAGTATTACTCAAACTACTGATCTGAATGATGCATCAAATACATCCAATATAATATCCGCTCATAAACAACATACACCTCCTTCCTGTAATACTGCTACTAACATCATATCAAGTAATATATTATCGAAAAGTGAAAATTCTTACATTCTACCCGATAAATCAACTTATTTTCAACTAACTAATGAATATTCCACAAGAAATTCAGGGAAAGAAGATAGTATTTTAACTTAGCATTTATTTGTGTTCGTTTTTTTTGAAATTTTTTTTAATTTGTGTTGTTTATAATTATTGATTATATACACCCCCTCCCATTCCACTCCGTCCTCTGGCCTTCTGTTCTTCTCGTCTCTTTTGTCCTATCTTTTTTTGTGGTTTCGGCGATTGCCGACTAAATTCATCATCATCACCTTATTTTTGTGATCAAAAGAGAACACACAACTCATGTTTATTACACTGACTTCAATGTTAGTAATCATGTTGGCGCCGATGTCTTCTGACCATTACTTTTCCGCTTATCTTTTTCTGATTGATCATGTACATATATTCCTGGAATTTATGCAATCATGATTCAATTTTTACCTATTTTCTTTATTCTATGGATTGATTTCTTCCACAGTTTATTCCTCCTTCTTCATTGTCTTCCTACTTTTAATTTTCCTTTCTTCGATTTAAATCTTAGAACTCCAATTGAATCTACTTATTGTGAAGTAAATATTGAAATTGTATACATTTTCAAAAGGTGTTCTTATTGCTTAATTGCTACATTGATCAGTTAGTTTACTATTTCGTATGAGATCAGATAACGCATAACATTATAGTCTTTGAAGATGACAATATCATCGATATCATGTTGATTGACACATAATAACCTCTTGATACTCTCTCTCTCTCTCTTCATTTCTTTTAACTATATGGACAACATGACTACTCTCGTTAATCCTTACTGATTGACTATTGATAACTAACAACGGTAGCACTACTCCTACTAATAATAATAATAGTTTTCCAAATCGATATTCTTCTATTTGTATCCCAATCATTTATAATATGTATTTTTGTTTATTCGTTTGTTCGTTTTTTGTATCATGTTGTTTGTTTGTTTATTGTTATGAGAGAAGGCAGTTTTTTTATAGAAAAGTATTTTAATAAATAGACAATTTACAACATTGTCTCCGTTTATCTCATCCTCCATTCTCTATTTCTGTGTATTATTTCCCGTCCAAAAGATAACACACTTTCCATGACATGTAGGATGATGATACATTATCATTGTTTGTTGACTGGTTCAATCTTTACCTATTGAACATTGAGTTTTGTTGTTCACATTTTGATTGGTTTTTTGTTTTTACGAAAAACACTTGACTATACATATATATATATTCGAATAATTCATATTGATGAGTTGTTTTTCTATGATTTGATACTGTGTTCTTCACTTTATCATGTAGATTGTTAACTTTTAACTTACCTCAGCGGCGATGATGGTTGTTTCCTGCCCGTTTTTTGTATCCTATACAGTACTGATGTAAATAATAATATTATTATTACTAGTCTCTGTTTTTTTTCGTTGTTTTTTTACCTGTTATTTTTGTAAAAAAGTGATTATCTTTGTACTCCATCACGCATTCCTTTACTCGTTATATTACACTGGCATGTGTATGTGTGTGTGTGTGTGTGCAAATTCTTCTTATCTATTGAATTCTTTCATTATTATCCCTTTTTCTTCAAAAAAAAAAACATACGAACAATTTTCTTGTTTCTATCAAGAATTAAGTTTTGTTTGTTTGTTAGAGATGAGGCGTGAATTTAAACCGAAGTTCAATGGAATTACGATCTAAAGCAACAAATATTCTTCATCATCGAAAGTCAGCCATCAGCATTTTCTTTGTTTCTACTATGTACCATGTTGTTTTTCTCTTTCAAATCTTAAGAAGAATGATATTCACATTTTTCCAGTGAGAATGAAGATAGCAATAATATTGATAAATAAGCGCCAAATACGTTACGTTTCTTTTGATCTTTTTGTGTTTATGAGAATATCTTGCTAATATTCTGTTTGTTTTTTAATGTTTAGAGTGTAAAAATGTAAAATAAATGTGTTTGTCTGTAAAGTATATGTAGATGAATATCTAAGTGTACTGAAACTCATTGTGTAATGATTACCCCACACGCACACACATACACATTGGTAACTATGTAAGAATAATCCTATCGTTATTATTATTACTATTACTATTATTATTAGTGTATACCTACAAAAGGAACAATTTTATTGTTGATAGTAATCATCATTATGTAATAATTTTTTTTCTAATTTTAACGAGAAAAACAAACATTACATTCCTATTATATGATTCCTTTTTCTCTCTGTCTCTACATGTGTGTATGTATGTATATGTGTGAGGTTCTTCTCCCTATTTATCAACATTACTACTATTCCACTCATTGCACATCAACTTATGTGTAATGAATTTACTGCTCAGACGATAACAACGATAATTAACAACTGGGAGAGCTTAAAAGTTACATTGGGAACTAAACAGAATGATAAATGTATTCCACAAACTATTGTGAATTGATTTTTGTATTTAATATATTATTCATTACACAGTCTTCTATATATAGTATCAATCTTAAATGTATTATTGTATGACATTACTATTACGATTATTATTACTATTATTATTGTACACTTTTATGAATACGGTTACCGAATTACAAGTTGTTAATTATTGTATTGTTTCTATCACTTATTATAGAGAAGAATTGTTTATGATCATTGTAAAAATGAAACAATCAGTGCATTTTTTTTCACCGGTGTCTTATTACTATTATTATTATTACTATTAATATTGTCTATATGTTCGTGACATTGATGATGTGGATTACGCTGATGACGAAGAAGAAGAAGAAGAAGAAGAAGAAGAAGAAGAAGAAGAAAAGAACAATAATTCTGATAAATTAACCTGGCAGTTTCTATTCTGGTCTAATCTTCCTGTTATTCAGCCATTCAATCTCCTTTTTTCTTTCTTATCTCTTTCTAAGTATGTTCATTGTGCTCAATAACAATAAATAACGAGGGTTTTTTTGATGTTCGTATCATTCCTGTTTTATTACTCTTATTATTGTTATTTATTACTATTGAATAATAAAGTTTTTTTTCTTTCGTTTTTATAAATTTGCTTTGCGTTTTCTTTTCGTTGTTGTACATTTCAATTTGTTGATAGTTGACAAAAAATAGGGTATAAGTGAACTTAAGTTACTACTTATTATTATGACTATTATATTGACTAAAGCATTAGATATTCAAACATTAAGTTTCTGGTTTGTATCCCCCGGTTCGCTTATATATCGTCTTGTATAGTTTTCTATAATTAAGCCTTACACCAACAGTGAAGTGTAAAACTGATTACATGAGTTTGTACTTGATATATGAGTTAAGAAAGCATGCAACTTTCTTTAAATGTTGAATTGTCAGTTCGAAATCTATCCACTGATTTCTATTAGTTTAATCGAACATTAAAGCTAATCCTCAACACCTGAAATTAAATTTCGAAGTCAACTTAACGAATGTCTCTATTTGTTTTATTAGATTCAATTGAAATGAGCGGAAAATTGCAACTCTTATAAACAATATCAGATAATGTAGAAGTATTAAAAATCTACAAAATTGACTTGTCTAATTGTGATAGGAAATGCCAATAAACATAATCTATGTGATAATTCCAAGTTTCCACTTTAACATGATATAAAGGGTGTGTATTGTTTAGAAAGAACTCAACAATACTACCATACTTTGATCAAGAATGGTTCACTTATATCAAGATTATTTTGGGGAGATACACAGTACGATACAAAAATCTTGATCATTTTTCATTCGAATTCTATTCGGTTTAAATTGTGAAGAAACGATTTCATTAGAAATTCGAAGCATTCAGATCGTCATAATATCCATAAATTAAGTAAAGTTGTAATCTAGATATTGTAATTGAATTCTCAGTGTACTGGACTAATTGACCTGAAGCTATTGACTTGAAATCTATTTATCCCTTTTCTCATTTCACTATTAATCATCAACACAGAAATCTACCAATTTAGATTAAATCTCATTTGATTTGACCTGGTTTTATTAATTCAGGTATAGATGGAATATATGTATGCAGGAATGGTGAAACTGAATTATGCGATTACTGAATATGACACTACGTATAAAATATACATTTGATTTAGTGAAACCAGTTCAAATCAAATGAGATCTAACCTTAATTGGTAGACTCCAATGTTAATGATTAACGGCGAAATGAGAAACGAGTTTGTTAGACTTCAGGTCAACAGCTTTAGTTCAACCATTTCTTATTTCAATACTACTTTGAGAATTATTGCGTTCACTATGCTATGCTTGTGAGCTGAGATAATGTTCGTACTCTCAAGCAAAAATATGTGGTTTTCTAGGAGGTTCGCTCTGTCATTCTTCTATCTAAAGGTTCAGTCAACAAGAAAAAAGTGTATGTCAGGTGATGAAGTCTTGAATGTTACTGCTCTGAGTATTTTTGTTTCCCCATAGTTTCCAACTCATCCAATCGCATTTTCATGGTTCTACTGATAAAATAAAGCATATAATAACTAAAATGAAGAACAGTAGTATGTAGTTTGAGCGCTTGTGAGCCAGAGTGAAAATCCCGAGTTCGACTCCCCATTGTGGGGTCGTGAACCCACTCTACTGAAGAGCCTCATATTAGGACGAATGGTCATCTATTGTGTCGAGGTTCTCAATAGTTATCCAACTTAGATCAGTTCATGATATCAATGAAATTAACTGGATCAATACAACCATCTCTGATAGGTAGTTATTTTTATTCAAAATAATTCAACCAAATCAACTAGGAGAAAGCAACCATTTATAAGTCTATTTAGGAATTTCTTTGTAGACTTCTTAGCACAGTCTAGAACTTAAAAGTAATTATATAGCTTAGTAAGTCGGATACATTTTTTGGTTGTAATATTAAATTGCCGTTGATTTGTGTTCATACAGTACTGCTACTCAATTTATACAAAATCTGACTGCCGATCAGTAGAAATAAATCATATGTGTTCATATGTGGATTTCGGTCGGGTAGGTGGTTGGAGTTAGTTGACAAGAAACTCTGCTTGACCTTGGTCTCATGTCAGTTTGTACTCGTCGACAAGGCATACCTGTAATCTTGATAGTACTGGTATCCTCTAGATGATGCCAACTCGTGCTACCCAGCTTCATAGTTCGAGAAATTACCACTGAACTATCCGGGTATCGGCTGATGTCCTCTAGAACTTAAATATATTTACAATTGACTGATCATTGAGCAGTGATTATGATCATATTTACTTAGATTTTTATTGTTGGTCAAATTTCATTGTGAAGGAATAAATTCGCGGAATAAAGAGTGTAGGCTAATATTAAAGTCTAAGGGAAGACGAATATTGCGTGCATCTGAGCCACTGTGACCCATTCTGATGCAATCTACCCAACATCTCCAGCCATTGATTACAGAGGTCGCGAGGACCTCAATTAGGTAGTCTGGAAGTAACAACAAAGCTCAATCTAATGATCATTGTCTTCATAGGCTGATGCGAAATCTTAGTTTTGTAATCTCTAGCTTCCTTCCAGTTTATCCTCACATCAGTGAACTCTATGCCTTGAGGTAGGTGGTGATTGGTGAGGACTAATTATTCTGTCCACCAATTTGTTAATTTTACATAATACCGTGAGTCGTATATCATCATTGATCACTCGATAGCCCCGACATATTTATCTACAAGTTCCATTAACACAATAGAAGCTAACTATTGAGATATAAAACAAACGATTCTTAACAATAATAATAATAATAATAATAATAATAATAATAATAATAATAATAATAATAATAAAGTTACAGTTGGAAACTAGTTGGAGAGAATATAATGTATGGTTAACAGTGGAATTTAGAACACGTTTTGTTCCATTGATAATTCTTCACTCAAGTGCGCCCATTTCTCAATGTTGACGTAAAAAAAACAATATCGAGTCATTTATTCAGAATGCCTATATACTAATACCGCCTAGAGTCTTATTATCAATCAACTGGTTTTACTATTACACTATGTTCTTTAAACCGGAGAATGTGATTTATTCAGCAATGATGAATAGACATTCTGAGATTGCTTGTTATTCAGTTACAATTTAACATAGTTTACACATTTGTAATAGAACACTGACATTTGATCTCACTATCTACCGCGATTATAGAATAGTCTCAGGTTTTCACTAGTACTCTCGATGTGATGTCAGTTGAAGGTGTAAACTAACTTCGACTGGAAAAAAATCACAAATCTCTCCCTAATTATAATCTTATCCTCACTAGTGACTTATTTAATACTGAGAGTAGCCAGTGTACGCAAAGCATATAACATTTGCAGTTTTTACTGGATTTGAATTTAATATCGTTAGAGTCCCCAAAATATCCCTTGTCATGTTTTCAGAGGTCCAGAAATGTCAGGGAACTTTTATCCAATCAGTGTTTAACAGAATCTTCCCATAAACATCTAGAATATACGGCGGAATCACGTACCACGGTTTGGGTTGGATAGTTACCCATACTGTTATTATATTTGGCATGGTTCCAGAAATTTCCAGACACCCAAGACTAGATGTAATACTATAAATACCCACGTTTTTCTGTACATAAATTAACCTTGGAGTAAAGCTTTTATTCGCGTTTCCCACCTGCTCTCTAGTGTTCCAGTTGACGTGTAGAATTAGTTAAGGATATCAGAACAGGCGAAGAAGACAGTTTAAGCATGTTGGTATCATGACTTATCATATTTGACCACTAAACTAACATTAAAAAATGTGTGTATTTTTTTCACAGACTAATATCAGGAAAATAAATTCCGGCGACGAATAGAGTAATGGAGAGTTATCACATCGTTGTTTGCGATGGTTTAGAAGTGCACGTTCATAATGTTGTACAGAATCAGTTACAGGATACTCACATGCTATGCTAAGTACATATTACGCAGCAGTATTTAAGATTTAAATGTATTCTCAAATTACGAGTAAGAGATTCTGATCTTTTGAGTTCGGGACTATCCCATTTTATGGTTAACATCACAAAATAACCTCAGTTATTAGACTAATGAAAACTACGGGCACTGGACAGGTATCTCGCTCTAACACCGGGCTCCTCAGCAGTGAGAATTCACGACTCCACTGAAAGTCGAATTCAACACTTTTAGGCCTCACACTGGGCACTTAACCATCAGACCTTGATTTGATTTGTGCTGATAAATATCCATCTACTAAGATGAAGCAACTGCCTAGTGAGCTTAGTTATGCTAGGTTGAGGCAGGTATCATCTATGGCAATATATAATGGTCTCTTAGTACAAATTTACTGAAGTTGAAACTGATAATTAACTTATAGTACCTTATTCCTATATAAGTAACACTGTCTACGCAATGCCTAGAGGGCTTGAATTCTATCCGTGACTAAATCATGGGTGTACAATACAATGAAGTCCAACACTAAAACTATACAATTATCCAGTCACCCCTGTTTTTCAATAGTTATCTTATCAAAGTCAATTCATAATGTAATCAGTTTTCAACTTGACAAATAAAAGTCTTGACAAATCACTTAACCATCACATCATTTAAAAAAATCTAATATAATACGGTGTTGTTGTTATACAGCTGTTCAGTTTAAATAATACACCAAAACTACTTAATACATTACAGTTTCATATTATGACAATGAAACGTCATTTCTCTTTTATAAACTATTCATATAAATTATTAATCTTAAATATATATGATGAATTGATTCAGATCACTTACTTTGATAACAAACGAACAAATAAGTAAACATAATGGAGACATGTTTTTCAGTCTGAAATTTTATTAGGTAAAAGTCAGGTTAGAAATATTGAAAATTACATTATGCAAAAAACTGATTGAATATTTTACGACTATCATTCATATTTATACAATAATAATAATAATAATAATAATAATAATAATAATAATAATAATAATAATAATAATAATAATAATGGTAATAATAATAGTCATTATTATTAATTGATTTTCAAGTTACAAAATGCATAGGGATGTTTGAAGGTCGGGGTGGAGCGCACTGGGGAGTGGTGGTGGTGGTAGTAGTAGTGATCGATGGGGTTAAATGATAAACAATAACTCAATAGATAAATGAGTGAAAAGTAACTCTTTATTATTTCATTTAATTGACATTATTATTATTATTATTAAATTTGTTTAATTTATTCCAGTTGCTTTATAATTAATAGTTTCATTTTTCTTAATTGTAACCAAAAAAAATTGATTAAAAGCTGAAGATTAGGGAGGAATACAATGTAATTACTGATAGGTGTGTGTGTATGTGTGAGTGTGTTTATGTGTTGCTTAGACTAAATTATTAATACAAGCGAAATTGAATGAACAATGAATGTAGAGGATTTTCTACCTTTTTTTTAAAAAAAAATTCACTTTAATATGTAAGTTTGTTAAATTGACTTATTTGTTTTGGTTAAATGAAATAGTTACCCCCTCGATGTTATAGAAAGAGAAATACTGCACTGCATATTGTAAGTCAATAGTTTAGAAATATTATGACTTCTGCTATTCCTAAAGGTATTTGATTGAATCACTAGAAAGTGGTCTTCGGTACGCATTAATGTGGAGTTCATAATTAAACCAACATATCTGTCCACTTTTTTTTTAAGTGTTAACCCTCACATTGTTTCAGCTTAGGACTGTGTGAGAATGTGGACAGTACTGTTACTTTTTGGTCACTTAGCTGAAATCTATTAATTTCCTTCCACAGATAATGAATTTGTGAACAGGACCGAAAAATTCGATTATTAAGAATTTATTATTGAGATCTTGAACCGATTGATGTTTAGATCATTGAAAATCTGGAAGCACCCTATACTGATAATTATCATGTGCTCACTAGTGACTAACTTTGTGAGGGAATTCTCAGAGTTCTATTGAGAAGTCGCGTTATTCCGTGTTGGGTAGAGACAGGTCAACCTGCACAACAGGTGGATTGGTTGAGGTTAGACATTAACATCGTTGGAAGTCGGCTCAGTGATCTAGTAGGTTAAGCGTTCGCACGCGAAACTGAAGGCCCTTGGTTCGAACCCCGAGGGCGGGATCGTGGATGCGCACTGACAAGGAGGAGTCCCACAATAGGACGAAACGGTCGTCCCGCGCTTCCAGATTTCCACCGGTGGTCTAACATCAATCGGTTCAAGACCTCAGCCAATAACTTAATAATCTCCACAACCTTATACTGATAATATCCAGAATTTGTCAGCATAAAATAAGTCGATCTTTCAAATACAATTCAATCTAATATCAAATAAATCGACATATGAATTATCTCCGTGGTCAAGTCTCTTGACTCACTGTAGTTAGTTAAGAGAAGATAAATGTCTTGTGACGTAAATAGTAAACTATACTGATTAATGTCACTAACCATAGGATCAAAATAATTATGACTGTTTTGTATGAGCTAGAATTTAAGATTTTATTTTATATAAAGTGAAGACTTATTTTTGGACTGGGATAACACGTGGAATTCACCTTGTGTATTTCGTCTTATTTGGAACTCTGGATGTACTTACATTCAAGTGTTAATTTTTTCATTCAGACTGGAAACCCTTACATGTCGTTTAAACTGCAATAGGCTCAAAAAGTTTAAGTAGTCACTAGGTTGTTCAACAAGTGTGGAAATATTTGCGATACAGATCTATACAGCTAATGAGTCCTAAATATCCAAGGTCCAAAATGAAATCGAACACACGAATTAGGTGACAATAAAACTGAGGAATTGACTTATATGGTTCATATTATCAATAGAAACTGACCAAATACCATTTTGAACACCAACGACACAGTAATACGGAGTTTTATAGAGGAGAACTATAGTTACTTTTCGTCTGAACAGCTACTTTTTCCTCTAAAATGAACAAGTCTAAAACTATACAATTTCAAAATCATGTTATACTCTTCAGTGATTTGTTTGTATGTTAGTTCTCTCAAATTATGAAGCTGATCAATTTAAGGATGTTACAACAAAGATTGTCATGGAATAAAACGTTTTGCTTGAATTTAGATATATGATGCTTTGTATTCCAACCCAATGTCTAGATAATACCATTCTCAGCAAAAGATGAAAAGATCCTAAAATGAAATTTATGTTGAATCGTACATGTATATTGTTGACGATTATCATGAAATGTATGAAATGTAACTCTTTCTTTAATTGTTCTTGGTTGTAAAATAAACACTGTATAGAATACACGAAATTACAAATGACCGATTGTTACAAGTACTAAAAAGTAACTATATAATTAAGAGTAATAGTTCAAGGCTTTCTTAGAAATCAAAATTTCTAACATTAGTCTTTACAATTCTTAAGATTGATATGTTATCTTCGATTCAGTAAATAACTTGAAATGTCATAGTGAACTAGTATTTCAAAATATGACATGTTCATTATGAAATTCAAATACTTCTGATAAATAAACCTTATTTGATGTAGGTTAATGCTCGTTTATGTATGTCAACAAGACGTACTATCATTATTGACGGAATTAGTGATCGTTATGGGATTCAAACTTCCATTACCTATATTCATAATCTGAAACATGAATGGACTACTAGGCATACTTCTAATACCCTGTAAGAATGTAGTATTTACAGTTGTTTGATAAGTGAGTAATGACCAATATTATATCTGTCTTACCCTTTGGTACTTATCAAAATATATCGTCCAAAACTATAAACTAAGTGTCACTGGTTCAAACCTATCAGTTGAAATAAGTTCTCAAGAATGTAGGTACACTTTGTTAACAAGTGATAACTAGCAAGAAACCTCGGTCAAACAGGGTTTTCTATCTACTACCTCTTACCATTCAATATCGTAATACAATGAACACAATATTAAACAAATTAAACTAATGACTACACTACAACTTGATTGATAGAATTTGATCGACGCTAAAGAAAAAAAAACCTGGCTAAACCTGATATTGGTCACTTCTCAATGATCAATCCAATGTAAACTCCTCTTAAATAATCAGTATAAATTTTAAACTTTTATTTGATGTCAAATCATACTTAATTCTATTTAGATCTAATATAATCTATATTCATGTATGCATATAATTGGGATGAAGTGTAATAAATGAGGTCACTTTTGACTTATTTTGACCTATTTACTTCTAAAATAAAATTTTTCTACATAATTAATGTGACTGTGTTTTTTGTTGTTTGTTTGGTTGGTTGGTTGTAATTATTATGATTACCATTATTATTCATTGAAATTTGATGTCATCAACTTCTATTTGTTTGTAGTTTTTGAACACGTTTTATCTGGTCTCTTCATTTCTTATATTCAAATTTTCTTCTCTCTTGGTCATTTAACCATTCACACACACACACACAAACACACATACATACTATCTCTCTCTATGTGTGTTTCATGTACATCCACAATTGCTGTTAGTTTCTGTAATATGACATTGTAATCAGTTATAATGATTAACTGCTCAAATTCATGATTAGATAAGTTAGTTATTAGGATTTTATAAAAAGTTAAGGAGGAGGAGGAGGAGGAGGAGGGGGGGTAACAGTGAAGTACACAGGTTGTATGATTTTACTAGTGTCTCTAGTTTTTTTTTCTCTTATTATTATTATTATTATTATTATTATTATTATTATTATTATTATTAATTATTATTATTATTATTATTAATGGCTTTATTCAATATTATATTTTGGTACAATATAGAATTCTCAATCACCTTCCTCTTTCTTGTTTATCATTTATTATCACAACACATTTCATGTATCAGGGTGCATCATTGACCTAAATATAATATACGTCACAATCATCTTACCAAAAAATATGTTATATAAATGAATAATAATAATGAAAGAATCATTGAATCTATTGCAAAAGAGGTGATTGCATGTATCATATTGTATCAAGATTCTTTATGTTTTCATATTGTATATTGTTAAGAATAATAATAATAGTTGTGAATAGATTATTTATTTATTATTTTAGATAATAGTAACTCTTTTGTAATATCTCGTTTAGTTCATTATTACTCCTCCTTTCACTTAAATAAGTTCCTATCTTTTTACACAGATTGTATATGTGCTTGAATATACCCATATATATATATATGTATGTGTGTATTTGTGTGGGTATGAGAGAGAGAGAGTGCACGTCTGTGCAATAATAAGTGGGGTTACAGACATTTGAATTTAATTTTATCATTTGACCTTACTAGTTAATTTGTGTTACGTTCATTCTTTGTGTGCGTGCGTGTGTGTCAGAGAGAGTAATATTTATTTTTTTTTACTGTGAAAATTATGATTTTAAAAAGTCATCATCATCATCACCATCACCATCATCATCATTATGATTATCAACATCAGTAACCGGGATTGCATGTGGTGTAGTATGTTTACACTTGAAAATTATTGAACAACTTTTGTTACATGAATAGTAACTGATTACTTTATTTTATTCATTGACTAATTTGCATCAAAAATTCTTTTTTTTTTAAAAATTATTTTTCTTGTTCTTTCATAAAGATAAACAGTGTAATCAGTTACTAGATTTCGTGATATTTCAATTTTGATTTTGAATATTCAAGAAGAAGGTAACAACAACAACAACGACAACGACAACAAGAACAATAACAGAATGCTCATCTTGTGTGTGCGTGTGTGTGTCGATTAATTATGTGTATTGACCTATTTTATTGAAATGTCATATTTATTTATTTTTTGAATTTTGAATAAATTATTATTATTATTTTTTGGATATATTAATAATAATTTCCTTAATGGTGTATCCATGCCTTTGTGTGTGTGTGTGTATGCGTGTGTTTTGTAACTATGATAAGTTAATGGAGTAAAAATAATAAAAACAACAATAACTCAAGTCGATATTTAGTAAATAAGAGTAAGTTAAGTGGTTAATTAACATATATGTTTTTGTTGTTAATAAAAGGATGCATAATTGTACATCTAGTCAATTTATTATAAATTGAATTCGACATATTCTTAAAGTTCTGGTGAAAAGTTGTAATTGATGGAAGGAAGGAACTTCAACATATCTAGATTGAAGTAATTATCAGTAATCAGGTTGGATTCTTATGGTTGGGTAATCACAGAGAGATATAAATCTCCAGAGCTTAATAACTAATAGGGTCGTGGGTGTGTATCACTGAATAGTCGGATTAGACGAAGTAGCTGTCAGTGGTGATGTGTTTGAATATCTGGTCTACCTGTTCTTGTCAACTAGATATTTCAACAACTTATTTGTTTTCGCAAATCATTATGTCTATTAATCGCATAATTTATTCAAATGCGTTTATGGAAAGTTCACGACATGTCCCTGTATAAATTACAAAAAAGTCAAATCAGAAACATTGTGGTTGCTGGCAATATGCATTGAAAAGAATGTACATTATTCAGATGTCGATTCATGAACTGATAACATATAACTGGAGACCACCCAATATTTGTCGTCGGGATCTATCAAGAAATAAGAAACGGAAACTTTTGAAATACTTTGTGCTGGGAATTCTATATTGTACCGAAAATATAATATTGAATGAAGCTAATAATAATAATAATAATAATAATAATAATAATAATAATAATAATAATAATAATAATGACTGTCCAGCGTTTCAGGTTATAAAGCTGAGTGACACGCGTTCAAACCATACTAGGAGTATCAGTTCCTCGAAGATTTCAGGAACACCTTTTTAATGATTATCACCTAACGAGAAATCTAGGTCAAACAAGGTTTTCCGACAACTACCTAACAGCATATAGAGCGCTGTTCACCTACATTTTGATCTTGAATTCATGTTTTTCAACAAAAAAAATCATAAGATCCCGAACTAATTTCATTAAGTTTCCAATTGTTATATAGTAAGCATTTGAATTGTAGTAAAGTACACTAGATTATTTTGCTTCAGTAATTATTCATCCAATGTACATCCAATACATAACTTATGCAGAGGAACATTTTCTAAGTTCAATTCCACATTAATTCACTTCTGGCAGTGTTCATGAACATTTTTATAAAATAATTTCATGGAGCGTAGTTCTAGTAAAAGACCATGAGTATCAAAGTCCAACCAATGTGATTATCAGAAATCAGTGGCATATACAAGTGAGGACCGCAGACAGACAAGACTGCCTATTCTTTCCCTTTCTCCTACTTCTGGTGGTTAACTGGATTATGAAAACCTCCATATCTGTTGGGAAGCACAGAATAAAATGGACAGGTTGGATGCAACTGGATGATTTGAACTTTGTAGATGACCTGACCATTCTATCTCTTATATATCAAAAAATGCAGATGAAGATAAACAGTGTATCAACAGCCTCAGAAGCAGTAGGCCGCAACATACACAAGGGAAAAACCAAGATCCTGAAATACATCACAGAAAACACCAATGCAATCACACTTGATGAAAAAATTCCGGAACAGGTGGAAACTGTCACGTACCTGCTCGGACAGAATCATCGATGAACAAGGAGGATGTAATACAGATGTAAAGGCGAGGATCGGCAAAGCAAAGACAACATTTTTACAATTGAAGAACATATGGAACTTGAAACAACTGTCAACCAATATCAAAGTCACAATCTTCAATACGAACGTCAAGACAGTTCTATTGTACAGATCTGAAACGTAGAGAACTAATACGACCATCATCTAAATGGTACAAGTATTTATAAACAATTGTTTATGTAAGATATTCTATATCTGTTGGCCGGATACCATCGGCAACAGCCTACTATGGGATAGGCCAAACCAGCTTCCATCTGAAGAGGAAATTAGGAAAAACGATGGAAGTGGATAGAACATATATTACGGAAATTATCAAATCATCACTAGGCAATTGCAATATTGGAACCGTGCAGGGAAACGGAAATGAGGAAAGCTGAAGAACACACGACGTCGGGACTTGGAATTAGACATGAAAATGATGAGTAAGCAGATAAAACATAACAGAGACTTTATCGATTTCTTGACATCGGAAAGTCAAATGAAAACAAAAGTATTTAATTGTGTACACTTATTCACAAAGCAATTAGAATACTAAGCTCTATATAAATAACCTTACTTAACTTATAATGTCATTCAGTTTCTCTATGTTAATTACTATATGTAGTCCTGTAAAAATTAAAATGCAGATTATCATCTTCATTGACAATGTCCCTAAATCTGATCCATCATTAAAACTATTGATAAACATAGAACAAAATAAACCGATAACCCAACTGGTCTCATTTCGATTGGATCATATTCAAGGACAATATTATTTTATTGTTCTACCTAAATAGTGCATATCTCCATTACAATAATAAACATATTTGCTACCATTTCTTTTTCCCTCCTTTGTTGTTGCCTATTTTTTAATAAAAATACAATCCAACTACTATGGGATTAATTTTTTTTACATAGTATATGCATACACTTGTATTATATATTCAGTTTACGACAGATACATTTGGTAAGACTCCTGATTTAATCAAGGCAACATTGATAATCATAACAATGAGTCATAGATCTATAATATCTATGATGATGATGATGATGATGATGATGATGATGATGATGATGATGATGATGATGATGATGATGATGATGATGATGATGATGATGATGATGATGATGATGATGATGATGATGATGATGATGATGATGATGATGATGATGATGATGATGATGATGATGATGATGATGATGATGATGATGATGATGATGATGATGATGATGATGATGATGATGATGATGATGATGATGATGATGATGATGATGATGATGATGATGATGATGATGATGATGATGATGATGATGATGATGATGATGATGATGATGATGATGATGATGATGATGATGATGATGATGATGATGATGATGATGATGATGATGATGATGATGATGATGATGATGATGATGATGATGATGATGATGATGATGATGATGATGATGATGATGATGATGATGATGATGATGATGATGATGATGATGATGATGATGATGATGATGATGATGATGATGATGATGATGATGATGATGATGATGATGATGATGATGATGATGATGATGATGATGATGATGATGATGATGATGATGATGATGATGATGATGATGATGATGATGATGATGATGATGATGATGATGATGATGATTAATGACAGTTATTATTATCATTCTTTTTTCCCAAATGAATGAATGAATTAAAATAAATGTACTAAATAAGTATTTGTTTAAGTAAATTGCTATGTTATCAACTGATGTATATCTAGAATTTCCAACTAAAAGAGAATATTCTGTACATGGATGTCAGATGGTTATTATCAATCTATTACGATATCTGGATCTATCTTTTTTAATAGTTGTAATTTGATGATAGCATAATGAATTGGTAACATTAAGGTAATTGATACTTGACATTCGGACTGGAAGTAGCCGAATGAAAAGTTTAGTCGATGGCAATCAGAAGTGACCTTAACTTACTTACTTGCTTGCGCCTGTTACTCCTGGTGTATGAGCGTAGGCCGCCCACCAGCACTCTCCATCCAACCCTGTCTTGTGCAATCCTTTCCAGTTGTTACACATCATTTTCATGTCTACTTCCAAGTCCCGACGTCGTGTGTTCTTCAGCCTTCCTCATTTCCGTTTCCCTGCACGGTTCCAATATTGCAATTGTCTAGTGATGATTTGATAATTTCCGTAATATATGTTCTATCCACTTCCATCGTTTTTCCTAATTTCCTCTTCAGATGGAAGCTGGTTTGGCCTATTCCATAGTAGGCTGTTGCCGATGGTATCCGGCCAACAGATATTGAATATCTCACATAAACAATTGTTTATAAATACTTGTACCATTTAGATGATGGTCGTATTAGTTCTCCACGTTTCAGTTCTGTACAATAGAACTGTCTTGACGTTCGTATTGAAGATTGTGACTTTGATATTGGTTGACAGTTGCTTCAAGTTCTATATGTTCTTCAATTGTAAAAATGTTGTCCTTGTTTTGCCGATCCTCGCCTTTACATCTGTATTACATCCTCCTTGTTCATCGATGATTCTGTCCGAGCAGGTACGTGACAGTTTCCACCTGTTCCGGAATTTCTTCATCAAGTGTGATTGGGTTGACTGACATTCGAATAAGCTTAAATCTCGTGAATAGCATACTATAATTTATAAATTGTGGATGAGACGAAGATTTGTATGAATAACTTTAGTTTAAATTATCAGTCAATGTAGGATAATGAGATTTAGGACTACATTCAAGCTAATAGTTGACACAGATTAAACTATCATTTGCCGATTGTAGTGGCTCGTGAACAGTGGTCAGAGGCTGTATTAATGAAAAATTCATATCCAAAGCAATTCCATTGGATTACTGATTAAATTAACTGGTAAAAAAGAATAAAAATTATGCACAATTTATAATTTTACACAAATCACGCCATTTTATTAATATCGATTGCTAATAGCAATGTAAGCTGAGTGATGGTTAAATAATGAAGTCAATTATAGGAAACTAATATGAAATTTCTGTTCTCGTTTAGAATTCCAGATTGGTTTAATTCATAAAATGGACCACAGAATGTGAATTTACGAATAACTGATAGTACATTTCTGGGTAAATAATAAATTAGTATCAGAAGGGGTTTTGTGGAGATTGTAGTAATTTCAACACTTGAGATCTTGAGTCAATTGAAGTTAGACCACCATAGAAAACCTGGAAGCACTGGACGGCCGTTCGCGAGGGGGTTTCATGGATGCGCACTGCTAAGGCGTCCCACAATAGGACGAAATGACCGTCCAGTGCTTCCAGGTTTTCCATGGTGGTCAAGCTTCAATTGACTCATGATCTCAGCTGTTGAAATAATAAATTATTGATTGAAACTCCTAGAAGTTAATTTGATAGATGAAATTCAATTTCCTTTTCAGAATCTATTAAATGTGGCTGTCTGTATTTGATTATCTTCATTCGCCTTGACCTTGTTTTATGTATACAATTCACTTTGTTTCATTTGAATTTAGCCTTCCTACTACACATAAGGCTTTTAAGAAATTTTGGTCTTTACTTCATTCTACTTAAATGCTATTTTAGTAATATATTGATGATAAGTGAGTATTTATATCATGTGACCAAATTCGTTATTACGGCACTTAGTAATAAAAATTTATTTTTAAGACAAGAGTTTATACGAATTTTATCATGAAGATCATGGCAATAAATAGAATTGTAAATAGGTGTTCTGTTGTCAATTTGACTACAACGTTACCCCTTACATCTCGCTCCTTTTAAGAATAATTTTTTTGTGGCACATTGTGACATAACATGAACAATAATATCAGCTGGAATTCACTAACCCGTCCATTTTTTAAATGACAAGAGGGCTGACTTGAATATGTCATTCACTATACCATCACTATATAAAATAGTAAGGTGAATGGGAAATGTTTGTTGTCACTGACAATGACCATAGTGAATGATCACTATTCGTGATTTGCACTTTGTATATATACAGATTGTTGAGTGAATTAGTGGGAATGATTAGTTTCTCGAAAATATATCAATTGCGAAATGTTTCAAGTAAATTTGGTATGTTGTAAAAGTTACTGGTGTGCTTACTAACTTATATGATTCAGCCTTCTACTCATGATGAGGCAGAATCCACTGACTGGATTTCCTTGTATATGTATCTTGGATTTTCTTTTCCAGTTAACAAAAGGTGTCTATGGTTTTGATATCTGCCTCCGATTCACAACCCCATGGGTTCTCCGGCCTACCACTTCTTTTATTTCCTTGAGGATTCCAAATTAGGGATTTCCATGTGATACATTTTGGTAGTTTCCTCAAATTTTTTTTATTTTTTAAAAAAACTCCTCATCTGGCAACTGGTTTGCTCGTTCCCAGAGTGAATTATACTTGATAGACCCTGGCAAATCAATATGAAATATCTTGTGTAAACAGTTGTATATAAATATCTATACATTTTTGATTATTATTATTGTGGTAATTCTCCACGTTTTAGGTACGTACAATAGATCTGATCTGAGATATAAATTTAAAATTCAAAAAATACTCAAGGGTAACATTTATTTCGCTTTTCATACATTCAACAGTAGTTGGAATACTGCTCTTGACTTGCCTATTTATACCTTGATATCTAAATTCAATCCACTTTGTTTATCAATGATGATTTCCAGGTACATAAAGGCTTATCACTATACAGCAAATAGTCCATTAACTTAAATTCGATTCTGTTCTCATTCTTGAGAATGATAATTTAACTTAAACTACGAATGCAGATGCAATGAGCTTAGACTTGAATCTTTTATGGAAGCTAAGAATTAAACTAGATTTAATCTTTTTCAACAAAATACTTAAGAGATGATCTTTCACATATACTGTTTGAATTCAATATACTAAATCATCTAAAACAATAGATAAGCATGAAACTATGAAATTTAATAATACGGCAATTTACAAATATTAAAGATTCACAACATTAGTATGCTGTACTCAGTATGTCTAATGTTAGAATAAATTATAAACTTCTATCAATTATTAGCAAGAACTGACTTGAAAGAAAGTGAGAACTTTCTACAAAACAATAAGTTAAACAATTATATTAATGATCCCTATCGTCCCCAGTTTCCACTAGATCATGATTTCCAGTACTCTTCTGCTATAACTTATAAACCTGTGTGCCCTGTTTATTGTATAATGCAACGATACTGCTAATCAGAGAGCAGCGAATTATCGATCAAACCAGTGACGCATAAAACGCATTCGAGCAGCCTAGAGTTCTTATTGGTCTCGCTTCCTGTCTAGCCCAGTCACTTAGGTCCAGAACACTAATCTCAGCCTCTGCAATATGGATCATTTATTTCAAACATACTCGGTTTATATATCAACCAGACAGACCACAACGTACCATAAAATATGAAACAACATTTGTACAACAATTAGCCAAATGTGGCTGTGAATGAGGGAGATAGTAGTTAATAGACAGGCCATAACTCAAGAATCGTAAATCGTATAGTAATAGTCTATGGGTCAAATTAAAGCTTATAATAAGAGCGACATGAATATGAACAGTTAAGTTGCATAACGATTATACGATAGAAATATACTCAGAGTATTGATCCATAAATGGATCCCGAAAGTTACCATTCATTATTTTTATCGGGATATAACATCTTCCATACCTACCATCTTAATTTCGTCCCCCTATATTATATTCTCAATGTTTATTCCTTCTGTTACAATCATTTTTACTCCCTTACCAACCATTATGCGAAGTTCATTTTGTTGTGTTTGTGTGGTAATGACGACTTGGTTTAGCCCATATGTGTGCAAATCTCTAAGTTGTTTGTGATTAATCATGCACCCCAAAAGACATGTAGAAGTCAAATCGAAAGTCATAAATAGAGAGGTTCGAAAATATATTTGAAAGGCCATCAATATATTGGGAAGTGTTTAATCTAAGCTGACTAACGGTTGTAAGAGATGAGCAGCATGGCGTATCCAATCGTGATGTGGTGCGGATGCGTGACTGAACTCCTTCGACTAGGTGTTTCAAATGAAAGTAATGAAGTCAGCATCAAATGTTGAAGACTTATAGAACTATTTATTTTGGAGATTTATTTACCGCTACACATATAATTATGGGACTCACTGACCATACTTACTAGCCTTACATTCCTGAAAGTATTTCACACTTACACTGTCCCTGATTGATTTGAATAATATAAAGAATGGCTGTTTAAATTAGTGGATCATAAAACAACTTAACACTTATATGATACTGAAGTTATCACAATAATTTTTGCAGCTCTTGTTGGGTCTTCCGTATTCTCTCCTTGTTTTCTTCTGGTTTTATATGACTGCGAGAATTCCATAACGACACTAGAATCAATTTTACTCATACATCAATAACGTGTCCTATTACTCCAACTAAGAATCAATTCATTCCAACTACTACCTTACATTGTCGTGATCTTAGTAACAAGTATCTGTTTGAAACAATTTATGACTGTCCCGGTCTCTCACACTATCTGGACATTCCATGTTAATCTCAATCGATAAGAGGAAATAAACCAACTTATCTCAGAAGACTCATTTAATCCCAGACTGTTTATTATTTCTGACCCTTTTTATTTAACTGCCAATAATCAAATTGCACCAGTTATATAAGCATGATTAACCCTTGTTATTGATTAGTTTTGTTATGTTCCTGCTGCTACTCGATGGGCATGTTTATTGTCCTTTTTGTAAATGAATACTATTGTGCGTCTTTCTATTAATTGTGTTAACTTACATTTTGGAAACGGTCTGTGGTTGTTGGCTAAATACATAGTGTTAAGTCTGAAAGAAGAGTAAATGAGGGATAACATCCAGGAATTATTTATAAACTATTATTATATTTATTCTCGCATAACCACTGAGTAACTAGATCATACATATTCATATTCTTTTATCATAAGTTTTCATTTGAACAATTAACTATCGATATACGATTTGCTGTTCTATATTTATTTTGCCGACGTCGATATGAAGGGAGCTACAAGCCTGCCCAGTCGACTTCGACCATAATGGCACGGCGTCAACATGACCAACGGCGGCTCTCTCGATATTCTCGTACGCACAATACACTCACTTATATTATCCTCAACAATAACACACTTAATTTAATCACTACTCCGACATAATACACAAATCACAATTATTTATGGATCCGTCCGTCCAGTCAGACTACGTAAGTTCCACTTCAATTATACATCTATCCCATTGTATCAAACACTCGTTTCACATACACATCACATCCTACCTATCACTTCACTCTATGGTTACTACCTTCTCATCTATAGCACACAGAAGGTAGTGAATGGGCCACTTGGCTAGCATCCATCCTATACCCGTTTTATGATGTCCAACAAGTCTTTCATACATACTGAGAATCATTATCACCAGTGATGTATTGATTTTGCATGGACATTTTAGAAGAGGAATAAATATCCCCCGAAAACTGTGTACCAGTTTATTGATTTTACTTGAACTGAGATACCGATCGTTGCAATAGCTTGTCTTCTTAAATGCAGGACGTGAAAACTTGCTTGGTGAGTGAATGTTAACATTATTACTGGATGATGGTGATAAATAAGTGAATAGTAGGTGTATAAATTTCGACATATATTTAGCCGAATAGGATATACTACTTATTATTAATAAGTAGTATAAGTCTGTTTTAAAAAACACGTGCGAAGAAAATAATTTCACCACTCAAATCGAATACCCATATATGAAATTAATTGACTCTGTGAATTTAGACTTTGATTGTGATCAGTTGTATTTGGCTCTTTTCATCTCACAAATGCTTAAACTTATCTTATTAATATATGAGTATTTGTAAATATATTGGACAGATAGAGTCAAATGATTACTTCTAAGTGTGGTATTCAACGCATGAATCCATCCATCCACACTACATATAAGATGTTTTAAAACAATGTGAAATGTCTCTCGATATCTCTGCTCAACGATAAAAAGCGATTCGACTGTGCTGATTAGTTGAATGTTTACATTTCGACAGGTCACTCATGAAATATTGAACCTTCAAATGTCTGTACGGTCCAATTAACTTCTGACAATACACTCTGCCGATATGATTGACTAAACAGTCTAAAAACAACCTACTGCTTACTAATCAGCAATTCCAAGTTATCCAGTAGTGGAACACGACTCTGTGAATTGGATGAAATGAGAAGATTCTCACTGTTTAATTGGTGATATTTTCGAAACCCTATCGGTGTGTTTGCTTCACGTTTGGTGATTCCAGTCATTTCATGAAAAATCTCAAGTCAGAGTTCTCTGCGATACGTAGGAAATACTCAGTTTCAATAGATTATATGTTTGCAGATGCCACTTCATATATAAGTGATCGTTTATAATTCAACAATTGAGCAAGCATTGTTGAGATATGATTCATATTCTCAATGAAAAAAACAACTGTTGATAAAATTAGAATACACTAGTCAGATTCTAGGGTCGACTCTTATGTGAGTGTCAGTGATGTGAGTTCTTAAGAAACTCTCAACTACGAAAACACCAGTTTGCACCAACATGTTATATCTAGAACTTATATTTCCTGCTATACGCTGTACTACTTGAGCACTGGATCGCTATAACATTCCAAGGACACAGCAGATGAGTGAAAATGAATGTTTTTCCAAACAGTATCGAATATGGCACAAAACTATCAGGTATTCATAGTTTCTAGTAAAAGCGAAACCACTATTATGGTCATTAAATCCCCATTCAGTGGTTTTTAGCTTTTTTCTAATAGTTAGTCTTATAGCTACAGTCAATATTCTGAGATGTTCTCCCAAACGATGATTGCATGAAATATCTTTGGCTCTTTCTGAGCTTCTTCCTCACCCAAGCAATCAGCCAGACAACGACTATAAACCAGAAAGAACTGAACATATCTTTTTTCCTAGTGTGAGACTAGACAACAGTGTGCATTTATAACTCCACCATTGTCTAGTGCTTCTTGGTTTTCAATTATTATGTAACTAAGTTAATCCGTAACTCTACCTGCAGCGATTCTAAGGTTATTGCCTATTCCAAGCCCGGGAAAGGATGAGGGTTGATCATGGGGTCCGAAACCCCCTTCTGTAGAAAACAACATAAAAAAACACTAACCATAATAAACCATTTAAGCTCTATGAGCAAAAATAGATGGTAGCTAGTAGTGAAATTCAGGACGTGTATTTCGTTATATTTTAAATAAGATTAAATAGCTAACTTTAATAACAACCGTCATAAAATAAATTTGTGTTTTGTTCAGCTATAAAAGTACTCTGTCAAAGAATATAAATTTATATCTAATGAAGCGAGATTTCATAATTTTGAGTTAAGACATTCAAGCTTAATAAACTAATCTAAATTGACATTATCATTAGGAGAATTTCAATAAGGATTCTTTTAAGGAATCAACTCTTGACTTATTATTAAATGGAATGTATAACTAAAAAAAAAAAGTAAACAATCAAATAGTGATTGTAATAGTTGAGATCATTAATCAAATCTGGGAGCACTGGATGGCCGTTTCATCTGACTGTGGAATTCCTCAGAAGTGCGCATCTAAGACCTCACCTCGCGAGTTTCGAAACCAGGACCTGCCGTTTTCGTGCACGAACGATTACCCTCTAGACCACTGAGCCAACCGGCATCTAACAGTGTTAATGTCTAACTCTAACCAACCCACGAAATTGAGCGACACATTCACTATTGTCTTCAGTGAGTTACTATCTCACAACAAACTTGGTTGAACTCCATTGGTCAATGGTTCTCACTAGAACTCCAGAAAATACCCCTTGAAACCAGTCATTAGTGAGCATATGTTGATTCATATCAGAAGGGGTTTTGTGGATAATACAGTAATTTTAATAGTTGATGCGCACTACTGATGTGTCTCAGAATAGGACGAAACGGCCGTCCAGTACTTCCAGGTATTGCATGGTGATCTATCTTCAATTGACTCACGATCTCAACTATTAAAATTACTATAATATCCATAAAACCCCTTCTGATACTAATCAAATAGTAAATGAAGTTTCTAGATTCAATGTGATTAAGCAATGTGACTGGACTTCTTCATTCTCTTTTATTTATTTGCGATCATCTCCCACTGTACTGAGGTAGATACCTATCTCTACCCGACACGATTAACTCCACGGATGTCCAGTGCTCATGAACGCAATAATAAAAATACATATTTGACTAAATTCAAAACTTAATCAACTAATCTTTCAGAACTAATTATTATTATAATTTAGCTATGTACTTGGTAATTTGTTATTATTTAAGAACCGCTCAAGTATTCCAAGGTATGAATGATTAAAAGATTCTACTAATGTGAAACGGCATTCACGAGATTTGCCAACTAAAACATAACAACAATTCATTGTTAATAATGTGGTAAGAACAATGACCTTAGGAACATATGACAAAATAGCAAATAACCAATCAAAATACACCAAACGTAAGGTGATAATATGGATTGTAATTGATCAACATTTGGTCGAGATTTATTGGCAACAGTAAAAAACAACAGATAATCTGGAATATTCTTAGCATAGTTAGTACAACTGATTCGGTTCTAAAGTGTCAGTATTCGGTTAGTATGTTCAGTGTTAATGCCTTTAATTTCATGGAGTCATTTAAAAACTTTTAAAGGATAACGAGTTATTTGTAGCCTCAAAACGATTGCGTATGTAACGTTAGATTACATGGACTATTGACCATATTGAAAACTGACTAGTGAAATTAGATTACCACTAAGGATTGGGCAAACATGGAATCGGTTACTTATCAGTGACTAGCCAATATAAATTTCTCATTCTTATGCTAAATTAGTTGGGCTCAGAACAGCTTAGTGACAATGTCTCAGACTATGCTACTGAGTGTTGTTTATTCGATTCCTACAGAGAGCGACTATTGATTTGAGACAGAATGTGTGTCTTGCTGATGAGTGCCAACTAGATTAAAACTTATCTACATGTTTTCCAGGTGATCGCTTCTAACCATCTAAAAACAAAATTGGATCTTATTTAATAGTTCCTCATTAGAAAAAAAGATATCTCCCAGTTTTCCATAAGCAGAATTAGAAGTGCCATTAAATTAAGAATATATATTACTCAGAATAACCATGAAATTGATCCAGGTTTGATAGCAGTTGAATGTACAGTGAAAATGATCCTTACGATACTTTTCCATAATTAGTTCAGCGAACTTTAATTAATGTTTTCCGATAATTTTGTTTGTACACTATTAAAAATAACTCCACCTGTAGCTCTTCTAAGGTTACTATCGGTCCCAAGCCCAAGTAAAGGAAGAGGGTTGAGCGTGTGGTTGACAACACTAGCCTGTAGAAAACATCCTTACTAAAATAAACCACTAATCAGAATAAACAAATTAAAATATTTAAACTCTGCCCTTCCAGTTGAAGGAAGTATTATGACGCCTCATGATGAATGCTAAGATTCTTCGGAAGTCACCAGGCTGATGCCCTTTATAACTCAATCTAGCGACTGGTAGTTAAAATTTAGGGAATAGGCGTCTTTATCACTTTTTTCTTCGATGATTAAACCATTCCAACAGAGTATAAAAAGAAATAAACTGATTTTTTTTTAGTTCCAAATCATATTTCTCAGTATAAATGTAGATATGACCTCAGAAAAAAAATTGTATCTTTTATTTTATTGTTTCTTCTAATTAAATTATATAAAAAAATATCAATGTTCTAGACGTTGGGCGTTCGCGCACGAAACCGAAAGTTCTAGGTTTGAGTCCCGTGAACAGGATCATGAATGGATACTGCTGAGGAGTCCCATATCAGAATGAACAAGTAGGTCACCAAAAATAATAATACTTTTGAATCACCATCTTAATCTTATCAATTTTCAATGTTGTTGTTGTTACTATGTTATCACTGAATAATTCACCAAACTTCTTTGTTCATTATCCTTTTTTCTTCTGGCGAGATGAAAAAAAAATACAGCCCAGCCAAAGAAAAAAATGTCAAACGACTAACTAACAATCTTTAATCAAATTACACTTGAAAATAAATTGTTTGAACTAATCGCCAAATAAAGCGCGCGCGAGAGAGAGAGAGAAAAAGAAAGAGCGAAAGACAAAAACAAAAAAAATCATGTTTAAAATTGAATAAATCAAATGGAAAATGAATATAATCTTCTTTTTGTTATGTAATTATGATCATTCTTTCTTTCTTTCTTTTGTTGTTATCGTTGTTGTTGTTGTTGTTGTTGTTGTTGTTGCTAATGTTGTACATATACACCGAAATCAATCTGATTATCCATTAACTAGAATTTAACAGATGTCTTAATGTGAATAGTTTGTCTCTTATGAACAAAAAGAAAAGAGATGAATCTATTGGAATGTGGCAATTTTCTTCATTCATTCATTCATTCATTCATTCATTCATCGTATTCTCTTTACTTGGCTTCATTTCCTATTCTATCCTATTCTGTTCTATATTTTGTCATGTTTTTTTTAACTCTCTCTCTTTCTTTAAATCTTTCCCTTATTACTAATCTACTATTGAATTCTATACTTTTACTCTCAATTCCCTCATAATATTTGTTATTCACTTTGATAAAATTAATCTTTATTATTATTATTATTATCATTATTTTTTTCTAATACTTTTATTATACTACTATTACTACTGAAAATAAAAATAAACAAAAAAATTTTCAAAATGAGTTTTTAACAAAAATCAAATTTATCATAGAAATAATGAGACTAAAATTGAAGAAAATTTTGTTATTTCGGTGTTTGTTTGTTTTATTTTGTGTTTCATTTGAAATGTGTATAGTGAATATTGATGGAATAGAAATTCCATAAAATTGAACATTGATATTTCTTTTTTCTTCTTCTTCTTCTTTCTAAACAAGCTGATATAGAACATTACGATAGAATATCAAATTCGTTTCGGAAATAGAATCAGATATGAAAAGGATGAATAACAACTGGAAAGAATTGGAAAAGATTACTCAGAACAGGGTTGAAGGAAGAATGCCGGTAAGTGGCCTATGCTCCTTCACAAGGAGTACCAGGAGTAAGTAAGTAAGTAAGTAAGTAAGTAAGTAAGTAAGTAAGTAAGTAAGTAAGTAAGTAAGTAAGTAAGTAAGTAAGTAAGTAAGTAAGTAAGTATGTATGTAAGTAAGTAAGTAAGTAAGTAAGTAAGTAAGTAAGTAAGTAAGTAAGTAAGTAAGCAAGTAAGTAAGTAAGTAAGTAAGTAAGTATCTATCCTTTTCATAAATATTTAATAAGTATGCTGGAAACGACATTTTCGGTTAGTATTCTATTCATTTAGCGAGTAAGTGAGTGAATGTTGGATATAAGAGTGAAGTTTTCACTAAAGGTTTTATGTTAAGATTTAATTTTTACCATATATGTGTTTTTTTCATTCAATATGTTGAATTGAACTATGCTAACTTGTTCATGACACATATGTATATTAACTCAGATAAGATCTCTTATGAAAATCATGTTTTTCTATATGTGAAACTCACTCAATGAATAAACGAATAAATAACTGAAAATACTAAACACTGTGTACTTCTTGAACATTTAAATACTGACTGATATTCTCTCATAGAATATTTCACTTTTAAATGGTGCTGTGAATTTCAGGTGGTGTATTTCGTATTATTTGAAACTTGTCAGCTGAATCTAACTGCAGGGAATGATTAATTTTTACTCTGATACTAGATCCTAATGCTTTACACTCCAAACACCTACACCATGTTCAGTAATCTAGTGGGTTCAGATAGCTAGTAACTTGTTTTACCGGTATGAAGATATTAGCTAGTGTACCATTTCCGTTGTTAATATTCAGGATGTATAAACGATAATACAGATTGATCAAATTAGTCATGAATATTAGCAAGGGTAAATTTATAGATTCTTATTAGTACTATCAATAATACATGAAAAGATAATGCGGATAAAAGCCAAATGTTTGCTCCGAAAAGAGGCATTTAATTATAATTTAGGTATTTTAAATGACTGCTGAATGGTTCATATATACATTTGAATGAAATGAAAACAACACCAGAATAATATAAATCCATTTACTTCATGGATACTATTTAGCTCATAATTCATTTCTGTTTCCATTTCTGTTCTCTCTTCAACTTGATCTTCTTAGCATTCTACTACTAGGTTTTTCACCTCTGATTGATGTTTCATACTACTTATATCTATGAATATAAGTAGCATACACTACAATTTAATGAAAAATTTACAGAAATCCAATGTTAATTGACAGATATCTATTCTATAATGAACAATAACACTAAATAAAAATGTATCTCTTGTGAAAAGAAAAAGGAAAATAAAGCAAACTTTCATTTAAATTGAGCTAAATAAGATTTAAGTATAAAAATCAAATTAGGTACATTGAACTCTTATTCATTTAAACAAAAAAAGACGAAGTTAAAACGTTTAAATTAGATTAATGTTTAAAACTAAATGAATTTTTTTCCAATACTGACGTTATTTTACCTTAACACATTTAAACAAAAACAAAGAAACACAACTATAAGCAAAGATGGATAGTGGCTAGCAATAGAATCTAGAAAGCGTGTTTCGCTCCATTTGGGACTGGTCAGCTGGATATACCTGCATCTCAGAGTTGGTGTTCACTCCCGGACTCGATCCCAGTACCATTCGCTCCAAACGCCATTGTATTATACACCCAGATACTGAGTCCTGATAGCTTTTTATTTTCAATACTCATATCAATTCTATTGAAGTGAATGAACATTCTCAAATGGAGAAGATCAATTTATTATTTAATGCAAAACTACAGTTTTTTATTGTTGTTGGTGGTGGTAAAATGTGAAAATCCTCCATCAATTATCTTTTACATCTCTGGTGATTTTTCCAATCCTCAATTCCTCTCTGTTTTCTCTTTTCAGTTCATTCTTATCAACCTTTTGACAGGTATTTCACTTCTGATTGGTGTTATATACTACTTATGTCGACAGACATAATCAGAAATGTTACACGTGACTTTTCACTTTCTAGATCTGTCTAAGATACTTCTATTCAATGCTGATTGGATAAGATGTTCTTTAGTTGTTTTCAGGGCCCCTTTGATTTTTTTTCAAGGAGTTTTCTATGTCTCCCTAAAAATATTACTTAACCTCCGAATACTTTTGGTTTATATGAATGAGACTAAACATGTATCTTAATTGGTTTTTCTTACATTTATGTACATTTCGTATTAGCTCAGTAGTTTTAAACTTTCTTAGAGTTACCTATATTCCGAAGACAAAACTCATCCTTGATATACAAATGTATAAATTTATAATAAAACCATTGATAGTTTACTAAATGCTAACTGATATCATTCATATCTCTAGTCCTCAACGATAATTGAACTCCTTCAACTAAGTAGCAATTTTACTACTAGTCCAAATGACCCAAGACTGTATTTAATATTTTTAAAAAATGCCAAACAGTTGGAGGTCATTGAAAGGTCCCAGTAATGCTGTTTCACGCTTTTCAGCGAATCATATTTGCATTGTTCTGGAAATTGATGTTTCCTGTAGTATTAATTAACTGTTCGTTACTCAGAATAGTAGAAAGATATTCTACCATGGTGACAGCTGAGCTGGTTAGCGTTTTTTTAGCGAGTTTGCTATTGGGCGGCCTATGCTCCTCCACGAGAAGTCACAGGCGTAAGTAAGTAAGTAAGACAGTTGAGCTATGACTGATCTGCTACAAGATTAAGTTATTTACAATGATTTGTTATTAAGTGATTACAAATAAGTATTATATAACTTCATAAGTCATGCTTCAAAAGATTTAACAAGTATAAGCTAATCATACTGACAGGTATGGATAACATGTATAGTTAATCTTTTATTTCACTATTCATATCATTCTAAAAAATATGTCTAACTAATTAAGAAGTTGATCAATCAAATTTTTACATAACCGAATTCAAATAACCATTAATTCATTGAATATAATAAATTAATATAGCTGACTCATTGTATTATTCATTCTATATAATAGATGATTATTATTTGCTTTGTATTGCTTCACTTGTTTTTTTTGTTTAATTTTTTATACTACTGACAAGTTTACATGATCAGTAGAAGTTGGTTAAAATTTGAAATAATTCATGTATGCAATCTACACATGACTATACTCATCTAATAATATGAAATTGTTACAAATATTGAAACTAAATACGTAATGAGCATAGATTAGCATAACTATCTAATTTATTTTCTTGTCTCTTATTATTTTAATAATAATAATAATAATGATAATTCAGTGTGACATCTAATTTAATATTCTTTTCAAATAACAAAAAATGTATTTTCAATGGTTGAGATCATGAATCAATTGAAGCTAGATCACCATGGAAAACCTGAAAGTACTGAACGGCCGTCTCGTCTTATTATGAGACTTCTCAGCAGTCCACATCCAGGATATCGCACCGCGACTTTCGAAACCAGGACCTATCAGGCTTACCCTCTAGACTACTGAGCTAACCGGCATCCAACAGTGTCAATGTCTAACTTCAACCAATCCAGGAAATTGAGCGGTGCATTAACCATTGTCTTCATTGAGTTACTATCTAAAAACAGACTTGGTTGAACTGCACTGGTCACTGCTTTTTATTAGAACTCCAAGATATACCTCTTGAAGTCATTCACTAGTGAGCATATGTTGATTCACATCAGAATGGGTTTTTTGGATATTGTAGTAATTTCAATGGTTGAGATCGTGAGTCAGTTGAAGCTAGACCACTATGGAAAATCTGGAAGCACTGTTTGCTGGTATCTTCCCATTGTTGTTTAGGACTGCAATCGATCAGTCTTTTATTGGCATATGTGCATCTTATCCAGATTACCTCGATATTGCCTTAAGTTACAAGCATTCTAAGCAAAGATTCACAGAGGTTAGCAGTGGAATCCAAGACGCATATTTCATCCTATTAGGGGCTCGTCAACCGAATGTACCTGCCTCTCAGAATTGATGTTTACTCTAGGACTCGAAACCAACACAGTCCTCCTCAAACTCCATCACGTTATCCATTTAGCTACTGAGTCCCTAAGTGAACATTAACTCTGAGATGCAGATACATTCAGCTGATGAGTCCCAAATAGAACGAAACGCGCGTCCTGGATTCCACAGCTAGTCACCATTCATATCTGCTAACAAAAAAAAATATGTTTTTATTAGCTATTCAGAAACAACTGTTATAGATTTGTAGTTATTTTCAAATGAAATTCTATGATATTGAAGGTGATATAAAAATAAATTTCATGTCTTCTGTTTTTTTTCTTCTTCAAGAAATTGAAGAAACATTTGTCTTCATTAATTCCCAGAAAAGTCAACAGATGGTTGATCAAAAAATAAACTGTGATATTCCATCAACACCATGATTGTTATTATTATTATTATTATTGTTATCGTCGTTCTCAGCATATTTTTCTTATTTCAATCTGTCCATGTTCATTCGTTTTACGCCAGTAAATAGTTTGCTTAAATCTGTTAATTAGTAAATAACAAAGATGGATATTGTTAACATGAATCAGAGTTGATTGACAAAATGGATATAGTTGGAACTCTGTTCATTTGTTGTTGATGGAATCAGGTTCTGTTAGTTGATCAACTTTCCTTTCACTGTAGTTGAATAGAAATTTGCTGTGTGATAGAAATCTGAAGTAAAGCAACCAGAAGTACATGATAATTTTTTATTGATGTATTGCTGTAGATTGTATAACTATGTAGTCTGACAGTGACTAAACTTTATGGTCTTGTCATTACCATTTGCCGTCAAGTTATTGGTTCATGGATAATATAATTGGTTATACGACTGTGTGATTAATGAGCAGTGACAGTGTCTATTACTCAATGATCAACCAACTGTAAATACATCTAAATTCTAGAGAGAAGATCAATTATGGCCTAAACAACTCACTAGTAACTTCTGTTTATGTGAAACTCGGTTATATGGAATTTAATTCTCCAAAGACCATCGGTTTCTTGAGGATTACGGGTAAACATTTCTGACGAGTGCCAAATAACGTGAGGCCTAAGTTCAGGATTTTCTATTGATTACTTCCAATCACCCATTGTACAACCCAATGGCTACCTGGAGTCGATAGTTTAGTGGATAACATTTTGGCGTTTGAAGTAAAAGACTAGATATCAACCCCACTGTAAACACTGACTGTGCGATACATGTACATTCAGTTGCGGAGTACCGAATAGAACGAAGCGCACACCCTCGATTTTACTGTTAGCTAATATATAACGTTCTTAATAAAGAACAGATTTATTTCGATATTTTAAAACCATCAATGTAATTAGATAGTGATAGTTTAAAGTCTGGAATTGCTTAAATACAAATTAATGGATGACCTTAAAAACTACTTTTAGATCAATTAAATAATTGTTCTATTGAACTATTAAACTTTCTTATCCGTTTCAAAATACCTATGTACAGACTCGTTAAAAGATCCATAGATTGACGTTCCAAGACAATAGTTCAAGGATAATGTAAACGAAATACATAACCCTGATAAGTAGTTTGAATGACACAAAAGTACCTAATATTTAATATATCAGTAATAATGGAATTAAGTTGAGAGTTCACTTTGAACAAAAACAAATGGTAAAAATTCTTATTTAATTCAGATTGATATCATGAATAGATCAATGTTAGATTACTATTGGAAAGCCTAAAGCACTGGATGACTATTCCATCCTAGTATGGGACTCCTTAGCAATACCCATTCACAATCCCACACGCTGGACTCGAACCTAGGACCTTCGGTTTCGTGCACGAATGCTTGACCTTGATACCACTGAGTTGACATCCGACAGTGTTAATTGTTTAAGATAAGGTCTACTTCGATAGTAATAAATAAATCATACAGTTTTCTGCTTAAATAACTTTAATCATTGTATGATGACATAAAAACACTTTCTCAATAAGTTATTATCCGCAAGAGTTATTTAATAGTTTAATGCTAGGTGATAATATTTGTTAAATTGTTTATAGAAGCATTAAAAGTCATTCTCTTGATGTTAAGTAGCTCAGTAGCATAGTATAGTTCTAACATATAACATAAATAAACTAGAAAATCAATAAAAACAGAAAAGCACCAAATATTTGACTCATGATCTTAATCATTGAAATTACTATATTATCTACAAAACACATCTGATATTAATCAACATATGCTCACTAATGACTGACTTCACGAGGTATATCCTGGAGTCCTAGTGAGAAGTAGTGACCAGTGGAGTTCAACCAGGTCTGTTGTGAGATAGTAACTCACTGAAGACAATAGTGAATATGTTACTCAATTTCCTGGATTGGTTGAAGTTAGACATTGACACTGTTGGATGCCGGCTCAGTGATCTAGTGGTTAAGTGCTCGCGCGCGAAACCAGTAGGTCCTGGGTTCGAATCTCGCAGGGGACGAGGTCGTGGATGAGCATTGCTGAGGAGTCCCACAATAGGACGAAAAGGCTGTTCAGTGCTTCCAGGCTTTCCATGGTGATCTAGCTTCAACTGACTCATGATCTTAATTATTGAAATATCTATTTCATCCTTGTTTGGTTGCCCTTGACAACTATACATCCACTATCAAATATGCGGTTGAACCTGGAACTTTATGTCAAACATCATACATTAAAACTAGCCTGGAAAGTTTTAGAAATGTACCATATTTAAAAAAAATCATAATGTTATAATTTCAGATCTAGGAAATTTCAGCCATAACTAGAAGCCCGTTATTCATATAAATCTATGATCAACTGATAACCAATGAGGAGCAGATAAACTAAACACTAGGTCAAAGGTCAAACATACATAAAAGTTAACAGAACTGCACATAATCCTTTATGAACTAATAATTACCAGTCTGATTAATATAAAACTAAATGACTTAGGACTTAAATAATTGCATTAAAATGGCTTACGTTTATTTGAAGTAAGCCTCTGATAAGCATAGTGAAAAAAACTTCATTAATAAACCAATCACTTAAAAGAACACGTTACCATCAAATGCATCTACCTGATAATGCAAATATTGAATATTCACCTGGCGTTGTTTTACTTGAATCTTCCCATTGTTATTTAGGACTGCAATTGATCGGTCTCATGTTGGCATATGTGTATCCTGTGAGGATTGCCTCACTATTGCCTTAATTCACGAGTATTCTAAGCAAAGATAGATAATGGCTGACAGTGGAATCCAGGACGCATGTTTCGTCCTATTTGGAACTCATCAACTGGATGTTCCTGCATCGCAGAGTTAATGCTTATTCCAGGACTCGAACCCAGTACCGTTCACTTCATAATGTTACGAATGTACTGGCAAATGTTTGGTACACACATGATATTAGTTAATTATTCATTTAGTACCATACATATATATGTATATATATACGTGCATCCACTGATACAAATGACATTTGTCATAAATCTTTCCTAACTACAACTAAACTGTTTATTAGCAGTTTATATAATCAATTTAAAAGTTGTTCTTATCAAATGTGTTAATTAATTTTATCTAAAATTTCTATTTGACAGATAATTTAAAATTTTCTAACCTAAATTAATTATATAGACTATTTCATTACTGAATTGCCTATATCTCATATAAGCAGTGTAGTTGTTTAAATATACTGTTATATCTATAAAATGAATATAATGGAATAAACTGAAAGATAGTCAAGATGAATGATATTAGACGTTAAGAAAATTATGGAACTTCTATTTATTTATTTACTTGGACACATAAATATTGGTACAAAGAAGCACCAAATACATATGCATCACACAAGTCACTTGATTTGTATGTGGGCTGTGATAATACCCGGGTGCACAGACCGAAGTAGGTAGTTTTCGTAGGGGGCCACATTCGGAGCCTTCAACCTAAATGTTTGATTCACAAGACAGTGGAGCAACGTAAGGAGATGCAGTCTCATGGTAGCCAGTGACCAACGATTGGTTCATATGCCATTTGTTCCTTCAGGATATTGGACTCATCGGCATCATTAGTTTGGAATGAGGGTTTTACAACTCCCCCAGGAGGACCCTTCATATACACCAACCTAGTTAAAGCGCTGGACATTCGCTTTTCGTCCTCTTAATCTCATAAACAACACCCCCGTCGCGAGGAGGCAGTGAGTAGGACTTCCACGGCAGAGGCTGTATACACGTGGCCATGTGAGAGCATTTCGACAGAGTGAGAGCTGACTTTCCCCACCTTCGGCCGTACCGGGGCATTTGGGGCACTGAACTTCTGGTCGGCTAAGAAAATATTTTTAAAGGATTACGGAGATTGTTGAAGTTTCGTAGTTTGACATCAGTGATTAATGTTAATTAGATCAAGCTGGTGAAAATTGGGAAATAATAAACGACTATTTCGTCCTAGGATGAGAATCCTTTTTGGTGGAGTTTTGTTCTCTGACCAAACCTTCCAGCTCAGAGAACAAAACTCCACCAAATTCATCCACCTGAGCTACAAATCTTCTCCACCATCTCATGAGAATCCTTATCATTGTTCACTCATGATCCCACAGAGGTTTGGTCACAGAATCTATAGGTCTTGCAATGAAAACTTAGGTGAGACTATAATTTATGGACAACCCTTGAGAGACGCTAAGGGGGCCTTGAAAGTATCCACTTTATGACCAGGACCAATCTGTGTGAAAAATTAGAATTATAATTTACAGTTGATGTTTAGAGTTAGGAATTATATTTAGGGTTTTCATCACGAACTGACATCAGCTATAATGCCAAGACTCTATTTATCTAGATGGATAGGCGAATTTCGCGCCAAATTACAAGACCTGTTATCTTATACGTGATTGGTTCGCCCATAAATTATAGTCTCGCCAAAACTTAACATGCATACCTATGAGTTGGGATTCAGTAGTTCATATTTTTAACTTTTATCGATTTACGATGTCATACAACAATCACTAAGTTGAATTAATGATATATATCTCACGTTCAATGTAGCTAAACTTTACTGTTCATTGCTTCTCACTAGAACTCTGGATATTACCTCCTGAAGTTTATCAGCAGTAAGTATTAATTATATTTTTTTCATCAATAGAGACAGAAATATCGCATATTCTTTGAATAAAGCTACTGAACAGATGGAAAATTGTTATAAAACACCCTCATTAAATTATCAGAGGTTAATTTTTATTTATTTAATATCAGAAGTTTTTATGGATATTATAGTATTTTCGATAGTCGAGATAATCAGCCAATTAAAGGTAGATCACCATGGAAAACTTGGAAGTACTGAACGGCCATCTCGTCCTATTGTGAGACTTCTCAGCAGTGCACATCCACTATACCACACTGCTAGGTTCGAAACCAGGTCCTACCAGTCTCGTGCACGAACTCTCAACCTCTAGACCACTGAGCCGACCGGCATCTAACAATGTTAATGTCTAACTTCAACCAATCCAGGAAATTGAGTGACACATCCACTATTGTCTTCAGTGAGTTACTATCTCACGACAGACCCGGTTGGACTCCACTGGTCACTGCTTTTCACTAAAACTCCAAATTTTACGATGTTTTAACAAGAAAGAAAAATTATTACATTCGTCAACTGTCTTATTTATTGAATACAATAGTTTAAGTATTGTAAATTGCTTACTTTAGTTTGTATCTTGTTTAAATCAACAACATGATCCGATGTTAGCAATTATGATAAGAAGCGCCATATTCTACCATAAAAAATTGTTTATATATGATCAGTTTTAATGTTAGTTTAAAATTTTCGAACTGGCGATATGGTTGGAAAGTCAGTGGTTAATGACTTTGTCGACTACAATTATTAGTTAGAAGTTTGTATACATTACTGTGACGTTTTAATTCATTTAGTTATGAACATTTATATAAAGTGGTGTATAAAATACGACTCATTTCCTTAAATCATCTAGTCATTAGTGATTAAGTTCAAGAGGTACTTCTTAGAGTTTTGTTAAGAAACAATGATTAATAGAGTTTAGCTATATCAGGCATAAAGAAGATGGTTTTTGAATACTGACAAATGATTGGATTCAGATATGTAAATCATTGGATACTAACTTAGTGATCTAAAGTTGAAGTATTTATTGTGGGACCTGAAGATCGTGGTTTCAACCCCCGGTGGGATAGTAGATACACTATAGAGGAATCTCATGATGGGATAGAATAGATGTCTGATGGTACCTAGTTTCAAAATAATTAACATTAATCCCTGGTATGAATTATGTAACTCATTATTATCCATAAACCCTTTATAGTAAAATGTTAATGTTAACAAAACCTAGTTAAATTATCCTTGATTAATGATTTTATTAAGGTTAGAAATAATTAAAATGGGCATGGTATATGTCACCGGAGTTCATCAATGTTTAGTTATAAACTGAATCTTATTCACCAATAGTTTATTTTATTACATATTTAAAGTGTGGAAAGACAGTGAACTTATTCAATGAATCAATTTTACATTTATGCTATAGAATTATACAGTTAGGTCATGTGGTTATCAAGAAATTAGAAAGGTATTATATTGAGATTAGATGGTGGTTGGAGGTAGTTGACAGGAAACCCTGGACCCGGGTTTCGTGCTACTGGGCACTCATCAGCAAGGTATACCTGTAATCTTGAGGGAGCTGGTGCTCCCTGGCGGATTCGATCCCGTACCACCCAGCTTCACAGTCAGAGACGTTACCACTGAGCTATCCGAGCAGCAACTGACCTCCTGTAGGACTGAGATGTAATCACAATTGATTGGTCACTGGGTGGCGATCAATGTCATGCTTGTTTAGTCCTTATTAATGCAGATCGAATGCTATCGATCATGTTGCAATATGGCCACCAGTCTAGGTGACTCGACACTGCGGGCAACCCAGTGATCAATCAATTGTAAAGGTATTATATTATGAATGACTGAAATCGCAAAACTCTTCTTTAAGCATAGTCACTACTGAAAACTTTACTGATACTGAAACAAAATGAATTTCTGTCTTTTGTTGTTGTTGTTGTTGTAAGATTTACATAGATACATTGAGTCGAAACACATTGTAGGAATAACAGCATAAAACTGTCTTAAAATATTCTGTATTATCTAACTATAGATAAATATATGTGAAATATACAATTCACTGTTATGGAGGATTATTTACATTTTTTGCTGATGATAATGGTGATGAAAGTATTTTGAGTTGTTGAAATGATCCATAGAATGCAGATCAATTTACAGTGTACAATGATACATTATGATCTATTGATCTATTACAACATGGACAGTATCACATCCTTATAGATGAAATATTGAACACAAAAATAAGTTTAGTTAGATTTCATTTGATATAGTAGAAATCAATTCAGTAGATCATTTACATTGAATCAGTACCTTATCATATTTATCACTCTTTAGCTAACAGTTTATAAAATCGTATTCATAAGACATGAAAATCTGTCACTAAAGCCTAAAATCAACCACTTAACAATGAGAACGAATGTCTACCATAAAAGATAACATGTTTCATCTGAATGTAAACACAGGAATAAATAACCTAAAGTACAAACAACCAGGTGTATGCGAAATGGCTTCAAATCAAGTCTAGAATTAATTGGGATAAAATTAAAGATGAACCAAATAAGTATCATAGAATAATGAAAAGAAAAGGGTTACAGGTAGTGATCAATAAAAAAGCATCTATTATGAAAGTGACATAAAATATCGAATCATGAATAAGAATTGTGACAGAACTGAATTAGGATGGAGTTTTGTTCTCTGAGCCGGATGATAGGAGTCCTCTACTTGAAGTTTGTGCTGATGATGTCGTTCAGTAGAACGACGAAAGCTCCACAACCAAACCATTTAGCTCAGGGAACAAAACTCCAAAAAAATCATCCACATGAGCTACAAATTTTCTCTATCATCTCAGAACTGAATTAAGATGAATAAGCAAAATACTGAAGGTCTATTTAAAAACAATTTAACACTAATAACAATGAATGTAATGATATAATACCTTTGAATAACTATTGTAATAAAATCAAATAACCCAATAAAAGTAGATAGTAGTCATCCATCATCTATTTTCAAAACACATCATAAGGTTGATCTTGACTTGACATTTATGGTGTTGTACAAAAGTATTAAAGGGCGTATACTAAGTTTTATTGTTTAATCTACCCAACCCTCCTCCTTTACCTGGACTTGAGACTGTAGAACAGTTATAGGTGAAGTAAGGTTTATTGAGGCCATAAGAAAATTCAAACCCTATTTATGTATTCAAGAAGGCCCTAGGTTCGAATCACGCGAGCAATATCATGGATGCGCACTGCTGAAGAGTCCCACAATAGGACGAAACACCCGTCCAATGCTTCCAGGTTTTAAATGGTGGTCTAACATCAATCGGTTCATGATCTCAATCAAAAAAATATCCTAAACCTATCCTAGTAGTATTATTTGAATATCCAGCGTTGTGAGTTTCACATTACTTTTCATATAATTTCCTTTGCTATCCTTGTTTCCTCCTACCTTCCATTTATTTAGTTAACCTTCTAATTTTCTATATCTAAATGTGTAATCAGATTGTTTGAAATATATTATGCTAATATATTCCATAGCTCTGATAATCTTCGGCTTTTTATTACACTATCTTAATTATAGCGTGCAAATTGTTTAGCTATATGTCTTACAGTAATCTGAATAATTAATTTTGAAATGTTAATTGTTTGGAGATAATCGAAAAAAATCCTTGGGTCTAGGTTTTGTGCGAGTTAATAAGGCATATCTACATTCTTGAGGGAGTTGTAATTCCCTAATTTAGTTAAATCCATATCATATAGCTTTACAGCTGAATATACTACCACTGAGTTATTCAGTGTGGAACTAACCTATTGTGTTTACAATTTGTCGATCGTTTTCCCAGTTAACTTAGGAGAATAATGACAAGAACTTAAAAAGAATGCCAACTTGTAAGCATTACAAAATCTCTTAGTAAAATATAAGAACCATACAGTGAATACTTCATTCTCAAAATTTCATCATTTTTTTCCTTCACATTCTGCATGATTCTTCCAATCCACAATTCCTCTCTATTTCCGTTTCTGTTTTCTCCAACAGCCTTCCATTTCCAGTGTTTCCACTTCTGATTAATGTTATGTACTACATATATCTGTTGACATAAGTAGCATACACTACAAACTTACACTATCATTTAATGAGAAGTATACGCAAAATGAACAATCTGTCATATGGAAGATTTAGAAATGTGAATAAAAATATCAAGAAAGCATCCAAATTAATGTCATGTCCATTTGACATACCTTAAAGTTATTGACAGTTTTATCGGAGTGTTTTTTTTCACAAAGAAATCAAGTGAACTTATAATTAATTGAAAGTAAATAGTAACTGAGTTGGATTTTGATGTATTTGAATATTACTGTTATTACTATTAGTAAGTGTTTAGATTGGCCTGCTGTTGATATTGAACACTGGATTTTGATAATTTACTATTGGTATATATACAACATCTGGTAATTTCATTCACATATGGTCGTTCTATAGTAAGTTATTTAGAACAGATGGATTGGGACTAGCACTTCATCTGATTTCAGATCCAATAACCATATGTATCTACAACTTAGTATTGATGTTCAGGGTGAACACCAATACTAATACCTCTTAAACTCTGTTGGAGATGCTAGATCCCCAGAAATCTCTCAGTAAACACCTTATTTTTATAATTTTATTGTGGAATTTTTAGTTTTCGCGACAAAACAGCCCATTTTTACCTTCAGATTGTACTTTCCAATTGGAAAGACCCTAAATGTCATTGATTAGTTGCCATTTTGAATACTCTATTTTGTGACGTTTATCAAGAACCTTTATATATGAGTTGTGTTCTTGGTTCGTTCATGCTTTTTGGCTGCTTGTGGAATATACTTTTCCCTTGTCCGAATCTGGTCTTCTCCCTTTAGTTAGCGGATCTAGAGCTCATTGGAATGGTTTAGCTTGTCTTGTTGTTGTACTACAGACCTTCGTTCTGTTCTACGTTTTTAGGTGATATCACAATCTCTTCAAACATAGCAAACTCATAAATATATAGTAGTCGGAAAGAACTTATTGAATTGGATACTCTTTGTTCATATATATCAGATATATTAGAGAAAATATTTATTTGAGTGTTTTCATTTAAAATATAAATCAGCATAAAATAAACACTAAGTTTATAAAATCTAAAGATAAAAAATAAATTATTTTGCCGTTGGATGCCGACTCAGTGGTCTCGATGTTAAGCGGTCGCGTGCAAGACCGACAGGTCCTGGGTTCGAATCCCTCGAGCGGGACCGTAGATGTACACTGTTGAGGAGTTCCATACTAGGACAATACGGCCATCTGGTGCTCCCAGGTTTTTCTTGGTGTTCTAGCTTTAATCAACTCATGAATTCAACTATTAAATTAATCTTATTTCCTACCAAATTTAAACAGGCTACAATTTTCAGTTATTAGTAAATTGGTGTTGTAATATGCTACATTTTGTAATATTCCCCCCCCCAAAAAAAAACATGGACAATGTAATTTATACGCTATCAATCACTAGTTGGCCTAGTTCAATTGTATTTTGGTTGAACTGAAATCAATGAATACACACAAAAAAATTTCCAAATACCATCTGTGGTAAAATTTATTTAGTATTTAAGTAGTATTGTAATTATGATAGTGATATTTTTTTTCCATACACTAATTAATAAAGACAATTCTATGCTTATAAGATTGATGATTATTACAATGGATATTCTGTAAAGGATATTGTACTCTAAACTGTTGTCTAATGAAATTACACAATATTATTTGTATCTTCTAGTTCACATTATTCATAACTGGGTCATACACATGCCGTCAAAACATTTTAAGAATTATATCTTTCTGAAATGATTTACGACTATATTATTTGAATACTGTTTATAGTTGATTATAGCTGAAAATTAGTCTATATTGTACAATCATTTCCTGAATATATATATGATAGGTAGCAATGCCAAAGTTGAACTTAATGTATTATTTTCTCTGGTTAGCGTCTTTTTTTTATCGATTTAGTTTTCTACAGGATGGGGTCACTAACCCCATACCCAACCCTCTTCCTTTATCCAAGCCTAGGACCGGCAGTAGGCTCAGATGTGTTCCAGGTGGAGTTTTGAACTTAATAGTTTCAATCTGATTGAGCATTGAGTAGAGATTTAATAATAAATAAATATTTTTTTTGTTATTATATCCCAATGAGTGGTAAAATTGTATTTCTAACGTTTCATCACTTCATGTAAGCCACTTTTTCAGAGTAAACAAACAAATAAATAAACGAATTAAATAGACAAAAGTTCATTTGTATTATCTAAACGTGTGTTAATTTAATTCGGTTATTTATTTAATCTGAAGAAGTGGCTTACAGGAAGTGACGAAACGCCAGAAATACAATTTCACCACTCATCGGGATATAACAATATATATATAAGCATATGTAGATATACATTTTCATACTCTGAAGTAATTTATAAACGTAACATCTATAGGAGAAAATTATGGTGAGAACTATCATATGAATACGTATATATCACTGTACATATATATCTAGTAGGATTTTCAATGGTGGTCTAGCTTCAACTGACTCATGATTTCAATCTGTGAAATAAATAAATGTGTTTCTTTTTTAGATTATAGCTATCCTTAGGATTAAGAATACTTGTTCTATCTTAGATTAAACTTATTCACTAAATATAAATCCATCTTAATTTTGATCCTTATATCAATGAAATCAGCACCCTTTTAGGATTCAAATACCACATGTAACAGGTATTACAAGAAATGATATAACAACAATTAACTTATCGATTTCATCTACATTAATAGAACTTTTAATTTTTAACCATTAAGTATACTAACATGATTATCATAAAGAAATCAATCTTAAACATGAATTACATAATAAATAGACATAAGGTCAACAAATAAAACGAAACTAGTCTGTGCTAATTTATGTAGGTTAATTTTAATATTAAAACAGAATAGTAGAACAGAGTTAAATCTAGTGTCTGAATATTCATGCAAATGTGTGTGTGTGTATGTGTGTGTGTGTAAGATGGATTTATAAACTATTCATTAAGAGTTGATAAGAGACTCTATCTCCTGTTAGTAATCTCAGAAACAACAATAATACTACTAATAATAGCCTTGTATATGTAGAATTTTAAAAATGAAAACGCAAAGAAAAATCCATTATAGGCTTAGATATTCTGTCTACATATAATAGTTTGCATTTAATAATAATAATAATAATAATAATAATAATAATAATAATAATAATGAAAGGGTTGAATATAAGAAATTCGAAAATAGTTTTATGTTTCCATTGTACATCACAATAAACTAACTATCTAAGTCGAATAGACAAAATAATTCTGTAGATATTATGTAATTAATCTACCTATATATATATGAATGTTATCTGATGTTTTAAAAAGAAAGATTTTAATTACAGGATTGAAAGAATAAAAGAGAACGAGTAATAATTAATTACATTGAATTACTAATATTATTCTATAAACTTCTTTATCTTATATACATAACTTGATGACTTAAAGAGTGGAAAATTAAAAAAAAAAAAAGAACTATTAATCCTAAATAGACTGTATTGTGTTCCCTTAATCCTACCGACTGACATGACATACATATATACAAGTAGTATAAATTGTGATTTGAAGGTGGTGGTGGTGGTGGAATAATGACAACCATGTGAATATTGTAGAGGTGTGTGTGTGTGTGTGCTTGTATGTTCATAGTGTTATGACCTAAAAAGATAATAAGATACTGATAATGTCATAATCGTCATCTCAACATCAACATTAGTAGTCTATTTCATAGTTTAATGAATTTTCAAAAATTCTGACCTCTTTTTCTTTTTAAAAAAAAAGCGAAACATTCACTTGGTATTGTTTGACTTGTATCTTCCCATTAAGGTTTAAGACTGTAATTGATCAGTCTGTTATTGGTATATGTGCATACTGTACGTAGGCCTCGATATAACCTTAATTCACAAGCTATTTGTAAGCAGTGATGGATAATGGCTAGCAGTGGAATCCAAGACGCGTATTTCATCCTATTTGGGACTCGTCAGAGAGGTGATGTTCACTCTGGGACTCTAATCCAGTTGGAGCGAAACATTTATTAGAAACTAGCTAACATAAATATCATAGAGTAATAAGAAAGTTGTGCAGATATCATTCATAAGAAAGTGTGATTTTCTATGAATTCATACAAATTATAATCAATAATTGTATTATACTGATGAAATCAGATTATTACTACATAAAGATCATTATTTTTATCAAAAAAGTTGTTTTCCCAAATCGTTTTCGTTAAGGAATCAAATTGAAGTATCAACTGACCCTTAGACAACTGTTTTGCTTTGATATTGAGAATTTTTCCAATAATGAACATCCATGATCACATCAGAGTTCAGATAGTAGAATTTAATATTTTTTTAATTTATAACATTCTATTCTGATAACAGCATTTAATGTACCTACTTATTTACTTACGCCTGTTAATTCCAATGGAGCATATGCCACCAAACAGCATTCTCCAACCTACTGTGTCCTGGGCTTTCCTTTCCAGTTGTATCCAATTTTTGTTCATTTTTCTAATGTCTGTCTCCATTTCCCGACATAATGTATTCTTTGACCTTCCTGTTTTTCTTTGGCTTTGAGGATTCCATATTAGGGTTTGCCTTATGACACAGTTGTGTGCTTTCATCAATGTGTGTCCTATCCACTTCCAGCACTTCTTCCTGATTTATTTCTCCGCTGGGATCTGGTCTGTAGCATTCAATATGCTACTGGTAATATCAATCTCGTTCGAAGTAACGTTTAGCTACATCAATGAAAAAATTCTGATTAGGAATTATATACACTGATATTCAGTGGAGACTCACCGTTTATGAAGAAAGTCTCAACATCCTAAACTAGTAATAAAATGGATGAGATAGTATTTTGATAATGGACTGTGAGATAGAAGGAATAATGGTTCTTATCCAACGACTATTTTAAGGGAAAAAAACAATGAGATGTAATGAGAAATCATAAAGGGTAAAACTAAAAGTACCTTTCGATCATTCTCAGAGTTTACATATAAACCGTAAGAATATTAGCTTATTAATTGGGTTTTCAACACTTATTTCTAAACTCGGGGAGAGTATTCTTCATGCTTTAACGTAAGCTAAAGAATAATTAAAATTCATAATTCATTGAAAGATTGTTTTACACTACTTCAGGACGTTTTATAATTGCTCACTGATTAACCTCATTCTTGGAAATTTAATTCAAAACTTTAAAATTGTTGATTGAGCATATCTTGATTGTAAATGTGTGTTGGATTGTGAGTATACATTATTGAGTTTATTGAATCATCAATTTATACAGGTTTGGAACTTATTCGAGGTCAAAAATTTATTTCTTCACTTTTTGAACAGAACTTTACTGATTCTGTTACCGGATTATGGTTATTAATGGGATCCAGGACCTGTGTTCCATCCTCTTTGTGACTCAACATTTGTATGCATCTACATTCTAGTGTTGATGTTAACACGGAAACTAGCCTTTCACCTACCAACATAAATATTGATGTATTATCCCCCTAGATACCAAGACCGAAACAGGTTGAAAACGCTCTGGTTTGATGCTAGGTGATCGGAGGGTTTTGTCAGAAAACTCTAAACCAAGGTTTCATGCTAATTAGTATTAATAGGAAAAGCGTGCTTAAAATCTTGAAGGAACTGATGCTTCCTATGAGATTGAAATCCATATCACCAATTTTCACTGTCTGGCAAGTTATCATTGAGATATTCGGGGTGCAATTAACCTAATTTAAGACTGAGATATATTTTTACTATATGGGATCATTAGTGTTGTTAGCAAAGTATTAAAAATAATGTTTCTTTAGATTTTCAGATATTATACCACCGTTCCTCTGAACGAACATACTTTTAATGTTGTCCTATTCTGCTGACTTGTTTTTTCTCAGATATATCCTTGAAATTCCTATCTTTGATTATTTTTATGCTACACTTTTTTTGCATCCTGTAAAACATAATCAAAGAAACACGTGCTCACAAAACAGAGTGATATAAATTTATGTACGAATTCGATAAGAACCAACAGTGTTTCATCATACGTCACACAGTTCATCCTTTACTAGAACTCCTATTTTACTTCTTCCGACCTGTAGTTATTTGGTCACTAAATTAAGTTGTTAAACATTCAGTGAATCATATTAGTTATCAATGTAAAGCAATAGATCATTGGACGAAACAGTTCTTATTTAAATGCAGAAAGGTAAATACAATCTTCTAGTTGAATTCAGACTTTGTTGGTGCGAATCAATAAACACAATACTAGACCTAAGCATATTAGTTTATTTTAATCATGTTTGCTTGAATATCAGGTAGTATTCTTTTTAATCAACATAATTAATGCACTCTGAACATTATAGTTTAAAGTAACTTGATGTATATTGTAATGAATTGAATCAAACACTGTTATTCTTAGTTTCGAATGTTACATCGGTGTTTTTCATCTTTCATGTTTAATGTATTACCGTAAATGTTCTAAATGATATTGTTGACTTATGGTTATAATCATGAATTTGTCAAACAGTGTACAATGACATAAGTATTGAAAAAAAATGCTCTTGATTGAATTATAAAAACAGTTAAAAGGTTTTCAAATAAAATAGAAGTTGATAAATGTTTTGTTATAAACAGGACATCATCACAAACTAACCTTTGTTACATAATCATTGAAAATGAGGAAGTTCTAGAAAGCTGTTTTATTCTAGTATAGAATTCTTCAGAATTATGCCTCTACGACCCCACTATCGATCTAACTAAGATGTTATACAAGCGCTTATTCTTTTGTTCACTTAGTTTCCCAGTTCAGTTGTCTAGTCCTTCCTTGTTTCCAGTGGTTATCTAGCTAAGGTTAGTCTATAATGTAAATTATAAAATTCAGCAATCTTTATAAACTTCCTACACATATTTAAAAAAATAATTGAGTTGATTATATTTTTTAGTTAATATTTTATCAAAAATTCTGTATATATTTGTAATGAAATCAGTGAACAGTTAGATCCGAATCAGATAAACACTGGGTATTCGATACTATTGAACAGAATCAATCTCACCTCAGAGAATCATACTGTTTAAATCGCAAGAATTCATGCAGCTGAACATGTTTAACAGGAGATCATAAAAAAAGATGAATATCCTGAAAGTTCTCTTACTTATTAGGGCTTTTCACTGTTAAATGCTGAATCAAGGCTATGACATACTCATTTGGATGTTTGCTCTGATATATATATAATGGTGACAAAATAACCTATAGCTTTCAGTAAACATGAAGTAAAATATTTATTTTTCTTCTATTACTACCACTAATACTAATATGGTGTATGCTACTGATGTAGACATATGTAAGCAGTATGTTTCACCAATCAAAAGTGGGATGTTTAGCGGTAGAAAGTTAAGATGATCAAAGAGAAGAGAATGAGAACAGAGAGTGATTGGTATGAAAATGAAGGAACAATCAAGTCTGAGACAACTGATTAACATTTTGCAAATGAAGTATTTACCGTGTGATTCTCAGATTTTACGAAGATATTCTGTAATTTTGTATTAAAATACATTTGATTGTCCCCACTGGTGTTCTCCATCACTACACTACTACTAATCCCTTTTGACAATAATGTCTATACAACATTAATTAATAAAGTCGCTTAACATTATCCCTAATTCAAATCAATATAATCTGTCATTATTCTATTCAATGTACATAGTGATATTAGACATATTTAATACTCATCAGTTTAGGGGTTGTGGAGATTGTTAAGCTTTTGATTGAGATCATAAGTCAATTGAAGCTAGACCACCATGGAAAACCTGGAAGCACTGGACGGCCATTTCATCCTAGTATAGAACTCCTCAGAAGTGCGCATTCACGATCCCGCCCCCACCCTGCGAGATTCGAACCCAGGACCTATCAGTTTCGCGCCAGGCACTTAACCAACTAGACCACTGAGCCAACCGGCATCCAACGGTGTTAATGTCTAACCTCAACCAATCGACGAAATTGCGCGACCATCTTCCATTGTACTGAGGTAGACACCTGTTTCTACCCGACACGGCCGTCTAGTGCTTCCAGGTTTTACATGGTGGTCTAGCTTCAATTGACTTATGATTTAAATATTTAATACTGTTTGTTTTAGCTAATCTATTTAAATTTGTTTATCTAAATCAGTCTTATAACTACATATATTCTTTTATGTAATTAGTTTACTATTTTATATTTGCCTTAACTTACAAAATTATCATTAAAATGTTTTAGGTGTTGGTAGAAACAGACCACATAATCGACATCTTTATTATAAAAAGACTAACAAAAAAAGAAGAAAAAAGAAAAAAAGAAAAGGAAACGAAAACCACCGTCAGATTGGAAAAAAACAGATGTTGAATAAATAAACAAATGATAAATACAAATTAGATGAATGTTTGTTTTTCTTTTTCTTTTTCATAGTCAATAAAATTATGAATGTTAACTTTTATCATTTATTGGTTGAAGTTAGACATTAACAATGTTGGATGCCGACCAGCTCAGTGATCTAGTGATTAAGCGTTAGCGCGCAAGACTGATAGATCCTGGGTTCGAATTTCGCTGGGCGAGGTCAAGGATGAGAACTGCTGGGTAGTCTTACAATAGGACGAAACGGCCGTCCAGTGCTTCCAGTTTTTCCATGGTGGTCTAGCTTTAGTTGACTTATGATTCCAACTATTGAAATTACTATAATATCCACAGAATCCCCTCCTGATAATAATCAACATATACTCATTAGTGACAGACTTCAAGGGGTATTTCCTGAAGTTCTAATGAGAAGCAGTGATCAGTGGAGTTCAGTGTGTCTGTTGTGAAATAGTAACTCAATGAAGATAATGGTGGATGTGTCGCTCAATTTCGTGGATTGGTCGAAGCTAGACATTAACACCATTAGATGTCGACTCGATGGTCTAGAGGGTAAGCGCTCGTGCACGGGACTGATAGGTCCTGGGTTGGAATCTGCCGAGCGAGATCGTAGATGTGCACTACTGAGGATTTCCATAGTACGACGAGACGGCCATCTAGTGCTTCTAGGTTTTTTGTGGTGTTCTAACTTTAATCGACTCATGAATTCAACTACTGAATTTTATGTAAATGACCAATTTAATAATTCACTTATTGTTCACTGAATATTTTATTCATTAATATCTTTAAGAGAATGATTAATTATTGTACTAAATATAATGCTTAGTGGAATTGCATTGATTTTGAAGTAGAGAAATTTGGATATGGATGTGGATACTTTAGTTCAAATGAATGGGTTCTGTTGTGCTAAGAATAAAATTAAGTTGATTGCATAATAATATCAGCAGTTGATGGGTTTAATAAATTCAAATTATTGGCCATAATTCTAGGTAGTTTCTAGAATTCAACCGGTAGTAAAGACATTGGTCACTAATTAGTAACCAATCAATTGTGAACAATTATATGCAAATATAGTGGTTTAATCGTAATATGATCAACATGTGGCTTAAATAACAATAAGTTTGTTTTTTGAAGGATCTTGGTTGTTCAAGAATAAAATTATTTCATACTAGAAAGAGTGAGCAAACTATACAGTGCCTTCCTAGCTTAAATGTTTCAAATTAGATAAAGCTCATAACTTTAACTACTTTCGAAACAACATTGTTATTCTATGTTAAGTAACTTTCAGTATTTAATTTCCGTTTACTAAAGTCTCAGAAAAAGTTAACACTTCAACAATTTTAATGAAAGCTGAAAATTGTTTGTTATTTTAAATTCACTTGGTGTTGTTTTACTTGAATCTTTCCATTGATGTTTAGGACTGCAATTGATCAGTCTCTTATTGACATATGTGCATACTGTGTGTATTGCCTCGATATTGCCTTAATTCACAAACATTAAAAGGAAAGATGGATATCAAATGAATCTAAACTTGACCCGATTTTACATGCAAGTGACTGTCAGGACTCAGTAGCTAAGTGGATAACGTGATGGCGTTTCAAGCGAACGGTACTGGGTTCGAGTCCCGAAGTGAACATTAACTCAGACGTAGGCACATTCAGCTAACGAGTCAAAAATAGGACGAAACTCACATCCCGGATTCCACCGCTAGCCACTATCCATCCTTGTGTCATATTCGTTGTACAAGCTTGTGCCTATCTATACTTAGTAGTTCAGCGGAACACATGTCCTTATGTAAACATAAACCATGAGATTTATATACATCCACTTGGCTGACTATCTGACTTTCACATTATAAATAACTATCAGTTATTCATCGTCTCAGTCTTAAATCATGTATAAAAAAAGGACTTTTAGTTCATCTTACACAATCATACTGTTAGCTTCTCTGTTAACCTTCCATAACTTCTTCCTTTATTCGTTTTCGAAATATTGAAAATTTTATTTCGCTCATTTGTTTTTTAACTTTGACAAGCATTTTTTTCTATCTACTAATTACATTACAATATCAACTTTACTATTCGTTTTAATTAAGTCTTCATTCCTAGTTTATGATTATTATTACTGATCATTTCATTTTGATATTACTCAATATAAATTTTGATCTCTCTATCAATTTAGCTGTGTCATATTCAACCATTTTTATTATCTTGATCATTTTTGTAATGACTTTACCATTGATTATTTTTTGGTAATGATTATCAATTATATCATTCCATCTCTTTTGATCATTTGATTCTTATACTTAACAATCATATAGTCAGTCAAAGGGAACATAGAACTTGACATATATGTGCATCTGTTGAAAAAGAAACAGCACTACATCAACATACTTAATTACTTACGCCTGTTACTCCTCATGGAGCAGCATAGGCCGCCCACCAGCACTATCCATTCAACCCTGTCTTGGACAATCTTTTTCATGTCTGCTTTCAATCAACATAACAAGATGAAATTATCGATAGAGAAAAACATGACAAAAGACTGGGTATAGTAGTAATATCAGTGTTAGTGAAAAAAAACAGTGCTCTATCTATTTGTATGTTAAGTACATAAATTTGTAAAATATTTTAGTTATTAATTAAAATTTAGAGCAAATGAAACAAAGTCAATTCACCTTTATTACTAAATGTTTATTATTCTTTGTTTACAAATGTTTATCAAACGCGCGCATGCGAGAGAGAGAGAGGAGGGAGGGTAAATTAATTACATAAAACAAGATATTAATTGAAAATTATCGTCTAACTGGTAACTCCTATTGAAATGAATTTTCTGAAATTCTAATGAAAAGACAAAATTTAGACGGTTACTGTACTTGGAAGTGAAACACTAGTAGTTTGTTAAGTCCTTTCATGGATAAATTGGAAATGAAAAAAAAAAGTGTAAATCATTGAATTTTTGGTCCAGCTCTAGTATGTAAATATATTGCTTACCACATGATCTAATAATACTGAGCTCAGTCTTAAACGAATAATTAATACTCAATCTTGAAGAATGACGAATTAGGACAAACTGGCTAACTAATTCTCCATGTTTTTCAGTATAAAAGTATCAAACCAATCAAATTAACAATTAAAGAATTTTTCACAGATTTAAATCATGAGTCAGTTGAAGCTAGACCACCATTGCAAATCTGGAAGCACTGGACGGCCGTTTCATCCTAGTATGGGACTCCTCAGCAGTGGTGGTCTAGCTTCAACTGACTCATGATTTAAATCTGTGAAAATTTCTAAAATCTCCACAAACCCCTTCTGATAATTAAAGAATTATTAATTGTATTAGCCATAGTCTGTGTATTAATTAAAGTGGTTTTATTTATTTATTTAAACTTATAAACATTGACACAAGGAGGCACCAAAAATATATTATATATTATATTATATTATTAGAAGCTTTATTCAACATTATATTTTTGGTACAACATAGAATTCTCAGCATAAAGTATTTCAACAAGTTTCCTTTTCTTATACCTTGATCTATTGTGACGATAAATTTTGAATGATGACCGGTTAGATGTTAGGAGTTCGGTAATCCACATTTGATTAATGTTCGTTCGTTTCAATGCATATTGCCAGCCACCATGATGTCGATGATTGTACCTTTTTGTATCACGTATAGCGAAAGGTTGTAAACTTTTCATAAACGCGCCTGAATAGATTGTGTGCACAATGGACATAATGATGAACTAAAACAAGCAACAAAACAGATAACTTGATGAAATATGTAGATCGGAGGAACAGGTAGCCCAGATATTCAAGCAGGCCGCCATGGAATATACGTCACAAAAGTCATTAGGTTTGTGTCAGGGCCGGAATAATTATCGGGTGCCTAAACCGAAGTAGGTGGTTTTCTTAGGGAGTCACTCCCCCACCCTTTGACCTACAGACCTACTCCAAAAGGCACTGGAGCAGCGTTATGAGATGTCCTCTTTGGATCCTGGATCCCATGTACACCAGTGGTTTGGAATCAGGGGTTTCCAACTCCCCTGGGTGAACCCTCCGTATTCATTGACCGGGTTAAGACACCAGACATTCGGTTTTCGTCCTCTCAATTTCGTAAACATCAGTAATGCTGCGAGAAGGCAGTGAGTAGGACTTCTCTGACAGTGGTTGTATACGCGTGGCCACGTGAGAGCATTTCGAGAGAGAGAGCTGACTCTATGCACCCTCGGCCATCCTATATATATATATATATATATATATATATATATATATATATATATATATATATATATATATATATATATATATATATATATATATATATATATATAATGCTTAGTGCAGGCTTATGAGTAAAGCCATATTAAAAGGAAAAAAATCTAACCATTTGATAATAATCCATAATAACACGAAATGAATTGTGAAAGACTGAAATATCATGTTTTTACAGAGGTCTATTTTTTCAATACGTTTGTTTATATAGAAGAATTATTGATGTACATTATCTGATGTCAATCAAATTAAATGGTCATATATGTATGTAATACCACCAATCAGTGTAATATGTAATTTAAGCTGACTATTATACAGATAGACAGATTACAGTAACAGTTGAAAATAGAGGATAACAACAAGTCTAACTGATGTGTCCTAACAAATCCAAACAACACACAAAGATTAGAAGAATGTACATTGATAAGACTTACATCAAGTAAAAACAATGTAAATGTTAAAAAACAACCCTCATTAGTTGAAGTGTCTATTTGATGAAGAATATGTTGTGAATATTGTGTTAGTCTTGAATAGGTTCACTTAATAATCAGATAGGCATATATATTTTGTATGGTTTAAATATATGTGTTAACTTGTAAGGGCTGGTACTATGTTAACCTTTAAACAAATCAATCTATTCATTCTTCTCAAGCTTAATTTTTATCCTATCACTTATTTACTTATTCATCTCGACTGTTTGTTATATGATTGTATATGTGCTAATTACTTACTCCACTCATCATGTGTCTATAACTTATTTTTGTTCAACGATAGATTATCGATTCACGTTTGGTTCAAAAGAGTTGGCTTACATGCCTTTTTCAGTTCGTTTTGCTTCTCTCTCTCTCCTCTTCCTCTTCGTTTTCTTGATTGTCTGTTCAGATCCATGATTTCATGAAATATACAAATTCAAAATTTATTCTCGTAATTGACTAACTAAACTCCATCATGGAAAACCTGAAAGCACTAAACTCCTCAGCAATGCGCACCCACAAAAATTAAGATCTAGAGTGGGATTACTGGAGAACATTCAAAATAATTCAGTTTTTATTCATTTATTCCTTGATTTTTTTTTCTTCGGATAATCATTTATCGATCTATAATTGTGTAACTTAGCAACTTGAAATAATTTATTTAGTTAGTATAGATTTCAAAATTTTTTTATCCATCTCTATATACTGTTTATAATTATGTTGTCAACAGTAACGCGGTTTTTATTCTTTCTTCTGTCAAATCTTCATTGATTTCAGGAATATAAAAACAACAGACATAAATCTGAGTTTTTTTCCATACTACTGATAATTAGACCATAGAAATAATAAATAACACAGACAGTTGGAAAAAAAAATTGTCTGAAGAAGAAATAGTATTAAGATTTACATAACAACCATCAGATTGGTTTTTATAATCAGGAAAACATAGAATAGAAGATGTTTTATTTGACACTGTCCCATATTCTCATAATTGGTACAATGAAAATGAATTGTCCATTATATTATTGATAGACTCCATTGAGTAATACATTGGTTAATAATAATATAATCTATTGAAGCCTATAACTTCAGCATTGAGTACAATCCATTTTCATGGTAATTTTACAATTTGATTGAAATCATGAGTCGATTGAAGTTAGATCACCATGGGAAACCCGGAAGCACTGGACGGCCGTTTCGTCCTAGTATGGGACTCCACGATCCCGTACCCCGCGAGATTCGAACCCAGGAACTAACATGTGCTCACTAGTGACCAGACTCGTGATGAACAATAAAACAACAGCTGCAAATCGTTACTTGATAGACTTTATTAGTCAATTGACTCATGAATTCAATTATAAAATTGCTGAAATATTCACAAAACCCCTTCTGAAAAATAATCATCGTATGCTCACTAGTAACTGGCTTCAAGAGGTATTTCTTGGAGTTCTAGTGAGAAGCATTGACCAGTGGAGTTCAACCTAGTTTGTTGGAAACAATGGTGGATGGTAGCTCAATTTCGTGGATTGTTTGCGGCTAGACATTCACACCGTTGGATGTCAGCTCAGTAGTCTAAACTTTAAGAGTTCGTGCACAAGACTGATAGATCCTGAATTCGAATCTCGCACAGTGGGATCGCAGATACTCACTGCTAAGGAGTCCCATACCAGGACGAAACGGCCGTCCAGTGCTTCCAGTTTTTCCATGATGGCCTAGTTTTGATTGACTCATGAATTCAACTATAAAATTATGGAATAGTTTTATTCAAGACTAAAATGCTAACTACAAATATTTTCTTTAGAAAGGACTTTGATATTTTAGATGACTATTTTGATGCAATTTGAAACTTCTTTGTATTATATATTCTTGGTTATGTCAACCTTTTTAAACCATAAACCATTAGATAACTGTTTCATTCTAGAGTTTGAGACAGTTACTCACTTTTGACAATTGAAAATGGTTGTAAATGAACGTTAATTGATTGAGCTTAGAAATACAGATTACTGGCTATTAACTTAGCATTCGAAAGACTAAACATTACTCACAAGGCCTTTAAATTTTCGGTACGATCTTTATTGAAATTATAAATTCTTGCTGATGAACACTTCCATACTAGGATGAAATAGCTGTAAAGTTTTATTCTAATTATCGATGATTGTTTATCTAAGGTAAGTTCATAATCAAAATCTTATAATTTTAAATTTCAAGACAAATTTATACATGAACTATTATCAGTTGAAGAAACGTTGAGAGCAAAAAAACTTTGAATAGCTGTATCAACCTAATTGACGACTTCTTAGTAAATGAAGCCGATGGGATTGAAATTAGTATTCTCATATACCGCACTAAGCATGATATCTTCATATCATCATGTAAGAACTCAAGAGTGTATATTTCTAACTTTAGTGAATTAAAAACCAAGCGGTACCATAATCGGATGTTGTCGATAAGCAACTATCTCATTTCTAATACGATTGACAACATAAATCCCTTCTGAATCTTTAGAAAAGTTGATAAGCTGACACAAATTTGTCCAGTTAAATAATTCGATTGTTAATTAAACTACCCAATATATTGATAAGATTATTTACATTGAAAACTTAAGAATAATAAATATAGAAACAGTTTAACAATTTAAGTAGTTTTCTATTCACAATCTAAATTGAAATAATTTTTCTTATATAACTGTAGTAAGTGCTACTGATGTTGACAGACACAAGTAGTATGTATCACTAATCGAATATGGAGTGCCTGGTGGCAGAAAGTTAGGAAAATCGAAGAGAAGAGAACGAGAACAGAGAGTGATTGGCATGGAAATAAAGAAACAATCAAGTTTGAAACAATTGATCGACATTTCGAAAATGAAGCATTCACTGTATAGTTCTCAGATTTTAGTAACTGATTGTGTTATTTCGAGCATAAGGTCATTTGGTTTTCCCCACTGCTGTTCTGGTTCACTACAAACTGACGTGTTTTACCAATTACTAACATAAAGAATAGAAGGTTGTTAATACTAATTTAAGTGTCGATTTACTGGCTTTGAACGACTGTTCATAAAAATAATAATAATAGTAATCCTACAACAGTATTGACTTAAATAGGTAAATTACATTCTGGAAATAATTTGAGAATGAATGCTAATTTACAGGGATTATCAGATTGATACAGAAAACATTAGATGTGAAGAACATCTTGTTAAAGTATGAACAGTGTATCTGGGATCCTTTTTAGCACTACTACTATGTAATTGTAGTCCTCTGCAACTAGAGGTTAAGAACAGAGCACTGAACAACAACAACGAAAATTCTTGTGATAGATTTACTGTTATTCATGTGCTAGGTCGCTTAATATACTATTGATTTAGATAAATATCATCTGAATTAATCTAAATAACCAAGGACAGTACAAATACGAAATACTTATATTAAGATAAGGTTAGTGAGTAGGCTCAGTGGAAACAATGATCAGACATTTAATGTCCCTATAATTTCATTGGTGTTATGAGATGTAATCATTGGTTTTAGTATTGTCAAGGCAATTTCAAAAGAGAGAAAATCATTATCGCAGAGAACAAATGATGATGATGATGATGGCAAGGTTCTAGAGTTTAAACTAGTAATAATAGGATAAATCCTGACATACTTGGGGAATTCTTATTTCTCATCATTATGAAAAGTGATTTGAGCATAAATTATACGTTTGGCTAAACTACTCCGTACTCGACTTGCATATATTTGACCTGTAATGACTTTTAGTGAAATATACGAAACTGGAAATTTGTAATAAATTTTATTAGATTATTATTGATGATAGATAGCTTTATGCATTGTTTGAAGGTACCTATCACTAAAACTGATACCAGTCAGAAGACTCCTGAAAATACTGAAAGATTATTTCGCCCTGTTTAGGGCTCTTCATCAGTACATATTTATGATACACTCATAACCATTTCGGGGATAAAAATATATGACATCATACATTGATTAAAATGACCAACCGAAATTTTAGTTTTCTTACTAAATCAAAGATGGATTGTGGCTAGCTGTGGAATTCAGGATGTGAGTCTCGTCCTGTTTGGGACTCGTCAGCTGGATGTACTTTCATCTCAGAGTTTATGTTCACTCTGGGACTCGAACCCAGTACCGCTCACTTTAGACGCTATCACGTTATCCACCTAGCTACTGAATCCTAGAGTAAAAATCGACATTAACACCATTGGATGCCAGCTCGCGCGCTAGTCCGAAGGTCTTTGTTTAGAATCTCGCACGGCAGGATTGTGAATGCACACTGCTGAAAAGTTCCACAATAAAACGAAACAGCTGTCCAGTGCTTCCAGGTTTTCAGTGATGGTCTAACATCAATCGGTTCGTGATCTCAATAGAAAACAATGAACTTAGATTTCATTGACTTAATAAAAACATAACATAAATATTTACAGCAGGAATGCTACTGTTTTCTGTTTTTTTAAAGGCATAATTAATAACGTTTCAAACCAATGTATCACACAACCTTCCGTACACAATTTATAAAGTTAAGGTAAATAAACAGATATTAGTCCAATTCAGCAATATTTCATTTCACGGTGACATGTCATAAATTATATTGTTTACACTTTTTTCTATCCTGTCTCAACGTTTAAAAATAATAGTCAGTGGGAAAGTTATTATAATGACATTTGTAAAACATATTCAATCTAAGTAAACCGATGATTTGAAATTGGCGCCTAAATAAATAGTACTATTCAAATAAATTACTACTATGTTAAACATATAGTCATTAGTCCGTGAACTTTTTTTTGAACGAGGATACATCTTACTCCAATTGGATTTGTAAATCAAGTTGAATTGTGTTGTATAGAACTTTTAAAGCAGAAAATAATAATAGTGAAGTTGACATTTATTGTATTAACCATATAAAATTTGTTTAAATGTAGCGTCAAGATTAATTATTGATAAGATATGAATATATACAAATATTAACATTATTATAAGTAATATACAGATTGAAATCATGAGCCAATTGAAGCTAGACCACCATGGAAAACCTGGAAGCACTAGACGGTTGAAGTTAGACATTAACACCATTGGATGCCGGCTCAGTGGTCTAGTTAGTTAGGCGCTTGGCGCGAGACTGATAGGTCCTGGGTTCGTGTATGCGCACTACCGAGGAGTCCCGTACTAGGACGAAACGGCCACCCAGTGCTTCCATGTTTTCCATGGTGAACTAGCTTCAATTGATTCATGATTTCAACCTGTGAAATTTCTAAAATCTCCACAAACCGCTTCTGATAAGTAATATGGTAAACATTATTAGAAAATTCTGGCATACACTCACTTATATGGATAATAACAAACAATTGAAGAAGTGGAGGAAAAAGACGATGGTAAATATTGTTCCCACTAAAACACAACTCATTCATTAGATAATTAAGCAAAATGAAATACAGAATTTTTGCTTTAACTTAAAGGATGTTTGAATGAAAATTACATGATTTGACTAAATATCCCTTTAATAAAAAGAAAAGGAAGTGACAAGTTTATTTGACATGAAATTTACTAAAAGTTTCTTCCCCTTTTTTCATAGCCAAGAAGATTTTCATTTCTAAGTATAGGAGTGAATAACATGTCGATGTATGAGATGACAAATGCAGGATTTAAGTCCAAGTGTAGAAATCAATATTAGAATGAAAGCATATCCAGTTGACAAGTAGTAAATGGAATAAATTACTCATTCTAAGGTCTACCTTTGATTAAAAACATAACGTTTACATTTTAGAAACCAATTTAAATATCTACTTATATCATTTATAGATATAAAAAAGCATCAAATGGTGAGTAATGAATGTGATCATATTTCTATTTATACATAATTATTATTCTTTTCAAGGGTAAATTATAATGGTAGAATGTCACATAAACAAGCGAATCAGTATTAATATGGCAATAAAACAACTATTTAATCTTCTAAATTAAATGACATAAACTGTACTATTCATATATCACTATAATAACACCTATAATGAATAATTTAATAGTTGAATTCATGAGTTAATTGAAGCTACACTACCATGGAAAATTTGAAGCAATAGATGACTGTTTCGTTCTAGGATGGGACTATTCAACAGTGTACATTCATGAACTCTACTCGTAAGATTCATTATTCAGTATTTCAAAAACATTAATCGGATTACTTTTTTAATTTTCAGTATGAGAATTTATACATTTTCATAGTTTGAATTCACAAGCCAATCTTTCTTTTTCTTCTTCTCCATGACTAGTTTTTTTTTATTTTTCACTTAGAAACAAAAAAAAATGAAAAAAGAGTAAATGATTGAGTAATAAGTTGGTTGTTTTTGTTGTTTTTGTCGTTGATTCCTTTTAAATAATACATTTCTGATTGTTTATTTATTTGTTCAAAATGTAAAACAAACCGAACAATACCTATATAGATATATGTATATGTATATATAAACTGCATGCATAAGTATATATATATATATATATATATATATATATATATATATATATATATGGTTATGTAATACAAAAACTCAATGGCGTCTTCTTTAAAAATGTTCAATGTTCAATACATAAAAATTTGGCGGAACATTTCTTTTTTGGGAAAAAATCTTCATTCACTACAAATAATAATAATAATCAATTGTGAATTTTTATTATTTAAATTATATTTATGTATATGAGGTAGAGAATACCGTTTTTACGAGAAGTTTTAGTAGTAATAATAATAATAATAGTAATAATGGTAACGCCAATGGTGACAAGAAATGAAATGTATGAATAGAGAAGAATTAAAAGTGACATATAATCATAATAAAAAAAGGAGAAAAAAAACGTTTATTAAATTACATTCACTTATGTAATTAATAAAAAAGTTTTTTTTGTTTTTTTGTTTGGTTTCTTTTTTTGAAAAATGCTCCAGATATATCGTTTTTAATCAAAATTATAAGAAAAACCATGACAACAACTAAATTATCGATTTTCAATTAATGATAGGAATGAATATTGAAATTGTAAACAACTACATAAGAAAACAAATGGAACAAATAGAAATATGTTAAATTCTTGAAATTAAAACAGAAAAAAAAAGATTTTTTTTGTGTGGTAATTTTAAAATTAAATTATGAACATGAACATGAACAACGATCACTAATTAAATATTTTTGTACTTGCCAATAACAATGATATCCATTAGCTGTTACACTGAGACGTTTAATAAGACGTCTAGCACGACGTCGACGTTTTTCATCTTTTGAATTTGTATCTAAGTGTAAAGAAGAGGATGAAGACGATGATGATGATGATGATGATAATGTTGATGGTTCAGATGATTTTATATTTGTCCATGATGTTTTAGTATCATAATGTGAATTACGTGCTTGTAATTTACGATATGAATTAATATGTTGTAATGAATTATCTTTTAAACTTAAACGTGCATAAGTATCACGTTTATGTTTCGATTTAATAATATCTGTAACAGGTTCCATTTCATAAAAACCTGAATGAAATGTATTCATTGATACACGACGACGTATACGTTGATCAGCAGCATGTTCTCTAGTTTGTACTTGTGCAGCATCTTCACATTTCCAATGTAATAATTGTAATGCACGTGAACCAGATGGTCGACATTTCATACCAGATGGCCATGAACATGAATGTCCAGGACGATTTAAACATACACCTCTACGTATCCAACGTGGCCAAAATAATGGTCCTAAATCTTCCCATATAAAATCCATTTCACATGTAGCACGTTCAATTAACCAATAACGATATGGTTGAATTTGTTCATCAGTTAATGTAAAATATACACCATATGAATTACGAAATGTAAAATTCAATTCTCTAATCTCTTTTAATAATTTAGCATCAAGTGATGTATAACTTTCTTGATTATTTGTATTAAATGAACCAGATATTCCACGTTGTCTTAATACTCTTGGTGGTGTTTCAGATGTCCATTCTTTATCTAAATTACCAGATAAAATTTTACGTAATTTTTTAATTTTATGTGGTGATACATCTGGATGTAAATGATTTACAACACTTGGATCAATTGGTTGACCCATAATACGCATATTAATTTTACTATATTCTTCTGATGCTAATGATGTTGGCCAATCAGTTATTGGTTGATTATTTTTATATTGTTTCATATCATCTATTGAAGAAATTAATGAATTACTTAAAACTGGTGAATTATGCTTTATTATATTCAATGGAGAATTTGTTGTATGTGATAATGTATCAAGACTAATACGATTTTGTACTGATGATACTAAACCTAATCCACCAACTTGACTAGTTAATTTAAAATTACGTTCAATAGGATTCGATATGTTATATAAGAAATTTGTTGATGTTGACATTAGTGAATGGGATTTATTTTTAAGTGATGATTTTGACATTGTTTGTATGTTATTATTATTATTATTATTATAACTAGGATCATCATTAACAGTATTCTCTGATTGTACATTTGATGTGTGCAAATTGAATGATTTATCTGTATACTTTGATTTCATATCAGTGATAGCAATTACTTGTTTAATGAAATAATAATTTGGTCCAATAAATGGTACATTACAATAGAGTAAAACAAATAATAATGTATATAATTGGAACGTTTTCATTTTGTTATCTTCCAGAACTACTTTATTTAGTAATATATATTATTACTCCAATGAATTCAATAAGATATATCCAAGAATTGATTGATTCTTGTTATTTATTTTAATTTGTCCATATCAACAGTGTTCTTTCCGTATGAAGCGAGAACAAGAAGAAAAATTCTGATAGAATGTCACAGAAATGAAATATATGGAAGGTAAATGTAATGGATCATGGCAATGTGTTCAATTCTCATGGGTATATGATTTTGATAAAACAGAGAACAGCTGATTATTAGTTAAATATATATGTATATTGTTTTTTTTATAAGAATATCTTCTAATTAAACACTTGTATAAATTAATATTGAATAAATAGAATGTCCTGATTATGTTTATACATATACATAGATTTATCTTTATCAAATAGTTTATCACCTTTCTTTTTCTCTTGTTATGTGATAATTAAAACAAGCATCTATTTAAATTATCAAATAGATTTTTCTGGGCAATTTTAAAACATTACAGAATAGGTGTGTGTGTGTATATGTGTGTGTAAAACAAAGTAAACTTCATATTAACCTGATTGTCATTACTACTACTACTGCTACCACCATCACCACAACCACCGTCACTATTATCTTTAACCACACAGATTTAATGGTTTTTGTAGGAAGGTGAAAAATGGCTACTTTTACAATTATTATTAATAATTTGATTGGTCAGAATTGGAAATAGTCTACATTTATATTAACCAATCACTTTTAAGACGACCAATGAATATCACATATATATTTATTTATTTTTTTCTCGTTAGTGTGTTTCTCTTTATTTTTTATGTTTATGAAGAAATGTTTGTCAGTTAATGTGCATAGATACAAAGAAAAAGTCAACATTGAAAATAAAGATAATAAATTAATCTTGTTCAAATAGAACAAATTTCAAAGATAAAGTTTTATCCGAATATAATAAGACAGTAGTATAGATTCAATTAACAAGATAGAATGAAGGTTAATAGGATTGGAAAAAAATTTTTTTTAGATGATGCATATTCATTAAGTTTCATCGGTTGATAAAGTTAGTCTGTATATTTATTTTCGAAATATTCATAACTAAATTGTAATTGAATTGATGACAAATGTTTTAGTTAAAGTGAACAAGATAAACTCCAATGACAAAAAGATTTATCATATGTATACGTTAATTTTATACATCGATAAGTTAAGTCATCGTTTCGATAGTTTCTTCTTTTTATATTTTATCAGTTGATAAGCAAAGATGGATGGTGGCTAGCAGTGAGATCTAAGACGCGCGTTTCGTTCTATTTGGGACTCGTCAACTAGATGTATGTGACTAAAGGCAATATCGAGATAATCTGAATAGGATGCACCCACAATTGATTGATCACTGGGTGGTGATCAATTTCATGTGTGTCAAGTCCTTATTTAATGCAGATCGAATGCTATTGACCATGTTGCAATGTGGCCACCAGTCTAAGTGACTCGACACTGCTTGCACTATATATTAAGATTAGATGGTGGTTAAAGGTAGTCGACAGGAAATCATGGACCCGGGTAGCTCAGTGGTAACGGCTGTGACTATGAAGCTGGGTGACACGATATCGAATCCCCCAGAGAGCACCAGTTCCCTCAAGATCACGGGCACACCTTGCTGACGAGTGCCAAGTAGCACGAAACCCGGGTCCAGGATTTCCTGTCGACTACCTTCAGCCACCATCTAGTCTGAATAGGATGCACATATGTCAATAAGAAATTAATCAATTTCAGTCCTAAGCATCAATGGAAAGTTTTGAGCAAACAATACAAAATGAATGATAAATGAATACTAACAATGAATCATCAATATAAAAAGAAAAGTTAATCGAATTCAAGACAGAGACTTTTAGTTTTTAACTCAAAATAATAAAAAAACTGTTACCATCTGACATCACCGAAGTTGTCCGATTCTGTTGGTATGTAAACAACGTGTATCGTATCCGACAATTTCTGTTAATTTATTAGTTGAATGAAGTGTACTAAATAGTTTTTTTATCGGTATTTTTTCAATTCAGACCATCATCTCTATGATGAGTTTGTTTTTTCATTATTCGAAATGTCAAATACAAATGAAAAGATGAAGAAATATTACGCATCAGAAGACGTAAGACATCAAACATACTTCAGATGAATTACAGTCGATTAAAGAGTAACATCAATAAATTAGGTCAGGTTCTTGTTAGAACAAAAAATTCTTGTAAGCTCTTCCAATAAACCATAAAATAATGTGCTTAATTTACGAAAATACACTACCAACATGAAAACTATTGCACAGCACAACCGTGCTCGCTTTGTTGAGGGTTATTGTAAGTCTTTTACGCGATATTACACGAGTCATGAATTCGAAATTACACAGAATATTGACTCTTTCTAGTATCGATTCAATTAGAAGTATATTTTCTCGTGAATTTGTTCCTTTTTCCTTTGTGTAAGAATTAAACTCCCTGCTAAATTATGTGATCGTTGATAGATTGAATAACAATCATTTTTGTGTGATATGAATGATTAAAAATAACTAAACATTTTCATCTTTATGATTCTCGGATTGTGACTTCAAAGAATCCATCCATCGGCATTACGACGAGTTTTCATACAGAGATTGAGGGAATGATGAGAACTTATTTACAAGAGTTTGAATGATAAGAAATTCACCAATAAAATAGGTTTTCGTGGAATGAATCAGTCACCATAACGGAAATTAGGTCTCGTTCAAGGTAGGGAAAACTGATCATGAACCTATGGAAAAGTTCTTCAGTCACTTAAAACCATGATGAATATCGAGTTTCCATTAGTTTTATAGTGACAGATTCTTGGTCTCGGTATTTTGTTTGATCATTGGTTAATGGGTAGGATAAGATTATTAATGTCAAAGTCAGTATCACTCAAGGTCTTTGTTGTCTTACGGGTTCACTATACTGGACTAAGAACTATTTGGGGAACTGTTGTGGGTCGAATAGCACTGGAAAACTATTTCATCTTAGATTGAAACTTCTTAACAGTATTTAATCATAACATCTCTTTATATCAAACCTCAGACCTTGATGTTTTTTAGCAAATACTGCATTTTCAGGAAGCCATATTTTCCATTAGTTTTTTGGCAGTAAAATCTCTAAGATATCAAGTAAATAAACAACGTAATTTATTATCTCAATTTAATAGACTGCAAGATACACAAAAGATCTTTGAAATAACCCAAACATAAATTTCGAAATAAGGATCCGTGGGTTTAAGTTTCAATCATCAACGGGATTAAGGGGGATACTGCTAGAAAGCCCTATGTTAGGAAGAAGCGTCTGTTCACTGTTCTCTGGGTTTCGAATGTCATCTAACTATGTTTAGTCCCTAGTGTAAGCCATAAACTTACTATTCACTCAGATATTTTGAAAAGATTTACAAAGTACGCCGACAGCTTACGTTATGAATTGATTGACAATTATTGAGGCGATGCAGGAAAACACAAAATGTCTTTAACCACTTCTATCATTATGATTTTGGACATCACAATAGAATTTCATACGTAATTAATAGAAAACCAATTACTTGTAGGTAGTATGTAATAACTTTTTCATTGAAATTGCATATCAGTTTGACTATAGTATTATTTATTTCAACACATAGATAATGGTACAAAGAGGCACCAAATACATATGCGCCACACAAATCTCATTCGATATATGTGTGAGGGCTGTGATACTGCCCGGGTGCCCAAACCGAAGCAGGTGGTTCTCTTTTAGTTGCCACACCCCGAGCCTTCGACCTGAAGGTCTGATCCACAAGGCAGTGGAGCATCGTAAGGAGATGCAGTCCCATGGGAGCCGGTGACCAACAATTGGTTCATTCGCTATTTGTTCCCGCAGGATACTGGAGCCCATGTGCACCATTGGTTTGGAATCCGGTTAAAGCGCCGGACATTCGCTTTTGGTCCTCTCATTTTCGTAAGCAACAGTAATGCCACGAGAAGGCAGTGAGTAGGACTTCCCTGGCAGAGGCTATATACGCGTGGCCGTGTGAGAGCATTTGGGGGCGTTTGACTATAGTAATCATTCACATATCAGAAGTTTACCACAACCTTGCGTTCGTTACTTTGACATTGTTTCTATCGTATATTAAATCTTACCCAACTTATCACCACTCACCGTAAAATTTAATCCTTTCAATGAAATTAACACACATATAAACATTCATTATTCATTTCTTTCTTCATCAACCTGATAATTGTATCGATCTTTCAAAACACCACAATTTCTTTTTTTTTTGGTTTTCAAATTATGGAAAACATTTCACCTTTAAATACTCAATATTATGTCAATTAAACTAATGATGTTTATTGTTGGTCTAGTTTATACAGTATCTAACATCAATTAAGATAATCAACTCTTTCTTTGTTGGCTGATTTGTATACATAAATAACATTGTTTTTGAAAAAAACAAATTTCATCATAACTAATTATATACACAATTACATACAATAGAAAAGATATTGGATAAAGAAAGTGAAATGTATGAAGGTATTGAAACATTGAAATATCTGTCTCCACTTTCAAATAAAACTGAATAATTTTTAATGAAACAATTAAAATATAATTTAAATCTATTTCTATGTCTAAATGTACATGATTAAGTGAATTATAATAAATAAACAAATAGAATAGAACAAAGAAAATTAATATTAGAAGGGGTTTGTTGTGGATATTATAGTAATTTTAATAGTTGAATTCATGAATTAATTAAAGCTAGACTATCATGGAAAACCTGGAAGCACTGGACGGCTGTTGTAGGGACTCCTCAGCAGTGCGCATCCACGATCTCGCCTCGCTTCAAGAGGTATTTCTTGGAGTTCTAGTGAGAGACAGTGATCAGTGGAGTTCAACCGAGTCTGTTATGAGACAGTAACTCATCGAAAACCATGGTAGACGGTGGCTCAATTTCATAGATTGTTTGAGGTTAGACATCCACACCGTTGGATGTCAGCTAAGTGGTCTGGAGGTTAAGCGTTCGCTTGTTGAAATAAATTTCACTTCTTATTTCGAATGATTATTATACTTCTCAGTGTACAGTAATGTTAATATATTGTTGTCAATTTTTGCATTAATTACATATAATATGATAGACAGAATTTTTAATTCTTTGAAATATTCGTTAGTCAATGGTTGTTTCCTTTACAGTGTCATTAGAATGAATTTGGCGATCGCTTTCATGAGTCAATCTAAGCTAGACCACCACTGAAAATGTGGACGCAGTGAATGGCCGTTTCGTCCCAATATGGGACTCCTCAGCAGCGAGCATATGTCTAGGATAGTCACTAGTGAGTATATGATAATTATAAGTATATAGTTGTAAATATTATTAAGTTTTGATTGAGATTATGAATGGAAAGTTAAATGTAACATGAAATTCACATCGATAAATGAGTTCATATTTTAAACTACCTTTGTCTATAATCATTTATCTAAATATTTTACACATTATTATAAATGAATAACTAATCCAATATTAAGCATAACTATTATTTTATCTTTATCTAAGAACTAGAACTAGAATTATTATACTAAAGAACGATGAATATGAACACTTACCATACATAAATATTCAGAGAATTATGGGTTTACCTTCTTTCACATGAGAGTATTCATTTATTTCTTTGTTTGTTTATGTTCATTTATGTTCATATATATAAAAGAGATTGAAATAACTTATTTAAATTAATATATTCACTCATCTACTACTTATCTCCTATATATCTGTAGAAACATATAAGGATTTATTCATTTCACGAACATATTTACACTTTTCTCACGGTTTACTACTTTTTTGTTTGTTTGTACCCCCTGTTACTATTTTATTCTCTCCCTCTCTCTCTCGCACACACACACACCCGGGATTATTGTTCCCTATTTAAATCTACCGGTTAAAAATATGTTTTTCATTCATTTAAACAAATATTATTGATCAGTACTATGATAATGAGAAGAATATAACAATGATAAATCTTTGTAATACATAGTTGTACATAATATTTCTCTTATTATTGTTTCCAAAGTGTATGACTAAACTGATGTTAAAAAGTGACGTTTATTTTTTGATGATGTTCACCAGAAGTAGAAAAAAAACACATAAAGTATAATAAAGGCCAACAAAAGAAAGAAATCTATTTTCTTGTGAATAAAAGCCTTTTCAATTAAATTACTTTAACAAACGGTACACATTATCTATGATGAATTTAACTAAACAGTTAATATCTACTGAATTAAATAAGGTACTAGTAGTATTTTTAATTATAGAGTAAAATAAAACTAGTGGAAATTATTTACTTAGTTAATTGGATTTGCTTACTTATTTACTTACACCTGTTACTCCTCGTGGAGGAGCATAGGCCGCTCACCAGTATTCTTCATCCAACCCTGTTCTGGGCAATCGTTTTTTGCTCTTTCTATTTGTTATTCATCCTTTTCATATTTGATTCTATTTCCCGACGTAATGTGTTCTTTGGCCTTCCTTTTTAATTAATTGGATTTAGGTCATTTATTTGCTCAGCTGGAAAGGATTACCCAGGACAGGGTTGGATGGAGAATGCTGGTGAGCGGCCTATGCTCCTTCACGAGGAGTAACAGGAGTAAGTAAGTAAGTAAGGTCATTTATTTATTCTATAAAATATTTTTTTAGCTGTATAACCTTCATTCATTTCAACTGTTTACAATTTATTCGCTATAGTGGATTAACAATATCAATGTAGCATCCTTATCGAGAATTTCTAGAGATGATTAAATTTTATAGTTTATATCACGTATTGATTTTAATCAAATAACCACAGAAAATTAGGAAGTGCTAGACAGTTATTTCATCTTGATATTGGCCGACTGAGTATATATATATATATATGTCTGCATTAGGATCTAACTCCACAACTTCAGATCTCATGATACATACTTAAATTTTAAAACAGTAATGAACAAACACAGGCTAATCCATCTGAGCAATAAGATTTTATCGCGAGATTCGAAGGTTTCGCTCTCTTGGTATTAATGAGAGGTTCTATTCTTGGGGAAAATAGTTGTCATGTGCCTTCTGTTTTTCAATACTTGTTTAAATAAGATCAATTAGTGACAAATTATAATGATGATTTACTGTTATTCGTCCTTATAAAATAATTTAGACTAACTTACTTACTTACGCTTGTTACTCCCAATGGAGCATAGGCTGCCGAAAAACATTCTCCAACCCACTCTGTCCTTGTCCTTCCTTTGCAGTTCTTTAGCATTGGATGACGTTCATTGAAATGCCCTCTTTCTTCGCTTTGAAGGAGGCTTTGATGATCCTTGGTTTATGAGATTCCCATCCTATAAGTGCATTTTGTGCTCGTTTGGATAGCATTAATGCGATTCCTTGTGTTTGTGGAGCATTTTCTTCTTCATGACCAGAGTATAACGGAAGTTCCCCTGAAGCTTGTCTTTTTTTCCAACCTGCGTCCAATGTGTTTCACTAATTTCAAGCATCTCCAGGTTGTATCTCTTCATTTCTGCAGCAATTTCGAAGACTCTCCTGGTCTTCCACATTGTACGAGCACACCATGTACCTAAATAAATGGTTGTTCTGGTTGTCAGAAGGGGCATCAGCCTCGTGACTTCTGAAGGAACTCGGCTTTCTGCATGAAGCATCATAACTCTTCTAAATGAATACCTTCTGACTCCTAGGGAAGAGTTTAAGTAGTTCGAATAACTTTTTCTGGTTAGCGTTTTTTTAGTGAGTTAATTTTTTACAGGATGGGATCGCTAACCCCATTCCCAGCCCTTCTCCTTTATCAGGGCTTAAGACCGGCAGTAGCCCCAGAGGGGTTCCAGGCGAAGTTAATTTAGAATAATGATAATTCTATTTTCGTTAGCGAATCAATTTGAAATCCGAATCAAGAAGCTTTTATTATATGAGATTAAACCTGTTAAATAGGAATGTAGAAGATCATTGAATAAATTGCATAAAGCTGATTATGTAGGACTAATTAGCAAAATTAAGAAATATTGTTTTCAATTAAATCTCTAACAATATTATTTGGTTATATGTTTTGTTTTAATTTGTATAATGGGGAATTTTAAAATTGAATTAGTTTGTTTACACTTAGTGATGTTATGATTTAAATTTCTATGTTCATTGAAGTTAATTTTGAGTATTACTGAAGAGATATTATTACTTTTCAATATTTAAAACAAATGAACTCTTAAATTCACTTGGCATTGTTTTACTTGAATCTTCTCATTGATATTTAGGACTGCAGTTATTCAGTAGCTTATTAGTATATGCGCATCCTGATTGGATTGCCTCGATATTGCCTTAATTCACAAGCATTATAATTAAAGATGGATACCAAGTGAATTTAAACTTGACCCCATTATACAAGGAAGTGGCTATCAAAACCCAGTAGCTAAGTGGATAACGTGATGGCGTTTCAAGCGAACGGTACTGGGTTCGAGTCTCGAAGTGAACATCAACTCAGACGCAGGTACATTCAGCTGACGAGTCCTGAATAGGACGAAAATTGCAAACTAGATTCCACTGCTAGCCACTATCCATCTTTGCTGATAATGAACTCTTGTTTGAAATGGTCATTACAATACTCAAAGTAATCAAAAACTATTTCATATTGAATTTCAAAGTGAATATTTAAGAATGAAATTCTTTTGTAATTATTATTATAAATTTTAGGAGTTCCTATTGTGAAACTTACTGTTAAAAAATAAGTTAAGTGTTCAATGGTTTTCAATGTTTTTAAAACAGAAAAGGGCTTTGTCGAGATTGTAGCAATTTAATAGTTAAATTCACGAGTCAATTAAAGCTATACCACTATGGAAAACCTGGAAGCACTGAACAGCCGTTTCGTTCTAGTATGTGACTCCTCAACAGTGCGCATCCACGACCCCCTTGTGAGATTCGAACGCAGGATTTTTGTCCTCACGCTGAGTTTTAAATGACCAATGACTATTTTTAAATAATACTTTTTGGATTCTCCACATAACTCTATAAGAAACTGAATTACCAAGAAGTTTATTTATTGAAAGCCGTTCAAAAAGCATTATAACTTGTTTTCTCCCGGCTTATTTACTTGATTAAAATGGTCCAAACCATTGATAAGTAATTAAAGAAAATACGATATTTGTGAAAATCTCAGCGATTAAACTTAAAACAAATCTAACGCTTTGCTCTTTACTCTGGTTCAAGCCTTTTGATGGGAATAATAACTATCATGATATTTTTCATGTAAATTTAAATGAAGGTTTTCAAAGACATTGAAAAGGAAGTTTGTGTGAATGTGCGAATATGTGTTTGAAAACTCTCACTAGCATTCACTTGTAAAGCCAAACAAATATTATGTGAACCATGCACAATTAAGTAATAAGTAGTTCTAGTAAGTTTATTGTACTGATATTATATTATATTGAAGAGGAACACTTCCTTCCGTACTAATCTATTATTGTTCCCAGCCTTCGTGAAACATTTACAGAAGGACTATAGAAATATTATAAGAAATCAAATCAGATTTGTTACATTAAATTGAATTTTGGTTAAAGAATTCGAAATAATTTCAAAATAATAGGATATATGTACAAACATAAGAATAGCTATACACTTAAATCATTGGTGGTGGTAAGATGGTTAAAAAACATAGTTGGAAAATTGTAGATTCAAGTTTCCTGGATCAATAAAAACTTTGAATTGCTGAAATATTTCAACAACTATCAGAAAATTCATACTTATCTTTGATTTTTTCTAAAAGTACTGTTGACTACTGAATGTATTATTTTTAAAGGTTATTAGTAGATGTCAAAAGATACAAATCGTTTGGCACGAAATTCTAAGTTAGTTATATCTTCAGATCATTTATAGATGTTTATATACTATGAAATCGTTAAGTAATCTTGTCGAGATTGTGTAACCATATGATGTGGCGGCCTGTTTGAACATCCGGGCTACCTTTCCCTATCACCTAAATACTCCAAAAAGTTATCTGTTTTTTGTTTTGTTTTAATACATCATTATGGCTATTAATCGCTTAACCTAATCAGGTGCGTTTCTGAAAAGTGTACAACCTTTCGTTGTACAAGTTTCAAAAGGCCCAATCAAAGATATAGTGGTTGCTGGCAATATGCAGCGAAGAGAATGTACATTATTTAGATGTCGATTGACAGGACCACTAACTTCTAACTGGCGATCACTCAATATTTATCGTCAGGATCGACCAAAAATTAAGAGACAGAAACTCACTCAAATACTTTGTGCTGAGAATTGGTGTATCAATGTTGTACCAAAAAATTGAATAAAGCTAATAATAATGATAAATTTTAATATTATTAAAACAGTTAATTCCGCTAATACTCTTGACTTTCTCATTCAACAGTCTTTTAATTCTTCTTCTGAAACCATTCAACGAAGTCCATTCACACTAGATCAAAAGTGAAACCTTTTAATTTTTTATTCACCATGATATCTCTCTTACGTTGATGTCATTTTCTAGTGAAAAGAACTTTTGATCAATGCTGAATTTATACTAACTTAATGTCATCAATGCCATTGTTATAAACAATAAAATTAAAAATTCACAACTCGATGAGACCATAATCTATGGACGACCTTTAAGCGACGCTAAAGTGACCTTAAGAATGTCCATCTACTGACTAGGACTAAATGAGCGTTTTAAACCTGTGTGAAGGATAAATATCGTGATTTACAGTTAATGGTTAGGAACAGGGATTAGATTTAGGATTTTCATCAACAACTAACATCAACTAAAATGCCAAGATACTATTTAGCCGAACAGATAAAGAATTTCTTGCCGAACTTCCAAAAACCTGTTATCTTATATCTAATTGATTCATCCATACATTATAATCTCACTAAAAGATCTTTTAGAAAAGATTATACCAACTATCAGCAATCACAGAACAATATTAAGAAAGAATTAACTTAATATTGTAGAAGAAACATAATCTCTCTTCTTTTTTTTTTTGTAAAACAAAAATAATAAAGGAAATGTACGTTGATAAAACTACATTCTATCAACACTTTACGACCATTTACAAAACCAAGAAAAAAAAACACAACGAAAAGAATAGAATAGAAACAAGCATGGATTAGCTTCAAATCCTTTTGTTATCAATCAACATTAAGTTTAAGGCTAATTTTATGTCAACTAAATACTATTTAGTATTTGACCAACCACAAACATAAAAATCTATCTAATTCCATTTATATATATTAGATAGATAGATAGAATGTAAATATAAGACATGTGGTATTTTGGCGCCATAATGTTTTAATATTGTCGACCTTTATATGGTTAAACATGTAGAAGGTAGGGAAATATCTTTTATGTTTTGTTTTTTTTAAAAAAAACATACTGAGAAAATAAAGCTATTTAAAACACTCAAAAAAAAAAGTTTTCTTTTTGATGCATGGATTGGGTGGGCTTAAATAAAATAAAACGAATCTATGGAAGGTCTTTCAATGAGTTAATATAATTTTCTGTCATATGTGTATTTTACAGGCTGTTACTATTTCATTGATATTCTCATAGTTGCAAATATGTATATATACAGTATACAAATATAAACTAGTTCATCGAAATCGTAGACCAATTTACCTTTCCAAAGTTGTCAGTTCTGTCAATATGTATATGCATTAAACAGTAATCCTCTTCGAGGACCAATAGTCTTATATTCAAACCAAAACCGTAAATCACCCCACTTCTTTCATACACACACACACATTTACATAAATACACATACAAACACATACCATACTAATATCCATTAATCCATCATTTCATTTCATCAATACGACCATTATCACTGTTGTTGTTGTTGTTGCTACTGCTGCTGCTAGTCACTCGGCTTTGTTCATTATACAATTTTAGAACAGTTGGATATTGAATGGGAAAATGAGATTATGAGAAGAAGAAGAAGTTAAAAAAAGAAGATAAATAATAAATGACTTGAATATGTGAAAAGAAAAGTAAAAACTAAAGGGATAGAAATTTATTTAATGTCTATGTCATTTAACCTAAATAACTGATGTACACAATTTCCTCCTTTTTTTAAAAAAAAAAAAGAAGAAGAAGAAGAAGAAGAAAAACATTAAACAAAATCCCAACAACTAACAGACATGAATTCATTATACAATTAACTAGACATATTAAGAAAATGAAAAAAAAACATACAAAAGATACCATTTAAAAAGTTTGTAGCCACTTTAAAAGGTTACAAACGAAAAAACAAAAAAAGAAAAAAAAGAAAAAAAGAAAGAAAAAGTTTTCTTCAAAACGTTGCCAGTTTGTATATTTTAGTTTACTTTTAGTTTCCTTTCAAACTAGTCATAATATTATAAGTAGTATCAACAAAATATGTTGTAATTTTATGTAGTGAAATAATAAGCAAATAGAGTAAGGGTTGTTTGTATTGGTACTTAATAATCACAATTGTTTTAAATGATGAAATTTTATTTAATTGAAAATAACAACTAATCACAATAGATAATGCTTAAATGTAAATCCTTTACACAGTCATCAATACAAGCGTATGTATATACATATATGCACTAAATAGATAATGATATTTCATACAAATCCTTACAATTACACATTTATTTACCCAAAACAAATCTAATCATATAAGAAAGGAAAAATAGAAGATAAACGAGGACAGTTGTTCGTCTTCTTCTTCTTCTTCTTTATATTATTAAATGGGATGGCTCCAGTTTACATTGTGTCATAAGGTTGGGAAAAAAAACTCAAATGTATTGTAGAATAAAAACAAACAAACAAACAGGTATTATTACATCATGTTGTCAGTGGTTACATTTAAACATTTAAAAGTTCTATTGAAATATTTAAAAAGTTATTATTTGATAATAAGTAGTTAATTAAATATTTAACTCATTTTTTAGTGTACATATTGTTGTCTAATTAGAAAATTATTTATTTATTTATTTGAAGACATAAATATTGGTACAAGGAGACGCCAAATAGATATGCGCCACATAAATCATTCGATTTGTGTGAGGGCTGGAATACTGTCTGGGTGCCTAAGTTGAAGTAGGTGTTCTTCTTAAGGAACCAATCCTCGAGCCTTTAACCTACAGGTCGAATCCATAAGGCAGTGAAGGCACGTTAAGAGATGCAGTCCCATGGAAATCAATGACCAACAACTAGTCCTTTAGTATCCTCGAGCTCATGTACACCATTGATTTGGAACCAGGGTTTTCCAATTTCCCTAGGTAGACCCTCCGTATCCACCAATCCAGTTTAAGCACTGGACATTCTCTTTTCGTCTTCTCAATCGCGTAAACAACGCGTTCGCCTCGAGAAGGCGGTGAGTAGGAATTCCCTGGTGGTGATTGATTAATTCTTTCTTAGTAAAATTTAAAAAAAGATTGATATTCAATATTTTTTAGACTTAAAAATGGATTAAATAAAATAATATTTTTTCTAGCAAATCATTTAAATTATTGAAAAATACTGAAGAGACCAATGGAGTTCAGCTAGGTCTGTTGTGAGATAGTAACTCACTGAAGACAATGGTGAATGTGTCACTCAATTTCGTGGATTAGTTGAAGTTAGACATTAACACCATCAGATGACCGTTCAGTCGTCTACTGGTTAAGTGCTCGCGCGCGAAACGAGTAGGTCCTGGGTTCGAATCTCGCAGGGGGCGAGGCCATGGATGAGCACTGCTGAGGAGTTCCATACCGAGACGAAACGGCCGTCCAGTGCTTCGAGGTTTTCCATAGTGATCTAGCTTCAATTGATTCATGATCTCAACTATTGAAATTACTACAGTCTCCGCAAAACCCATCTGATATAAATACTGAAGAGTCGATCTAATTCTGATCTATATTATAGCTGTCTTATTGTATTATGAAATCTAATGAATTCAATAAGATAATTTATGGAGATCTAATTTATTCAAAGATAATTTCTATCAACAACAAATATGTACTAGGTAGCATTTTAAAATGTAGAAACTTTACACATTTGCTTCATTCAAGCCTAATATACTATTAGTAAAGTAAGGAACGAAACTAAGTAAGAACTCATCGAATCATTAAGTTTTAAACTAATATCCTACAGTTTTGCCTTCATTCATTGTATTATATCCCGTCATCAATATGGATACTTTCAACTCTCAAATTGATATTCTTCAACCAAACAAAGTCAAACTTTTAAAACTGATAAGAGAAACGTTGAGAAAGTTTACTTAATAGTCACATATTATACACGTTGAACTAATCATTTTCATAGTATTAGTAAGAACTTTGCTATAACATAATCCTTTTAAAATCGTCGGTTATCATAATATTATTGTGTAGATTAATTAATCACTTAGATACAATATAATCCATTTTTACCACTGACCTAACTTGATAAATTAATCTTACGCATGCTGGAAAAATCTACACATTAAATATCTGTGAGTTGTAGAAGTCATCGTTACATAACGAAGAAATACTGAAGATAATTTGGTCCAATACACTTAAAGATATAGCAAACTATCAATTTGTTTTTAACCATTTCATGATTAGTTTTTAAATAACAATTGATATAATTCAAAACTGTGAAGTGAATGATCTTTCAAGACATAATATTTGTAAAACTCGTTTGTTTATAAATCTCTACAAGTTACTATAACGACAGATTATATCGAACTGTTATAAAATGGGAAGTTAGTCCATTATATCTTCTGCTTCTGTAATATTATATGAATATACACTGTTGAAGGGTCCAATACTAGGACGAAACAGCCGTCCAGTGCTTCCTAGTTTTCAACGATGGTCTAGCTTAGATCGGTTCATCAATTCAACTGTTAAAATTACTACAATCTCCACCAATCCTCATTCTGATATATATTTCTTTAATATTAAATATTTATCTTGGATGGTTTGCATAAAAATGAATGATATGAAAGTATGAATAAAGATAAGGAAAAATATTCTTCCTTAATAATTATTTGAAGAAAAATCCAAACACAATGTCGATAACGTTTTCTTATAGACTTATACTTTGCGTTGTTTACAAGCAATAAATATTAATATTAGAAAAGGTTTTATGAATAATATAGTAATTTTAATAGTTGAATTCATGAGTCAATTGGAGCTAGACCACCATGGAAAACCTGGAAGCACTGGACGACTGTTTCATATTATTGTGGGACTCCTCAGCAGTGCACATCCACGATTCCACCTTGCTAGATTAGAACATTGAAAATAATTTAATTATTTTACATTCGATTTATTATATTTTTAAGTTGTGTTTTGTTGTTGTTGTTGGTGGTGGTGGTGGTAGTGAAAACAATAATCAAATGAAAATAAACTTCACAACAAATAAGTAGTTAGGTATATACTACTATTTGAAGAGTTAAAAGCAACTGTCTTGATTCAATGTTATAATTCTAAAATAACCAAAACAGACATGTAGACATGTACGTATTAAATAATATTGAATATTGTATAATGAGTGATTTATCAAGATAAATTATAAAATACTTATCAATAATAAATAAACAGAAAATAAAAAAGGAAACTAGAAAATTCTAGAATATCGGAAGTACAATAATGTCACTGTACAAGAAGTAATTACATATAGAATTAAAATGTATAGAGTTGCACTAGTAATGATTATAACAATATATCAAATTTATAATTTATGGTCAATTATTTCATCCTCTTAGACCTCACATTGGCCCCAAATGTTATGGTACGATCGAGGGTGTGGAGAGTCCACTCTACTGCTCGAAATGCTCTCATATGACCACGTGCATACAGCCATTGCCAGGGAAGTTCTCCACACTGCCTCCTCGAGGCAAACACGTTGTTTACGAAGTTGAGAAGACGAAAAGCGAATGTTCGGCTTTTAACCGCGTTGTTGGATATAAAGGTTCACCTAGGGCAGTTGGAAAACCCTGGTTCCAAACCAATGGTGCACATGGGGTCCAGTATCCTGAAGGTATAAATGGTGTATCAACCAATTGTTGGTCACCGACTACCATGAGACTGCCTCTCCCTACGTTTCTTCACTGCCTTGTGGATCAGACCTTTAAGTCGAAGGCTCGGGGATTGGCCTCTTAAGAAAACTATTCACTTCGGGTTGAGTACCTGGGCAGTATCCCAGCCCTCGCAAAAATCGAATGATTTATGTGGCGCATATCTATTTGGCGTCTCCTTGTACCAATGTTTATGTGTTTAAATAATAGTAAAAATAACAATACTTAATATTAACACTTGATGATTTTACAAACCGTGGCTAATTTTTGGTTTCATTAATTGAGGGAGTTTTTGTTTTTACCAAAGAAAACATTTTGTATGAGAGATAAAATATAACTAAGGTAGAGTTTGAAATTGGCTTTATCATTTCACTCATTCACTATTTGAAACTTTATTGACTGACTTATCTTGATTGACTTCATGAATATTGTAAAATATTCATATTGGTCACATAAATCACAGATTAATTTAGTGGGAAACTATCCTTACCTATTCTTTATCAAATTAACTTTAAAAATAAATTCACAGTTCAACAAAATCACATACTTTATTTTCTATGACTAAAAAATGCTGATGTATGTTATTATTATTAAAGTAACATTTTAAGGATTCAGTTCAGTTTGGAAAGGACAGGAAGCTTGATGGCCTGTGTTAGTCCTGGAAATGGTAGTCTCTCAGTTGATCCAAATCTCTTTTGAAAGAGAGGACGGATGGAGCCTCAATCACATGCTGAGGTAATGAATTCCACTCTGTTATAACTTGTGAATCTGTGTGCCCTGTATATTGGATAACGCTACGATACCGCCTATTAAAGAGCATCGAATTATCGATCGGATCAGTGACGCATAAACACGTGCGAGCAACCTTCTTATCAGGATATAACACACTCGTTGATGATTCTATGGGAAAGTCGATAGTCAACTGACAAGTAATTTGTCTTGAGCTTCTGAACTTTTTTGGAATGTCCTCGTAAATTTTCTCTTTTGGAAGTCTATAAAAATGAGGGCATATCAGGTACAAATTTATCACTAAGCAATTTGGAAACTGTAATCACATAACATGTAGTTCTTCGATATGACAAAGGAAGTAGGTTTAGTTTGGTTAGTCGAGCATCATACGGGATAACTTGTAGAAAGTATATTATCAGATTTCTGTTTAATGTGCACAAAATATTTGTATATGTCAATGTTTTTACCAACCATTTCTTTTGTATACATATTGGTAATCAGAAAACTACAAAGTAGAAGATTATTAATTGTAAAACAAAGATTGATATGTTATCTCATGAATATTTTGATGAAAACCCCAATTATTGCTACTCAATGCCATTAGTTAATACAATGATAATTCATAAGTAATCGTATTATGGAAATAGTTCTGGTAAAGATAGATTTCCTTTGCTTAAAGATACTTATACAATACTTCATAGTAAGTAATATATAATTTCCTTCTAAAGTGTTAGAATGATATCAATGTATGACTTTTAATAAGTATGTCTTAAATCTATACTCTAGTAAGAAAATATTACTAGAACCAGAAAGGTTTTTATTAACTGGTTCTATTTAAATTTTGGATTAGGTAAAACATATAGGATTTCAAAGATATTTTACAAAGTTAATCTTGATGTGTTCGTTTTAAAGTGATAGATATTCTATTTATGTATATTACATGGATTAATTGGTTAATTAAAACAGTATGATAGAACTAAACTTTACTAATCAAATAATTTGTTTGGAATAATACTAATAATAATAACAATCATCAATCTGAATGATACTTTGAAATTGATCAAATTAAGTCTGTCATTCTTTTCTTTAGTGACTGGTCATGTACTGTTAGTGTGAGAGATTTATCATTTGTCAAACTAATTGGATAGTCCAATAAAAGAATAAAGTTGATTCCAAACATTTGATGAACTTATGCAATACATCTCAAATAATCTGACCACATGTTCACATACATAATCTTATTTATGTTTTCTAGATCAGCTTTGGAGTTGAAATAGGTTAAGAACAAAGGTGGATTAGATTATAATTTATGGACGACATTTGAGCAACGCTAAAGTGACCTTGATAATGTTCACCTACTAACTGGGGCTAAATGAGGGTTATAAAACAGTATGAGGAACTAGAATTATGATTTACAATTGGCGGTTAGGGTTTGTAAATAGATTTAGGGTTTTCATGACAAACTGACAACAGATAAAATGCAAAAACACTATTTAGTTAAATAGATGACTGAATTTCTCGCAAAAATCCAAGACATGTTATCTTATATCTGATTGGTTCGTCCACAAACTATAGTCTCCCACCGCTTCTTTATACAATTGGATACCTTCACAAATTTAAACACAGCAAAAATGATATTTTTTCAAATAATAGCAGTTTAATTTTACTATGTATCTTTCTCATGGTGTAACTAATATGAGACGAATCTTGTAAGTATATTTTATTAGACATATTAGATTACTGACTTATTAAGACAGAACAATGCCATCTATTATGATCTATATAATTGTTACGGAATTCAATACATGGAGCCATTTATTGGTTTGATGTAAACGGACTACGAAAAATATTTAACAATGTGTTTGATGTTGTTGTTATTTTTTAATAAGAACGTAGTTCTCAATTTGAACAAACTTATGTATGTTAGATGAATTTTTCTAAACTATATTTCGGCAACCTGTAAAATGGTTACAGAACAACTGTGGTGCTCATAATCTTACGAGTAATACATTATTACATAGATCATCTTTTGAGCCAGGAGAGTCCTTTTAATCTGAGTTCTCGATTATTCTTGATTACGTTTCATGCTTGAATTTTGCTAGCTTATATGTTTCATGAACAGCATAGTTATGATCTATAAAAGGACTAATATCATCATGGTGGCTTCCCTGTTATAACGCCCACATAAATTTGATTTTGATTTCAGAACAGATGGATCATTTTAATCTCATTAGTCCTTCTGTATACTTGAATAAGTCAACTACTCATCTGTGACTTTGAGTAATTTTTTTAAAACATGTGCACAATGGTAAGTATGTGTCTATTTACTTCCTTGTATTTTGCTACATGTTAAATCAACTGGATCGCCTTGATATTCTGTGGTGTTTGAATTGACTAATGATACTTTTGTACATGTGGATTGCACGATTTCGAATTCCAAATACAGTACATTCGGTTGTGCCTGTGTCTTCTTAATTCAATTGCGTTATTTCTGGGACTCTTAGTTAGTGCTATAATTCCAATAAGTAGAAACATTATATTGGCGTCGCGATTGAGCCTGCAATGGAAAAGTTAGACATTCATTCAACTTCTGAAACTTTTGAGGATTATTTCGAAAGGTTCGAAATCTGGGTCATGACCAAGGAAGATGATGAGGATATTAGTATTGAGGCATATTTCCTCACATTCATCGGTAAAGAAGCATACAGCTTGTTAAGAACTCTGGCTATGCCGGAAAAGCCCATTTCGCTTTCTTATACAACTCTCAAGGAATTACTACTAGACTATGTCAAGTATGCAAATTTTGATTGCAGTAAAGAAGGGGAATTTCCTAAAATGATTCATCAGGACATCAAAAATTCTACTACATCACGTTATCCTAATCCAGTGCATACTCAATGTTATGCAGATAATTCATTGAGGAGTTGCAGTGCGTTTCACGAAGATTGGCGCAAGTTTGGTCAATGTTTGTCCTGTGGCAAGTTCCATGCTTTTAATTCATGTAAATTTCGTAATTCTAAATGCTTTAAATGTGATGATATTGGATATATTCAGTCAGTCTGCAATACTAATGTTCATGTTATTGCAACTAATATTAAGTCTTGTGATTCTGATTCTACTGAGTCGAGTATTTATAATGATGATTTATCTTTATCAACTATTGCAATAGACAGTGTAGAGTCAAAAAGCAGTTCAGAGTTAAATGAAATCCAGAATTCTTGTGAGACAACAGTTCCTAATCAACCGATTTATCAGAATTCTCATGCTATTGTACCAGGTATGACTTTTCCTAATGATTCACATATTTCTGATGAAATTTCTTATAAATCTGACGAAATTATGTTAAATGAACCTATTCATTGCCAAAAACCTGAGGCAGTCATGATAGATGCTAATTTTTCTAATGATCCATTACTCTGCAATGACATTCTTAGTCAATTTAATGAAAATATTTCAGTAGAATCAAATCCTGATGTCATATGTATTACCTATCCTCATAATGCATTTGATCCTTGTGAAAAACTTGTTCAATGAAAAGCACGAATACTAAATGAGCTCGGTTTTGATTACAATTCTGATGATTTCATATCAACTGTTGTTCATCCTTATCACAAAAACACTTCTAATGTTTACTCTAATCAATGTGAGAAATATGTTTTAAATGAAGCCACATTATTCATAACTTGGGAATATAAAGACCCAACATTATTTCGTGGGGGGGGATAGCGTTGAAAACTCTATGGTTCCAATTCGAGATATGAATCATTTCAGTACAAAACCGATATGTTGATTGTACACAATTCCAGGTGAGTCTGTTCCGATTTCGATTGTTAACTCCAATACTAATGAGCACATTCTAGATACTACAAAGTTTTCATCCAGTACAATGTGGGACAGACTCAGGATGAACTTAACAAGAAAACATACAACCGATTGCAAACACTTATACTTCTATTCAAGCTGTGGCGGATGTGGTGTTTGAATTGACTAATGATACTTTTGTACATGTGGATTGCACGATTTCGAATTCCAAATACAGTACATTCGGTTGTGCCTGTGTCTTCTTAATTCAATTGCGTTATTTCTGGGACTCTTAGTTAGTGCTATAATTCCAATAAGTAGAAACACTCTATATTCTCTGACCCAATGTATTATTGAACTTTCGTAATTCATATATTTGCTTCATTTCCTATTACTTTTCTGCTTTTTAATACTTGTATTCACGAAACACACATCCACTAAGTAAAATCCATACTTGACACTTTGTATCCGCGTTGTTATTAATGTAATTAGTTTAAAGAAATATATGAATAGGAGTATGGCATATATATGTATATATATATATAACTGTAGGCGCTGAAACATACCGCACTACTCGTCTTTTGCAACAACAAATTAGCTCATGTCACGTGCATCTCTAAATATGAAGTATTTTCTAAATATATCCTCACATTCATGCATTCATGACTTCCAGCTAAACCAGTTTTAAGATTTTCATATGAATAGACGTTTTGGACAAGAGCATTGTCAACCATTGTAAATCTATGAAATCTTTTGTTGATTAAAATCCTTCCAGTTTTCGATATTTCATCATTTTAAGCGTTTGATTATAACATATGCATTTGCTGGGTTTTTTACATTAAGACGTTGATTAGAAATGCCAGAATGAATAGTTATTGATAAGTAATCTAGAGTTAACGCGTTTTGGAGTCGAATCCGCATCCTCAAATCAACTATACTAAATTAAGGGCGGATGTTAAACTATCTCACTGACTTGCAACCAGTGTGTCAGCTGTAAAGTATTTTAAACGCGACAGAAGGCAATACTGTCACCTTCGAAATACCAGTATCCTATGTATGCTGACACAAAACACTTGTACCATCTTATTTTTTCAGAAATGACCTGTACATCTCTATTTTTGGATTTTGATGAAATATTTGATGTTCTATTGTACACTGTCTTAGCATAAAAAATATAGCAAATAAGGTTCACAGATTAACTCCTTTTGTCGTTAAAGGACTAGCTTCTGAATAATACTTACAGCAGGTTGCATTCAGAGAGGAGAACGCCAATGTCAAGAGTGATATAAGGGCTCATCTCAGTCTTCCAAATATTCTTCATATTTATTAACAGACTAGCAATATTTTATTTATCGCTGCAAGTATTATCAACGAAAACGAAATTTAGCATTTAAGAAGTATCAGATATCAAGGGGGTTTGGAGAAAATTAGAGCTACTACAGGAACGGATTCAAAACCATAGTTTTGTATTCAACCCTTCGAAAAATCAAATGATGTTCTTGGCATTCTAGATAATCACCAATTCACATACATCCACTCGAATATCACGCCTCTAAAACTCCAGTGAAGATTGGCCAGGAACTGTTTTTGAAAGGAAACCTGGGGACTAGTCACAACTTTTCTGGGATGAAGTTATAACATACACCATCATTATCTTGTTACGAAGACGGGCGAATATACTATCGAATTCATCAAGACAAGTTCAGTCGAGTCTGTACATTAACCCACTAAATGTTAGCAAAGACTTGGAAAAGTATGTTAAACCCCAAAAGGGAGCTCAGATTTTTCAATCGCTAATGCTATCTAATCCCAGGTATATTAAATATCAAAGATGAAGCTTGAATGTTTAGAATAACCACAGACCAAGGACACTTTGATTACAAAATCTTGCCGCGTAAATTGTCGAGCAGATGTCGGCAGTATATCGGGCGGTAATTTCAGCCGTTGATAAGAAGGTTCCTGCTCGAATCAAACCTTTATGGGATCATCCTGCCGGACCTAAAACCATATTTTTCTGGGCGCCTACTTTCAAATGGGTTGGTTAACGACAATTCACAAATTACTAGTTAATTAAAGCTTCTTGTTATAGCTGGTTTAGCAGATATTAATCGACCAGTCCAGAACGTCAGTTTATACCAAAGCGCAGCGCTCGCAGCAACCGGTATCATATGGTCCCGGTACTCTATGGTTATTATCCCAAAAAATTACAACCTTCTCAGTGTAAACGCCTTTGTTGCTCTAACTGGATTATATCAACTAGCAAGAATCGCCCAGTAAGTTGTTTCACTCCTTTAAAACTTTTCAGTTATGAACGCTCTAAGTAGAAAACATCAAGCTCAATAATCGGGGAACCCTCGTTTCCCTTGTTACTTGGATTTGGGATATATCTACATATGCAAATATTTTTTGGTTTTTCATCCATAAAACTGAATTTATGTAGTAGTTAATATCTTATTACCTGTCTCTTTGGTCACATGTATTCTCAAGATATACTGATCTTGAATTTTTATTCTATCTTACTAGTTGTATATCAATTTTTGTCCAGTAGACATTTTTCTTTTAGTTACTTGATCATTGTTAGTAATATTACTCTAACAAAAAGCACTTCACTATTTGTGGTTTACACTAATTTTCCTCCTAAGGATTTCTGATATTACAAACTGTGATTGCAGAAATTATTTTCTGAATTTCACCAGCTTGTATATTAACCTAAAAATATTTAGTCATGTGAATTAGATGGCTACCCATATTGAAAAATCGTATAAGCTCTAGAAGAATTCGCATTAGGTGTGTGTATTTTTTCACTGATTAGGTCCTGGAACAATTGATTGAATAGAAGATATCGTTAGTATTAGCTGCCGACTTCACTTTTCTTAATAGTGGAACGTTTCTCCATGCGTTACCATTTGAATAGAATTTGTCGATGCGCAAACATCTGCCTTCTGATAACTCAATCTAATATAGAAAGTCGTCTCAGTTAGTTCTAGGCACGTGGACTTAAACTGTATGCTCGCATATGTTCGTTTTATGTGTTTGGGTGATTACTTTGTTCACATTAATTTAGCGTCATGCAAATGCTTCAAAGTTCTTGAAACAAGTTTGATTTCCGTTCTTTGGATCACCTCTCCCGATGTGCATTTAGAAAAGGACTGGTTTCTGGCACATATTACCATAGTTTTGAGTTTAGTGTAGTAGATATCTCGGCACCTATAGGATTTACATTTTATCCAATATGTTCTTAAACCTTTCTCAGTTACTGCACGAGTGTATGGTGGCTTTCAAGTCCTGGATGCTGTTAGTCTCCAGGTGACTATGTCTTTACGGTGGGTGACGTAACATTATTCGGCTTGGTGACCACATTATAGTCTTATGTTATTTGATGCCTTCTACTACTATATTTCTTGAGGAATATACCTTTGACTTCACAATGGAAACTGGGATTGGCTAAGACAAGATGCAGTTCTTGTCTTCTCTAAACGGCAACTAATTGTCCTACACATTCTACTTTTATGAAATAGGATCTCAGTTAGGTTTAACAAACTTTCCTAGGAAAAGAGCCGCCAGTCCTGTTTTTTAGTGGAATGTAATAACAATTCTATTGACTTCTTGAGACCAACCTCGCTGTTATCCATGGACTGAGTTAAATATGTTTCTGTTATTACGTTTGTATTCGACCTGTGAGAGTCAGCTAGGGACTTTTCTCCGGTTTTTTATTAAGCAAAGTTCGAAGATTGATGTGAAGAGCCTAAGATCTATCACAAATACCTTGTGCCACACCCAGAGTATTTTCCGGACCATCCATTCCCGAAGCCTCACACATCAGAAACTTGTTGATTTGTGATGTCTTTCATCTGCTTCTGAACATATATTTAGCTTTATCGTTCTTTATACGACAAGTGATAGATCATTACAGTCATGAAATCTTGATCCATAGTATTTATTTACGCTTTAATTTTATCCACCAACTTTTCTGTTGCCTTGACCGCCTGTACATTAGATCGTTATTGCATACTTTCTGTATGTTCCAAACTAGCTGACACTTGGGGAAAACAGTTTAGAAGACATTTTCCGATACATTCTTGATGCTGAAAACAAGTTTCAAGCTGAAAGTTTTAATTGATTCTATGAAAGGCACTTGACTTTTTTTAAATGATTAGTTCTCGATCAGATCTAAACCGTATTTTTATGAATGGGAACTTTATATTCTTGACACTTGTACTCAGTCTTTTAAGAAGTAATAACCAATGTCCTGTCCAAATTATTCATTGGGTTTACCAAAATTTATCTCTGATGTGATTCTGCCCTTACGATACGTTGAAGTTTGTTCTGCCGAGAACTGGCCGTGTTCGACAAACTGACTACTTACTGCATTGAATCCAATATCCTGATGATAATGGGATTGCTTTTTTATTTCAAATAATCTTTTCAAGAGGTAATCTATCTTGGTATTCCAATTTTGCTCTTCACTCCTGAGGAGCTGCATTGATTGCTAGTTCATAGATCCTTTTGCTAACGGACATAATTTAACTGTATTCTGAGATCCAGAATATTTTTCTTTGTTTCGTGTTCCTTAAGTACATTTAAAAGTTGAATGTCTGTTAAATTGGAGACCAGACATTTCTGAACACCACTGTTGTCAGAGTTTTTGTATCCTACGTTATTAGACTTCTTATACAACACACTCTTAAATTTCATTAAAGCGTCTTGGTATCAACCTATGCACTTGTCACGCTGTAACATTGGTTCATGGAAAGCAATAGCTCGGGTATTAATGAGCTCGCGTTTCATTACGTAGAAATATACGTTTATCGTCAAACTCACGGTCACCCGGAGTAGACCGACGGGCGTTGATGAGTTGCAAAGAGTTTGTATAAAACCAGCGCTTATAAATGGGAAGCTTCGTGAAGCTGCAGGCGACTATATTCGCCATTTCCATGGCGTCATGTGAATGTAGCCAGTGCTCATCTACACTTTTCGGTGGATTGATGGCTAGCCTTGAACCTAACTCGGTTTGATATTTAATTGCAACAGAAGCTGCAATCGGTTTACTGATATCAATCCGTTCAGGACGATGAATTCGTTAGCCACTGGAACGTAAGATAAGATTGGCGCAAACAAGGACATGATGAGAATCCAGATAGGTACTCCAAAAGGAGCGGTAGTCTTGTACACGGCCACGCCAGCAATAGCTGATCGCGACGTGATCAATCCAAGTCCAGGTTTGGGACATAGATGGAGGACACCAAGTCGCACGTTGGCGATAACTTCCGAAAGTTTGTGCTAACCAGAAACAGGTAATCTGTGCAAAGTTGAAGTAGTCAATTGTCGTTATTTGATCTGCAACCAACGCGTCCCCATCGGTCACCTAAATGACTTTCTTTTTTTAAACACCCTATTTGTGCACTCAAGTCTCTGGTTGGCACTACAATATCTGTCGAACTCTTTTTCTGTAGAACAACACTTGGTTGGTGTTAAAACTCATCAAAATTCCACAGGGTCCTTCTAAGTACATACTTGAAACAACCTCTAAGCGACAAATGGAGAGTGAATTTGTAGTACTTCACTAGAGTCTTGGATACGGCTAGGCAACAGATGTTCATGTTAAGACTTTCTAAAAACAGCCACTCTATCTGTTGTCCGAACGTTGGAGGAGTCCAGTTTGAATGAATAATGTGGTTTTAGAAAGACTGATTAAGAATCATCGTTGGTTGTATTCAACTTTCGACCAAACAATGACCTGAGGAAATCTAGGTAGGACAGGACCCGCAACATAGGTGGCCTGCTGTATGAGTTGAAAATTTAAGGGATAGACAAAATGGGAATAAAAGGGAACTAACAAGTGATATAAGCTAGTGTTACCAAATAATCGTAAATACAATTTCTGAGAACGCGAATTGAAGCGAAGGTAATTTTTTCGATTCTGATTTGTGTGGATTAGGTACTTCCAGGGTGGCAAAACAGAACTTAAAAGGTCTATGTAGTTTGCGTTTATATCGTGCGGCACATGAGAAACATCAAGTCAGTGTCTTGTAATTATACTGCATTAGCACATAGATTAAAAGACGTACACCCTTCCTCAAAACAAACTGGTTGCTAACAATATGTTGTTGTACGACGTAGAGTACTGTTTGAAACCAGTCTGTTAGAAGGTATTATCCTTGAAGTATAAACGAATTATCCCCAGGAGTTGAAATCGCTATCGGAAAAGAAGTACTGAGACTGTCCTTATCACTCGCCCACAGTATAGAATGAGTAAACACAAATATCCTTGGGAGCAAGATAAAATTTCATATGTGACAAATTGTAATGCCAAACTATCTGGTGTTATGTACTTACTTTGTGCTTTAAACTACTGCAAATCCTGACATACAAAGCAAGTTGAAAATGGGAACAAGAATTTACTACCAGCCTATATTCTGCTTGAATACCAGTTTGAATAGGATAAGAAACTATAAACTGACCAGAATACAAGGACATGAATTAATTCAGATTATTGGTGTACCTGGACAATATGAGTTGTAGCTGGTCAGTCAGATGAACGGATGTATCACACACTGGATTATTAATATTGTGAATAACTTCTTTCCACTGTTTATTTTGTTAATACACCTTGTTACTGATACCTGCTTGTCGAGTAAACCGTCGTACAATTAAGTGTAGTCGTATGGTTTCGTCAAATCCAAAGACAAAAAATCTTACTTGTAGCTCTCTTTAATATTAACAGTTTAATCCTTGTACCCACGTTTCGAAGCTAATAATACAATGAGTTGTTACATGGGAAGATTTACGATACCATACATCACTGCCTATTTCTCAGTTGTAAGATGTTTGAAAATAGACTTACCTCACTAGGCTTCGTGGCTTAAGTAATCGAAGCATGGTGTATCCAATAAGTTCTAGAAAATCTACGATACCCGTGCCTAATTAAATAGAAAGAAAACGATCTAACGAGTAATATCTACTTAACATTTCACATCTAAACATAATCTTCAACGAGATTCTCATGCCATATCAGGTCTAATGGTTTCGTCGAAAGTCCACCGAGAATTTGCATAGACGACGTATCATTACTTCAATAACTAATCTGTGATCCCCAAGTTTATTTCAACTTATGGGCATAAAATGAAATGCGCTAAATTGTTTTCAGTTGCCACCAATTATACAAATACATCAGCATTTAAAGTAAAGTATAATTTAGAACGGAATTTACTATTAGCACTGTCAAAACAATCAGGATATTATTTTAAATATGTATTCATAAAATAAAAATGATGATCTGAAGAAGTAACTTTGATTGCTTGCCAATAATGTTCACATATTTTGGTGTTTCTCTTTTTATGATGTTTAGACTTTGAAAACTGATGTCACAAAATAAACAGACAGCGTAACAGCTTTATTAGCAAAGCGATAAGGTTAAAACAAATATCAAACAAAAAAGTTATGTTTGAGTTTTTTGCCAACAACATTATTTTACAGAAAACAACACAAACAGTCAGCACAAAGGTTACATACTTAACACAGTAGAAATAAATATATTTGTGTACATAAGTCATATATGGACAGATTAATATGATAAAATCGGTCAATTGCCCCACCCCAAAGGTTGATATTGTTATTTACTTTTCTTAGATTTGTTTGACACATCAGCTTCCTGAATTTTCTTTTCAGCTTCCGGTTCATCTTCATAGCTAGAAAAAAATTGAATAAACTAGTCTACCATATTTTGAAAATAATAATATAATGCAATTAGAGTTGATGACTCTACATCTTATGGATTATGCCTCATAAATATATTTCGATCAGAAGTCGGGTGATTTGGCTTAGCATACGTTAGCGTGCATTTACTTTCCATCTTTTCGATTTCGAGTTTTAGTATCCCTTCCTACATACTATTGTCCCGAATATTATTAATGCTTAATCCTTCTCATTATGTTTACTACTAAATTATTATATATTGTATCCTCGTGTTAACTTCATCTCACTGTGTTAACGTGATATAGCATCTTAGACCAATGCACATTTGTTCCAGGATCTACATTGTTAACAACTGACTGAGGTTTCGATGATGATTTAATCTAACTTATGTGGTTATTCATACTATTTATTAAAAAATAACAGCTTTAGAGATAATTCCTACTTAGTACTTAATTCAGGTAGTTCTGACACGTGTATACAAAAAAGAACTTAGGTTATGTAAATACACTTCCGATGTGTAGAAGTTCCTCACGTTAAAATAAGATAAAGTAAGCAACGATCTAAACAAACTAACGAGAGGATTAAGACAAAAATGTAGAAAATATCTTACTAAATTTAGTTGTCAGAAAACGAGCATTTCAACCATTCCACTATATCGATTTTTGGAAATGTATAATTAGATTTATGGTTTAACAACTGATGACCTTAGCTTAGTTTTTACTAGAACAAATAAATATCTTGTGCATATGGTGATAGTCACATATACACAAACATCAGATTACTTATTAACTTGTATTACGTGCCTGCTTAATTAGCCGATATTAATGACTTAATATTTTACATTTTTAAGCAGTATATTGTGCATAAATTATGTAGATAAATTAATTAAGTTTGCTATCTGTATAGAGATGACTGAGTTATTATCAGTGATAACAGAACATTATTCCATTGTGAATAAAAGTCAATGCAATCAAGTTCCTAAAACTAACATTCATTAAGTGCACTAATTATTCATTTATTTTTACTTTCGCTAAATAAGTATAATGTTTAAAATTAGGAAGTAAAGACACCAGAAGATATACCTTGAAATATGTTGAATTTAGTGTCAAATACATTCACATTTTATCGTTTTTGCTCACCAACATTTCCTAGACAAGTGGCTACACATTACTGTAGTGAACGAGAACTCATGTTGGGAAAACAAATTTATTGTTTGATGCAAAATAACACAGTAGCTTAGTAAAATGTGAAATACATCATTTGCGCATCTTCTTTGCGTTATCCTTCCTACACTCCATTATCCCTCTAATCCTGTTGTAATCACAATTGCTCTCCGTTTCCCTTCATGTTCTCTTCAATTCAATCTTCTACTGGCAGGCATTTTACTTCCGACTGTTGCTATATCTGTCAACATAAGTAGCCTACACCGTTGTATGACTATGTGCATCTATCAAACAAAAATAATATTACAATATACGATAGGTCAGTCTTGTTAAATCATTTCCAATGAGAAGCTTATATAATTTTTTTACAATAATCAGATTATAGATTGGAATGTATTGACAATATGAAAAAAAACTGAAAGGTTTGTCTGCTAGGAAAAAACATCAGAACAGGAACTCACTTGAACATTGCACTAAGATCATTTTTCAATAAAGCCAAAAGCAATGGTGCACCCAAACAAGCAGGTACCAGGTAAAGTAAAGCCGGCTAGATTAATGAAAAGGCAGTAAACATAGTTATTTATATAACAGAAGTTTTACTCCAATAGAAATCTGCAAACAGAAAGTGTGGAATAATTTTAAAATAAGGAAGCTAGGGACTCGTTGGTTGCAGATCAAATAACGACAATTGACTACTTCAACTCTGCACAGATTACCTGTTTCTGGTTAGCACAAACTTTCGGAAGTTATCGCCGACGTGTGACTTGGTGTCCTCCATCTATGTCCCAAACCTGGACTTAGATTGATCACTTCGCGATCAGCTATTGCTGGCATGGCCGTGTACAAGACTACCGCTCCTTTTGGAGTACCTATCTGGATTCTCAACATGCCCTTGTTTGCGCCAATCTTATCTTACGTTCCAGTGGCTAACGAATTCATCGTCCTGAACGGATTGATATCAGTAAACCGATTACAGCTTCTGTTGCAATTAAATATCAAACCGAGTTAGGTTCAAGGCTAGCCATCAATCCACCGAAAAGTGTAGATGAGCACTGGCTACATTCACATGACGCCATGGAAATGGCGAATATAGTCGCCCGCAGCTCCCCACTTATAAGCGATGGGTTTATACAGACTCTTTGCAACTCATCGACGCCCTTCGGTCTACTCCGGGTGACCATGAGTTTGACCACAAACACAGGCTGTTACGTAATGAAATTGGGCAAAGCTTGCGTAAGGAATTGAATAATATACATGTAAATACTTTTCATGCCAGGATATTACTTTGAATAGTTCGACAACCCCTCTGACCGAAAACATATTCAGGGTAAACATTACAATAGCTTTTTTGTTTATTACGTAGAACAAATGAGAGAAACTTTACTCTGAAACAAAAACTCAAAAACTGTTTGCTCACCTGAGCGTGTTTGAATACGTGCATCATTACGAAAGTCATTATGATAGCAACGATATAGGCTGCGTATCCGGAGTAGAAGTAAGCATGACTATTATTGCGTCCAAGTCTGTGGAAAAAACAGTAGAGAATTAATGTTTGGACCTAATTAGTGAATTTAAATGAAGAATAATTTTAAAAGGAAAATAACCCCCATCAATAGCGACAAGCGTAAAAGATCTCTGAAATACAGAAAGACGGGTGTATATAATAATTTCAGAACTGACATTGCAGTATTACTGTGCGATGATACCCAAGCCATGCAATCCGCAATTAATGTCCATAGGTTTGGCATGTGTTTTGAACCTTCTAAGTGCAAAGTAATTTTACAAGTCTAGCAGGAGCTTGAACCTGCAGTAAACAGATAGAAGTAGTCTAGAAGTTCGTGTATCGGACTCCGCTAAGCATGCAACTTCTGTTGCAATTAAGTATCAAACCGAGCTAGCTTCTAGGCTAGCTACCATTCCACCGAAAAGTATAGATGAGCATTGGTTGCAACTTCATGACGCCATCAAAAGCCGCTTGCGGCTCCGCGAAACGTCCCGCTTATAAGCACTGGGTTTCTTCAGGCTCCTTACAACTCATCGACGCCCGTTGGTCTACTCCGGGTGACCGTGAGTTTGACCATAAACGAAGGCTGTTTACGTAATGAAATTGGGCAAAGCTTGCGTAAGGACCGAGAAGCCTGGTGGTCGGAGCGTGCTAATGAGCTGGAAGCAGCAGCTGCATCTGGTAACTACCGGAAGCTCTTCCAGCTCATCCGAGCCACTGGCAGCAAGAAGTCTGGTGTGAGTGAAATAATCTGTGAGGATGATGGGATGCCAATCACTAACATCCATCGACGTCTTGGACGATGGGCAGAATTTTTCGAAGGGCAGTTCAACTGGCCTGCTGCTCCGGCAACATCGGTGAGACTGGCCTGCTCACCATGGCCGGTGACGACTGATCCACCAAATGAGGCGGAAGTCCGCAAGGAACTCCAACTTTTGGAGCGTTACAAATCATCTGGCCCAGATGACTTACCTCCGGCTCTTTCTAAAGATGGTGGTGACTTTCTGACTAAGGAACTGACGACGTTGTTTACAAAGGTTTGGGAACTAGAGAGTGTACCAACGTTATGGAATGAGTCGATAGTTGTCCCTATCTTTAAAAAGGGTTCACGTCGTTCCTGCAACAACTATCGGGGGATAATTCTACTTCCGATTGCGTCCAAGCTATTGGCTTCCGTCATACTTCGTAGGTTGTTCAAAACCCGAGAAAGATTGACTCGCGAGGAGCAGGCTGGGTTTCGTTCTGGTCGAGGTTGTATTGATCATATCTTCACCCTCCGCCAAATGTTAGAACATCGCCATACTTATCAAAGGCCAACAATCGTAGTGTTTCTTGACATCAGGGCTGCCTTCGATTCGTTGGACAGGACTGTTCTCTTGGATTGTCTATTGAAGGGTGTGCCTGAGAAGTTTATTAACATACTAAAAGCCCTATATAAAAACACCTCAGGCAGAGTGAGGGCATACAACCACCTCTCTTCATTGTTCCATTCGAGTAGTGGGGTTAGGCAGGGTTGCCCAATCTCACCATTCCTCTTCAACTTTGCCATCGATGACATTCTGGAAACAGCTCTGATGAATGTAAGTAATGGTGGTGTGGATCTGTTGCCTGGAGAAAGACTTCTCGACCTTGAGTATGCGGACGATATTGTCTTACTGTGCGATAATGTCCAAGGCATGCAATCCGCACTTAATCAGTTGGCAATCAGTGTCCGTAGGTACGATATGTGCTTCGCACCTTCGAAGTGCAAAGTACTTCTACAAGACTGGCAGTATTCTACTCCTGTACTCACCCTGGATGGTGAGCAGATAGAAGTAGTCGAGAAATTCATATATCTAGGTAGCTGCATAAGTGCTGGTGGTGGCCTGAGTGATGAGATCAATGCACGTATAGTGAAAGCCAGAGTGGCTTATGCCAATCTGGGCCATCTTTGGCGCCTTCGTGATGTTAGTCTGGCTGTAAAAGGTCGGATCTACAACGCGTCGGTGAGAGCAGTTTTGCTCTATGCTTGTGAAACCTGGCCTCTCCGAGTTGAGGACGTTAGATGACTCTCCGTGTTTGATCATCGTTGTCTCCGAAGGATTGCTGATATTCAGTGGCAACACCATGTCAGTAATGCAGAGGTTCGGCATCGTGTGTTCGGGCACAGAGATGATAATGCAATCGGTGTCACCATCTTGAAACACCGACTTCGGTGGCTTGGACATGTTCTACGAATGTCGTCCCAGAGAATTCCACGTCGGGCATTATTTGCCGACACTGAGACTGGTTGGATGAAGCGGGGAGGTGGTCAGTGTATGACATGGTGTCGGAGTATGAAAGTAAGCTGCAAGGGGCTGGCTTGTGTTGGTCCTTCACGACTCCCTGGTCGGGGTCCGAGAGATGGTGCGACACAGTGGCTAGAGACGTTATCAGATATGGCTCAGAATAGAAGCCAGTGGCGATCCCTCTGTAATCTTCATTTGCTTTCTTCATGAAAAGTTGTTGTATCTTCCTCAACTGAAAGATTTCCGGTTGAACCTTTCCGTTTCCCCCATTATTATTATTATTATTATTATTATTATTATTATTATTATTATTATTATTATTATTATTATTATCGTTACACTACCTTACACTAATCTGGTTGTTATTGTCCTTCTTTTTTTACGCTCCTTACCTTCTTTTTTCCCCTTCGCATTCTCATTGTTTTGTGTGGCGCATATGTATTTGGTGCTCTCTTGTACCAATATTTATGTGTTCAAATAAATAAATAAATGAGTATGCCTGTGTTCTAAAACCTGGCGAACGGTGGATATGTGGTCGATGCAGCCACAACCAGGTCTGAAGCCAGCCTGATTTTCTCGTGTTTGCAGATCACGAGTGTTAGTTAGGCGTCCGATAATTATTGAGGCTATTATTCTAGATGTTATAAATCATATTTCACTTCATCCCAGCTGCAGTCAGTGAGAGCGTAGGAAGAAACGATGAAAAGTTAATGACGTGTGTCCCTATCCTTTCGAGTCCTTACGGAGCCGTCTAGCCGAGAAGTACATAGACGACTGTCAACGGGGATCCACTCTAATAGTGCTTGTTCTGTCCTCGTACTCAGTGCTATGCCTACACCTGCCAGTCCACGAGAACTAGCCATCGAGTCGCCAGATACATGGAGGGTGTATCTCGTTGGCTGTCCGTTTTGGCGTGGTGAAGTCAAGTGAATGACCACACTAGGATCCTGTACGTGCGTTTAAGAGACACAACAAACATCAATGGTACGAGATTCTGGGATTTTAGCCAAGGAGGACTGTTGGTCGATTCGACACAGTGTGTACGTCTATGGCCAGTTTGGAGCGAGATTTCAATAAACCTGGGAGTATTTCGCGCACTAGAATCGTTGGCTATGATGACAATTGAGAAGGAGGACAAAAGAGGAAGTTTAGTGTTGAAAGTCGATGTAGAAGGAATAATGGGAATTGAAGAGAGTGATTGATTATGAATACAGTGATCTTGAGTGCTGTTAGAGGTATGAGGGCAGTTATCACTTCTTGGTTGCCCACACCGTGCAAGGGTTCTTCTGAAGGTACATGAAAAGGAAATCGGGTTAGAGGTTATCTTAGTGACCTGAGGGCGTGTCCGCAGTGCCCAAGGGACAAGTGTTTGATGTCGGTCACACATGACCATTTTGTGAGTAATTTTCATGTTAGCTCCGTACTTGAGACCTTACCGCCGAAGACGGATATCCGTGCGATAAAGCGAGGTGCGCAATTTTAGGGTCAACATTTTCTAACCCCGCCCCTACATTTGGTAGGCAGCATCGCTGTCATTACACTTGCACCCTTATTAACTAACAAAGCTTTATGGACGAAGGAATATACAAAACAGCGCTAAAATGCACTCAATTTGAAAAGACATATTTTGAGAGTTCTTGTATGATTGCAAAGATGGCAACTAACTTACTTTGTATCGAACCTAAGAAGCATGGCGATAAATATTCCTGGAACAACTATATCACCAAGACCAAGCAAGGCTAACTGTTTGCCGAATAATCCATGTGAAAGAAAATCACGCGGAAAAGTAACTAAAAAGATAAGGTAACAACATTCAACATTTTATCACAATGTTTAAATGAACGAAAATAGACTATAAATAATTAGCGATATAGCTTACTTGATGTTAACAAAATGACCATCCTAATATTACAGAAATGCTTGCATGCAAGGCAGTCCTAACTTCTAGGAAGGCAGAACACTAAATGTTTGTACTTAAGCTACTACTTTTTTTAATAGTTGGTAGATAAACATGAATAGATGGGCAACCTCAGATATATTTATTATGAAACCCACACACATATCATCGCTACATTATTTCCAGAGTAATTTCTTATGGTTAAGCTACGATAACGATGCACCCAGGTGCAAGCAAACATATATTTACACAACAAGTGAAGGGTTGAGATCCAGATGATCAATTTGAGGAGTCAAAGATTCGACACACTAGCAATAGGTTTTCAGACAAGAGTATATGGTTGAATCACTTCTAGTATTTGAAGTTTGATACCAAAATGCAGTAAAAAGTAACTCGGTAGGTGTGAAAACCCAATCGCTACAGGCAGTGCAGGTTAACAATATTATTGCTCATTCGTTAAGTGTACTACACATATGCTATAAGATACCTAAGAATTCATCAACCACTAGGTCAACGCTTGACTACAGATTGCGTAAGCGAGAAATAAAAGAACTTTCAGATCCAGTAGGATATTCTATCCATTGCGGTTGATATAATAGTTAAACACTAAACCATCCCTAACTTTTTATTTAAAAAAAAACAGTTAAAATGGTCCAGTTTAAAAGCATTTTTACTTCCGAAACACAGGAAACACATGGACATCCCTAATTTTCTCAGTAGAATACTAATACCACAAACTCAGCATCCGCTCAAGTTGATTAGACTTCTGGGTAAGAAACCTAACTAATAAAAATCAGAGATATACAGGTTTTCTAAAAATGGGATTCTGGAGACGATGAGTGATTATTTATTATTTTATTTGAACACAAATAAGTATTGGTATAATGAGGCGCTAAATATATATGCACCACACAAGTCATTTGATTTGTGTATGAACTGTGGTACTGCCCGGGTGTTCAGATCGAAGCAGATGGTTTTCTTAAGGGGCCACACTCGGGGCCTTCGACCTAAATGTTTGATTCACAAGGAGCAACGTAACGAGATGCAGTCTCATGGTAGCCGGTAGCCAATAATTGGTTCATACGCCATTTGTTCCCCTAGGATCCAGGAGTCCATGTGCACCATTGGTTTGGAACCAGGGTTTTCCAACTTCGTTAGGTGGATCCTCCATATCCACTAACTTGGTTAGAGCGCCGGACATTCGCTTTCTGTCCTCTCAGTTTCATAAACAACATCCCCGTCACAAGAAGACTGTGAGTACGACTTCCCTTATTTATTTATTTATTTGAACACATAAATATTGGTACAAGAGAGCGCCAATGTATATGCGCCACACAAAACAATGAAAATTCGAAGAGAGATAGAAAAAAAACAACTAAGGACCACAAAAGGTAGTGTGGTCGTAACGATGGAACAGAAAGGTACAATCAGAAGAAATCTTTCAAGTAAGGGAGACACAACCACTATTATGAAGAAAGTAAAAGAAGGTTACAGCAGGATCGCCACTGGCTTCTATTCTGAGCCATATCTGATAACGTCTCTAGCCACTGTGTAGCACCATCTCTCAGACCCCAACCAGGGAGTCGTGAAGGACCGACACAAGCCAGCCCCTTGCAGCTTACTTTCATACCACGACACCATGTCATGCACTAACCACCTCTCCGCTTTTTCCTACCAGTCCCAGAGTCGGCAAATAATGCCCGACGTGGAATTCTCTGGGACGACATTCGTAGAACATGTCCAAGCCACCGAAGTCGGTGTTTCAAGATGGTGACACCGATTGCATTATCATCTCTGTGCCCGAACACACGATGCCGAACCTCTGCATTACTGACATGGTGTTGCCACTGAATATCAGCAATCCTTCGGAGACAACGATGATCGAACACAGAGAGTCGTCTAACGTCCTCAACTCGGAGAGGCCAGGTTTCACAAGCATAGAGCAAAACTGCTCTCACCGACGCGTTGTAGATCCGACCTTTTACAGCCAGACTAACATCACGAAGGCGCCAAAGATGGCCCAGATTGGCATAAGCCACTCTGGCTTTCACTATACGTGCATTGATCTCATCACTCAGGCCACCACCAGCACTTATGCAGCTACCCAGATACACGAACTTCTCGACTACTTCTATCTGCTCACCATCCAGGGTGAGTACAGGAGTAGAATACTGCCAGTCTTGTAGAAGTACTTTGCACTTCGAAGGTGCAAAGCACATACCATACCTACGGACACTGATTGCCAACTGATTAAGTGCGGATTGCATGCCTTGGACATTATCGCACAGTAAGACAATATCGTCCGCATACTCAAGGTCGAGAAGTCTTTCTCCAGGCAACAGATCCACACCACCATTACTTACATTCATCAGAGCTGTTTCCAGAATGTCATCGATGGCAAAGTTGAAGAGGAATGGTGAGATTGGGCAACCCTGCCTAACCCCACTACTCGAATGGAACAATGAAGAGAGGTGGTTGTATGCCCTCACTCTGCCTGAGGTGTTTTTATATAGGGCTTTTAGTATGTTAATAAACTTCTCAGGCACACCCTTCAATAGACAATCCAAGAGAACAGTCCTGTCCAACGAATCGAAGGCAGCCCTGATGTCAAGAAACACTACGATTGTTGGCCTTTGATAAGTATGGCGATGTTCTAACATTTGGCGGAGGGTGAAGATATGATCAATACAACCTCGACCAGAACGAAACCCAGCCTGCTCCTCGCGAGTCAATCTTTCTCGGGTTTTGAACAACCTACGAAGTATGACGGAAGCCAATAGCTTGGACGCAATCGGAAGTAGAATTATCCCCCGATAGTTGTTGCAGGAACGACGTGAACCCTTTTTAAAGATAGGGACAACTATCGACTCATTCCATAACGTTGGTACACTCTCTAGTTCCCAAACCTTTGTAAACAACGTCGTCAGTTCCTTAGTCAAAAAGTCACCACCATCTTTAGAAAGAGCCGGAGGTAAGTCATCTGGGCCAGATGATTTGTAACGCTCCAAAAGTTGGAGTTCCTTGCGGACTTCCTCCTTGTTTGGTGGATCAGTCGTCACCGGCCATGGAGGGCAGGACAGTCTCACCGATGTTGCCGGAGCAGCAGGCCAGTTGAACTGCCCTTCGAAAAATTCTGCCCATCGTCCAAGACGTCGATGGATGTTAGTGATTGGCATCCCATCATCCTCACAGATTATTTCACTCACACCAGACTTCTTGCTGCCAGTGGCTCGGATGAGCTGGAAGAGCTTCCGGTAGTTACCAGATGCAGCTGCTGCTTCCAGCTCATTAGCACGCTCCGACCACCAGGCTTCTCGGTCCTTACGCAAGCTTTGCCCAATTTCATTACGTAAACAGCCTTCGTTTATGGTCAAACTCACGGTCACCCGGAGTAGACCAACGGGCGTCGATGAGTTGTAAGGAGCCTGAAGAAACCCAGTGCTTAAAAGCGAGACGTTTCGCAAACCCACAACTGACTGTTCCCACCATTTTCATGGCGTCAAGCAATTGCAGCCAATGCTCATCTATACTTTTCGGTGGAATGGTAGCTAGCCTAGAAGCTAGCTCGGTTCGATACTTACTTGCAACAGAAGTTGCAACCAACTTGCTGACATCAATCCTTTGATGGTGGTCACTTCGTTGTCCACTGAAAAGTAAGGCAAGATTGGCGCAGACCAAGGCATGGTCAGAGTCCAGATAGGTACTCCAAAAGGAGCGGCAGTCTTTTACACAACCACGCCAGCGGTAGCTGATCGCGATGTGATCAATCTGAGTCCAGGCTTGGGATGCAGAGGGAGGACGCCAGGTGGCACATCGGCGATGACTGTGCCGAAAGGTAGTGCTAGCCAGAAACAGGTTGTGGTCTGTGTAGAGTTGCAGTAGACGGTCCCCGTTATCTGACCTGAGACCAACGAGTCCCTATCGGCCACCTAAACGACTCTCTTCTGTGCCTAGACGCCCGACCTGAGCATTCAAGTCTCCGGCTAGTACTACAATATCTGTCGAGCGCACTTTCTGGAGAAGAACAGATAACTGGTGGTAAAACTCATCCTTGATTGCATCCGGGCTGCAATCTGTTGGGGCATAGGCAGAGATGACGAAAAGACATCGTTTCTCACGCCGATTTCTTCTCACTTTGATGGAACTTTCTAATCTAACAACACATAGCCGACTTCCCTGACAGTGGCTGTATACGCGCGGCCATGTGAAAGCACATGGAGAGGGAGAACTGATTCTCCCCACCCTCGGCCGTACCAAGGCATTTGGAGGCCATCGATCTAGGCACACGGGCAGTATCACAGCCCACACACAAATCAAATGCCTTGTGTGGTGCATATCTATTTGGTGCCATCTGACTGGTCTCAATCACTGATTGTGCCAGTTTATAAGAAAGGACAAAAGTCCTCTTGTGACAGTCACAGAGGAATCAGTTTGACTAATAGTGTCTAAAATATTAGCTTCAATAATACTTCGACGCCTAATCAAAGCTCGTGAAGAGCAGACTAGAGAAAATCAGGCTGGTTTTCGACCTGGACGTGGTTGTATAGATCAGATATTCACACTACGTCAGGTTCTAGAACACAGACACACATTCAGACGCCCCACAATGGTAGTATTTCTCGATCTTAAGGCGGCATTCGACTCTGTTGACCGTGAGGTTCTATGGCAGTGTTTGTCACTGAAAGGAGTACCAAAGAAGTACATTAACCTTATAAAGGCTCTCTACTCGAACACAACTGGTAGAGTGAGAGCTTATGGCGAACTGTCATCAGAATTGATTACCTCAAGTGGTGTTCGTCAGGGCTGTCCACTCTCCCCATTCTTGTTCAACTTTGTGGTCGACGTACTTTTAGAGATAACACTCTACTCATCTAAATTTCCGGGGGTTGAACTTCTACCGGGAGGTTCACTTGTTGACTTAGAATATGCAGATGACATAGTTTTATTTGGTGAAGACGCTGACAAAATGCAGAGTCTTCTGACCACTCTAAGCAACAATGCAAGCACGTTCGGGATGCGATTCTCTCCCTCGAAATGCAAAATGTTGCTTCAGGATTGGGTTACATCGACACCCGAACTAGTGATAGGGAGTGAAGTAGTTGAGTGTGTCGACTGCTTCACTTATCTTGGAAGTCTCATCAGCCCTTGTGGTCTGGTGTGTGACGAAATCTCAGCACGGATACAGAAGGCTCGACTAGCTTTTGCCAACTTGCGTCATTTATGGCGTAGGCGAGATATCCGTCTATCAACCAAAGGACGTGTTTACTGTGCAGCAGTTCGTTCCGTCCTACTTTATGGCAGTGAAACATGGCCAGTAAGAGTAGAGGATATTCGTAGGTTACTAGTATTTGATCATAGGTGTCTTCGAAGTATTGCTCGTATATCCTGGGACCACCGAGTAAGTAACGCAACTGTTAGGAAACGGGTACTAGGTAAGGATGGCAAATCAATTGATGAAGTAGTGAAACTTCATCAGTTGAGATGGCTGGGACACGTGTTACGTATGCCCAACCACCGACTACCTCGACGTGCTATATTCAGTGGTATAGGAGTAGGTTGGAAGAAAGCTAGGGGCGGCCAGACCAAAACATGGCACAAATCCATGAAGTCACTGACAAGTGGACTGAGTCATGTTGGTAGGTGTAGACTACCTGGTTGGGGACCGCGAGATGATAGCAACCGATGGTTAGAGACCCTGAATGACATGGCTCAAAATCGTTTGCAACGGCGCAGGTGCATCCACTCTTTATGTTCTCTCAAATTCTAGTTATCTGAATTCTTCATGCCCCTTTTTTTTCCTCTTTCCAAATTTATTTCACTGGATTATACTCGTTAAATAACATCTCCAAACCCTAATCTTCCCGATTACTGCTTATACTCTTGCTACCTCTACCACTACGGGATTTGAATCGACCACTGCATCTCTGTGCTAATGTGGTATGGCAACTCGAACTGATGTACGTACGTACTAAGTTCTACGTTGTTACTGACTGACTGACTGGTGCCATCTTGAACCAATTTCTATGTGTTTGAATAAATAATTAATTAATTGGTGACGGGAAAATTATCAACAATTATTATTGAAAGCTTGTCAACGTATAAGTATATACTAAGTTAATTCCAGTAAACTTACTGATAGTCATTTGCAAAAAATTGCATAAAAACGACTATTGCACTTTACAACTCATTTGGTGTATCAATAAAAGTGATCAAATGGAAAACTTGGAAATTTGCTAAGGTTATCTTGAAACTTTTCAAGTGTAAATACTTGGTTTAATTACTACAATATTAACTAGTTAAATACAACAATCTCAGCAATGTGATTACCTTCATTAAATGAACTAGTTTAGTCTTAATGGCAAATTAACGAAACGACGACATTACACTCTGGATTCATTAGTGATATAATAAAATGGTATCAGATAAAACGTAGTAATAAACCTCAGGAAATACAGATCTGTGTTTGACGAAAAATATAAGACTACTTACCTTTGATTGGAATATCTAGGTTTTTTGCGACAGCCATCATGACACCAGTTCCAAACACCTGGATTTAAGTATAGCACGAAATCTAACTTACCCAAAATATATCATATACGAACAGTCCGCAGAGAAGTAATATGCCATTTACGAACTTATTTAACCTTATGAATTCGATGGCCAAAATAGCAACTGTCACTGCAATAAAATTGTTCGCAATCCAATGCTACCTAATAAAGCTATTTATTTTGACTTACTCCCGAAAAATAGTACCAAGTGCCAAGCAAAATACCGATGCCAGTGCCTATGAAATCCTTCGACTCAAGTGAAAAATCATAGTTGTCTATCAGGTGAGATGTACACAATCATGGCTACCTACCCAATAAGTTCCATTGAGATTCGGAACCATCTGAGTTCTCTAAACTTCTTGAAAACTCAAACTTGAACCGCATATTTTTTACACAACCCGGCATATACGGGCGAAAGATGGGTCTACACATACAGTTAGCAGAAAAAGTACTTACGACAGGAACCGGGATATTGCACAAGCACCCATAAAAGAGAAATATAACTTCATAACGGAGTTGATGTACTGAATAGGAATGAACTTTAACATAGTAGAACTATATACACTGACAAACCTTAAAGACGACATAAATCCCGAAAAGTGCAGCACTGGCGAGAAATGGAAACAGTGCTGCATCTTTACCTGATACAACTTCTATCTCATCAGTTGACTTCTTACTAGTTATTGAACGGAAAGAACCTATATAAATAGGTACTATAGCCAGGAGAAACAGTGCTGAATTAGTAATCATGGAATCTAGATTGAACTCCAGGTTTGTAATGGTCCCGTTCGTATCGCTCACATTCCCTACCTCGCTTAGGTTCATGTTCACAAACTGTACGCGTAAAAATTCAAACAGAGTACTAAACACGTAGATGTGATCACGTAACGTCTGACGCAGAATAAGAATTATATTGGCCAATGTATTGTCATAATACTTTACCATTCAGTATTGATTGTTGTAAAAAATTAGACTAAAAGTTTTATATTAGTCATAAAATGGAATTTATTAATAGATTTTTCTCTGTCCCTGTACAATTTTGTCTAATAATCTCCGGGGTCATAGAAAGAAGGTTCACAAAACGCGATCTAATAGACTTAAAGTGGGGTCCCATTTTCCACATCGAGTAGTCAATGACTGGGACGCCTTATCCGAACAAATGGTATCAGCCTCATCAGTAAATATCCTCAAGGAGAGGCTGGATCTCCACTGGACGGCAATCTGTTAAGATTGATACATGTTCACCAACCTACTATACTTATTACTAAAGACTGGATGTCTACTATTATAGTAGCCAAGATAAATGTGCTAATATTGAACAAGAACACAGTTCTACTGCCTCATCACCGCTTATTCTGACCTGTCCTGTAGTGACAGCCATGATGTTTCCTTCAGTGAAACCACTCTCGTGTTGTGCCAAAAATGTAACGGTCAGACTCCCAAATCTCACTAACTTCACTACTTAAAATGGGTATGAGTGCGAATCTTTACAATAACAGCAGCTATCACACCTTGACATTGTCTAGAATAACACGAGATAGAGCAGTCAAAAATTTCCACATATTTCGCTGTTACCAAAATATTTATATGAACAGTTTAATTCTGGTGCCCAAATAATTGATAACACAGCACGTGAACTTGAACGTATCATCATGCACCCTATTATTTGTGTGACTGACGGGGAATTTTAACGTCTCTTTTTACATGGGATTATATTGACGCCCATCTTAACCGACATAGGTCCACCCAAGTGATCAAACTCTATGAAAACCATGGAATGTCTTTTCCTCAAGCGGGAACGAAAAACATGGTTGGCCTAATATATACCAGGGGCATCTTCCCAATCACTAACCGTTTGGAGATAACGTCCACAAAGCCTTCCATTCCTCTCAAAACAAACTGTAGGAGTGTCTTTCCTGTTTTGAAAGTGTTTTGAAGAAGTGAATTGGCTTGACTGTACAGAACAAGTGAGTAACGTTGACTGAAATGCTCTAATCGGACCTTATATGTGCTAAGAGTTTTTTTTCGATCTGGTCGTTCCATGAAATTCCCAAAAATTTTCTCATAATCGTGAACTTTCAGAAGGAAGTTTGCGATAAAATAACTGGGTTACTTTAATTCTCAGACCCACAAATTTGGGAGCTTTTCAACCCTCGTAAATTTACTCGTATTTCGTAGAAATATTTGACCCAAATTAGCTTAGGGTCTTATTAAAGAAGAATTTGATGTTTTGACTAGCGAGAATAAGGTTTTTCATGTGTGACTCAAGTTTACTCGTCTGAGTCAAGCGATAAATCACCGTTAGGACGACAACACAGCGTTACGAGTTAAGATTGAGTTTCTGTCTAATGCAATGGGGCTTTTTTTGCTTACTACATACCTCTGTAGAGTGATGAACTTTTATGCTTGACCAAAATCGAACCACCCAACTTGCTCCACGTAATAGCCTTATTAACGTTGCATTGAGACAACAAAATGCTTTTCGTTTATTTTGCTGATGGATGGAGGTATGTATTTAAGTGTCTTTAAGCCTTATGTATTGACTCCACGACAAAGCAAATGAATTTCATTCTAAATGCCCATATTTTCTATTATTTCTGAGTCTGTAATACGTATGGCCAAAAACTATAGGACTCTGTGTGTAAGATCCACTTGGAATGTTTTGTGTGTGAAAATCTCTCCTTGTATACACTTGCAATTGGTCTCTATTGATTCCTTTAGTTGTGCATTTTGTTGATCTTTTTGTTTCCATTTTAATTGGTGATATTTGTATTTTATTATAGTTTTTATTTTTCTTACGCCTGTACTAAGTTTCCGTGTTTCTTCCTGAATAGCATTTATGTTGTTTTACTTGATACTTAGTCTTGGCGACAGCCATATTGGTTTGTTTCTCCTTTTGACTGTGTTGCGTGTATTGACTGGAATTGCGCATTTTCAATTGTGAATTGAGGCACTCTTTTAGAATTGGAAACACTCTGTGTTATAAAGCAACGGGATATTATTTCTTGAACGAATCTTTGTGTTGTATATCCAGACAAGATAGAATAGTATTTATTTGTTGCGACTGGTAATTTTCTCGCATCCGTTATCAAATTCTCATTTATTTTAACTTAGATTTTATTAAGTGAACAAATATTGGTTGAATAGCTGGGTGGTCATATTTGTTAAGGTAATAATGTACACTTAAATTTATAATGAATTTCAGAACTTTCGTTCTACCCAATCACTTTGTTTTGGTTTCATTCAGTTAAGGGCGCGTATCTAACCCACCTAGACAGATATTCTTCAGTCCAAACCTTGGTTTGGATCTTACACTGTGCATCCTCTTCCTAATAATCTCTTCCAAATCAATATTGGGCTTCCATGGACAAATTTATTGTCAATAATGAAATAATTTTGTCAAAATCTGCACAATGACTGGAACTAAAATGTTCGGGTTGAACTCAAAAGTGACCCAAAAGAATGACAATAAAAAAGTTGATCCCAATCACAGCGTTCTATTGTCTAAGATGTGAAGTTTCCTTGAGTCACCCGAAGTCCGTGGTTATATTGAAACTACAAAATGTCTCCATAATGTCTCTCCGCTGTTATGCAGTTAGACGTTTTCCTAATGCAAAGTCCCATACTATACAGAAAGGAACAGTCACAAAACATAACCGGTACGTGCCTGAGGATCAAGAGGAATGTACTGAACGAAACGAGATCGAACCCTTACATACAAAACCGAAGTTAAATAACAGACACTGTTAGGTGACAGCTATACGGAAACACTAAGCACCCGGTTCGTGACCTAACTTTGAGTTCCTTAGGACAAGGCTGACTGAAGGCTGCCCGGCATCAAGTGGAAACAAAATGTTATGTTGAAGAGAACTTCATTAAAAGGTCAGGATATCCAGTCAGATTTGGAGATGAGATCTAGTATATGGTTGTGATTGTTGGGTATTTGGTCAATTGAGTCATATATCAATAACAATTCGGTTGTGCGCAGTAGGTTTTAGATTAATCAATAAGACGTTTGATTAATATATAGTTGATTACCAATGAAAACGTCTGGTCATGTACTTGTGTTTCGAAAATATGCTATCGGCAGTACATAGCTATTAGAAAACGAAAGTGTCCTATCGTTCAGCGAAGAGAAACCTGCTTTTACGCTAGTCACAAACGAAGTGATTACCATTTGAGCACTATAAGAAGTATCGTTATGCTTGTCAAAACTTCATCTGACTACTCGCTCACAATGTTCATGATGGATCTGTTACAACTCTAAACATGTCCTTCTGAAATAGTTGAGATACTTCGACTCTTAAAAATAAATCTAATGAGGGGTGGTCGGTTTTTTTCTTGTCTGAACGTTCTGTAATGACTCACAGTACTGATTTATCTCACGTGAAAAATCATCGAATACAATCCTGATTTTTATTACCCTGACTTTGGGCAAACTAGTGGCACCATTGCTCATAATTCCAAAACTTCTAGGCTCTAAATCCTAATATTAAAACTCCTCAAACCCAACACCTAACCCCTACACTCCTAGTTTTAATGCCCATAGCCCAAGCATCTTGAACTTGGCAGTTTATTCCATAGGAAGACCACTCTCCAATCCTTTCGAAATACAAAATACAATACAAGTCATGGGCTTTATTAGTAAGATATTTACAATAGCGTTTTTAATTCGCAAACGGTCTGGCATAACTTCGGTTGGTCACTCAAGGCCGTCGATTTAGTATAGTCTTATGGTCTGAAACACAATAATAAGGAACAACTGTAAGGATATTACGTTTTAGACATACACAGTTCATATACAAGCACACCTGACCGCATCACATGATAAAATGAGAAAACAACAGTTATACAAATTGATCAAAAAGTGGTTGTGAGCTAGGGACACTTAACGTAAGTCGTATAATAGTTAGTCTTAAAAAAGTATTGATGTAAGTGACCAAGCTGCTAAATAATTATAAAATAAGAACATGTATACAACAATAGTCTACGAATAATTTCCGGGTGTTAGCATTCATTTAGTGTTCTCCGGATACAAATTTTCGATGTTGTGGGAACTGCCTGACAAACTGTGGAATCACTAGTGTGCAATTACAACAAACTGCTGAAATTAATTTTATTGTTATGCAAAATCATCGACAGAAAAATCAAAATTACACTGACATCGTAGCATAGATCATGAAACGGAATCACACAATTCACTAAAGTGCAATAAAGAGTATATGACAAACAATCATATTAAAATTGGTACAAGATACCTAAAAACAATTAAACCCATAACTAAATGGGCCGTAAAAAGTCTTTTGGCTTTATTTTTTTCGCTTGTACACGTTTATAATGCTTCCAAAGTCTCAGAAACTATATCTCTCTCAACGTAAGTGCTGAATGATAGTTATGAGTCTTAGTCGGGAATCTGTAGTGGCATTGGACCATAACCACACTATCCTCAAAGCTGAATACGAGATTACTCGGAAAATAGGTATTCAATATTTAACGCGAAGAAATACCTAACGATGGAGAAGGCGCGAATAATGAATTGAATAGACTAGAGTTGATCGAACGGCATGGCTCGGCCATGCAGGCGTGGTCTCTGCTGAATGTTACCTTATATCTTCTTTTCATATTAAATATATTGTTCTTTCTCTAGCCTAACCTTGTTCTACATCATGTATTGGTAATTGATACGATACAGTGAGTTGGTGTAGTCGATGGTGTGACTTCCACGTAAGATCTTATAGATTAGGCAGTCATATCATGACAAATCTACAAATTTAGGATTAGGTCTATTATTAGAGCAGTACTAATATCATAGTAGACTTTAGTTCTACATTGGTGAGCCCAACTAAAGAAACGCAACCTATTATTGTTAATCCTTATTTGCACCTTAACCTTCTCAATCGGTTTTTATTTTTGTAAACCCAGTATTCGTATAGTCCTTTGAATAATGGTCACATATATTATCGTAATGTTATATCTATGAGTTCACATAACTTACTAGCTCAATCGATTATAAAAGTTGATCATCTATATCAACTAATTAGCTTTGATGATTCGTTAACAAGCTTTAATAGCATTTACCTGCTTCAGCGACATAGACTTGTTTAAACATCAAGCTCTAGCAAATATGACCTGTAAATAACGTAAATATACATTGACTAACAATGCAATCAAGGACTAAATAGTTATCTGGATCTAATTCTCAGTGTTCCTTCGCTTAACACCTCATCCTGTTTTAAACTATGCACTATCCTGTAAAATCTTTTCTTCCGACCACTGCCTGCCTAATTTCATATTCTCGAGTTCCATTGCCAAACAACAAGGATGACACTTCTCTAAAAAATACGGTGAGTTTCAGCCATAAGTTTTCTGCAATCATAAGTTCATTTTAGATGGCTCGTTCAATGGGGACCACACAATGATCTGAATCCATTCTGTTGTTCTGATCCGAGTGAGTGGCAAAAACGTCAACAACATCAAGCACCCCGGAATTAATTGCCATACTGCATGTTTTATTCTGGATACTTTTGGATCATTACTACTCCTCACGAATAGTGTTATATATGTCGTTCATTGAATAATCTAATTTTCAAAAATAATCCAGGCGAGTTCAACTATTTTAATGGATGATTTTTTGTACTTAACATGTATATGTTTTCCAGTTGTGTTTGCCACATATTTGTAAGTGTCTTTAGGCTAAATGCAGTAACTTCTTATGGAATGTTTATAACGCATCATATTCCTGCCTGAAGTTTCACAAGCAGTCTAAACTTTAAAATTATTTTCTGGTCATGTTCATTATTTTTAAATCGTCATATACGTCAACACCCATATGTTAACCTGGTTCATACATACGTTACACTATATCTCCATGTCTTCTAAATTTAGAAATCATCTGGATCGCCTTTAACACTTATCAATAAACCCATCATAGTCGTTGCTGCTAATCGTATTTGGGTTTATGGATTGGTTTATCATATTAACAGCCTAAAGTACGAACATAGTTTAGATGATAAGATTAAAAAGCTAGATACTATCAACTGCACTAGTAAAATTACTAAATCCTCAGGTAGTTGTTGGTTGAACAAACTTTTAAAATCAAAACTCCGTAGCCTACTAGAATTAACACTAAACAAATATTTCTAAATTGAAATTTATAATTAAATTAGGCGTCTCGGATTCTTTAACGTTATAAATTTCTGATAATTTCGAGTCACCTAAAGCAAAAATGCCTATTTTTTCCACTGGCCAATCTTCAATCAACACTATAACTAATTAAACATAATAGTTTCAGGATATCTTCATAAAGCATTGTCATGACTTGACAATCACGTAATATGATTGATAAAATTAATGAAACTTAACAAAATAGGTCAGCAAATTGACTTATGATTATAACTAGTGTTGTTTTTCTTCATTCACTACAGATGATTACAGTATGTTTCTCTACCAGTTGCTCATTCAGTAAATATCTCAAAACTTTGTCAGTCTAATTGATGGTTTAGCGACACAATCATGCATGCAAATAATCAGTATAAGCAGTCGAGCAAATATCCTGCAAACTGAAAACATCAATGTCGAATTTACCCCAACACTGACTAAGGTTCAAGCTATTATCATAGGCATGAGTTGGGAGTGTACTCCCCTTGGTTACAACTTATGTTCTCCCTGATAATCACATGAGCATCACTCACTATTAATCATCTTGTAAAAAATTATTTAGCCAAATACACCTTGCAGCACCACATCACTTAGTAATATGACACATAGGTTTAACTAATTTCAATAACGTATAACCACTATATCTCAATTAAATCGTGTTCCGCCTTATGATAAACTGCATACTTTCAACTAACTTGTATACCCAATCAGCCGGCAAGTATAGATATAAATAAATAGTCTGCCGCAGATCAGAACATTGAGTCTAGAGCATGTCTCTTAAGAATACACTCATGTTTAACGATTTGGTCCTAGCTATCTGTCCAAAATTCACATAATTACCACTCACGTATTTAAATTTTGTTTTGATAACCATTCATGTGTATTAGTAGTATTAATAAATTCTATCACGGTCAAGTAAAAATGAGGTTGAGAAAATCTCCCCGTAACTAAACAAACCGTATCAAACTAACTGGAACACTAGTTGGAATTCTTCTCCACGGTAATACTTTTGTTCCTTCAGTTAGCCTACTAATACAGATGCAATTGGAAATCGACTCATATGGACAACTTACCGGCATAATCGTTATTTGATTTCATAATTTAGACTAAAAGTAATACTAATATTAACATTTCTACAATATTCATCACTTTAATATTTCTAAACACAAAATACTTACTACCTATACGTTAAGTTATTAACCAACGACTATTAACGCGCATCGTTTTATTATTATTATTGTTATTGTAATCCCATTATTTTTTATAGCTCAAATAATCACTCAAATTTTCATTGTAAGCGTCTTAAGCACGAAGGCAGATATTTTAAAATTATTACATGTATTTCCCGACCAGATGCTGCCGTCTTCTTTTTGATTTATCTTTCAGCTTGTCATCACCCAGAGGAATCTTACTATTCTTGGTAACCTTCGGCACACTACAGTCCCATCGAATTTGGTATCGAACCAACACCACGTTGATTCTGGTGGGAGAGTAGTGTAGTGGCATTGGACCATAACCACACTATCCTCAAAGCTGAATACGAGATTACTCGGAAAATAGGTATTCAATATTTAACGCGAAGAAATACCTAACGATGGAGAAGGCGCGAATAATGAATTGAATAGACTAGAGTTGATCGAACGGCATGGCTCGGCCATGCAGGCGTGGTCTCTGCTGAATGTTACCTTATATCTTCTTTTCATATTAAATATATTGTTCTTTCTCTAGCCTAACCTTGTTCTACATCATGTATTGGTAATTGATACGATACAGTGAGTTGGTGTAGTCGATGGTGTGACTTCCACGTAAGATCTTATAGATTAGGCAGTCATATCATGACAAATCTACAAATTTAGGATTAGGTCTATTATTAGAGCAGTACTAATATCATAGTAGACTTTAGTTCTACAAATCCACCTCATAACGTTTGGGTAATCCTGACATAACCGTTTCCACCACAGAGCAAGGCATGAATATTAGTCTATATGATATGCTTGGTGTTTTACCCACTAAAACTCTGCACTTGATAGGGAGTGTTTAATATGGGTTCCCTTCTGGAACTTTACGAAAGATGCACTATCTGAAACCTTTTCTGATACTATGAAATTCATCTAAATGTTATGCCCGGACTGAGCGATAATCCCTTACAGTTAACCATAATATCCTTGTGCAAATAATCACAATGTTTCTGCCAATGAGAGCAGGTGAAAATGAGTTAGTTATATGGAGAAAATAAGTATGGAAAATTATACACAGTGTTGATTGTTATGTAATTATAAGGTCCATAAGTTCCACAACTATAATAATAATTATTCTTTGTTTCATGAGGCATGCCAATTTACAGACAAGATCAAATTGTTCTAGATCATACAGGCTTCCCCACAGTAAGTATATTTTATAAGTTACATTGGCCACAGAATAATGAGGCACAACACTTTTCACATATGAATGCAAATAATATTAGTAAAACTCGTATTGTCAACATGACAGTTGCCGCGCTTTATGAAGGTTGTGTGGCGACGCGCAACTGACGATCGAGAATAAGTCCATGTGAAGCTGAAAACTTCTAGGAACCGTAACCTTAAGTCCCTCTTGAACATCTGAAGCATTAATGGTGAAGCTGGACGAAGTCACTCGCTCCATATGCGTTTTCGGTGGCATATGTCAAAGGCGCCAAGAAGAAGGGTAAGAAAAAGAAACGAGGAGGTGCAGAACAGAAAACGTTTGTGAGTCATTTGTGGTTGAATAGTTAAGGTATGTCTAGTTAGTCTAATTCTCGCTTGTTAAAATACTTTCTGAGAAAGAGCATTCCAATAGGTTCAAGAAAACAAGCATAAATATGGTATGAATGGACGAAGAACTGTATAAGTGGAGTTGGTCCAAAAAGTAGCTGGAAGTATAAAACTATGCGTAATCTCAAAATATAGCACTGAAATCAGTATTTCAACTCATTTGTATTCTGATGGATTTTATAGGGTAATCAGTACGCTTCGTTTTAAGCTGATTGTCTAGATTTGTTTGTAATGGGATTACTTAGTAGGAACTAAAACCAATTCAGGGTTACAAATATAATTTAATGAGGTATTTTGCATAGCAAATTAACATCAGTACCATTGTTTAGTGACATCTCACTCGACCATAAGGAGCTGTAATTTAACGACATATTCTGTTCAGTAGACACGGATGGATTGAAGTTATCTCTTTACTATCATGTTTGTTGGTCAGTAAGGGTACCCTACCTCCTTTTGTGATGTTAGGCCCTCTTAAGTTTGTAGTACGTGTGAATATTGCTTTAATCTATGCTCCTTCTTGGAATATACTGTCACTATATTGTGTGAAGTATTCTTAAACGAAATGTTGGATAACCAAATAAAATCATGTCCAGTAACATTTGCAAAGAGATTTTCACCAGGTATGTTAGAAATCTGGCCATGTGACACGTGCGAGACAGAGGATGAAGCACATACAGGGAAGCACATCACTCATGTCAAACGGTGTTCAGCATGACTATGGCTGTTAAGGAAGGAAATTGAGTAGATGGCCTAAGTGACATTTTAGAGTTAATAACAAGAAAATGTGCAAATAAAGAGACGTTATAAACGAATTTAAGTCAGAAATGTAAACCGTTCGATGCTTAAACTTACATTAGAGCTAACATCTCCCCGAGAAATTTTAAAGTCCCAGGCTAATGGTAACTCCCAATGTGAGTGACTTGTAATCTGTTGTATCAAGTTCATGGGTGGTCTGAACAGATCTTACCATTTGTAACCAATACCTCGTAGACTGGTGCTGAAGAACCAATAATTGGCTAATTCTGATGAGAATGTTTAATGCGGGGAAATTATGACGGATATTTGTATAAGCAGCTCATGTACACATGTCTGAGGCATTATAATGTTGAGAAAAAATGGCAAACAACTACTGAAAACCGATTTAAGCCTTTATATAACGTCCAGACTGTTTTAAGTTTCTGTCTAACCTGAAGATATCTTGTATATTAAAAGAGATTGTGGAGCAGTATTTGTGTAGATCGTCCACGTAAGTGGTTGTTCGACTATCTGGGCCTACTCGAGTTGAATGGGGATGATAAGACCCTGTGATTTACGTCGAAGTCGATGCTCGCGGTCACTGCTTAACCTGGATTATGCGATCATGATAACAAGACGAAAGGATTTCCCAAGTTACTGGCTTGAAGAAATAATTTTAATAGGCGACAAAAATATTGTCATTAACATATTACAGAAGTATAAGAGGGAATCTTTACCTGATCCCCTATCCATATCAACCAGTTGATCGATCATAAGGATACCATAAGTATTCGGAGTTTGACAGCGCTTTAACCAGTAACACCTTTTACAAACGAAATATACCGACCCAATCAAATCAGAAGTCAAAAGAGAAGGGGTTCGAATATATATTTGATAGAATATCAATATATCGGGAAGTGATCAATCTAAGCTGACTAGCGGTTGTAGATGTAAAGCATGGCATACCAACTCGTGATCTGGTTCAGACGCATGAACGAGCGCGTTCGGCAAGGTGAGTCCTCTAAAAATGATGTGGTTAGCACCAAGTGTGGAAGACTTACAGAGCTATTGATTTCGGGGACTCATTTACCACTACAATCCTAACTGGTCATCCTAGATCTCGACCGACAGTGAAATATCGTCTAACGTGGAAACGCCTCAACCTTATAGGTGATTTTTCCAGGGCTCACACACTTCTTTCTGGCCCTAAATGTGATAGAGAATTTAGAAGAGGAAAGAAAAAGGGAACGTGGACTGACAACTCAGTAAACGCATTGAGCGCATCGACATTTTACAGTGGAGGAAATAGCCAGCAGTCAGTAATAACATAAGCGTAAAATTAGAACAATCCGATAATCGAAATAGGAGTTGGCAGATAAAGGTTCCTAATACGTAACATACAAAGGAGCTGAAAATAGACAAATTTAAATCCGCCAATAGGGAAGAAGGTAGTTGTGTGCACACGTGGGCGCTATTTTTAAAGATTCGAAGTCAGAATGTCAAGTCGGGAAGGTGGTAAGAAAAAGCCCCTAAAACAGGCAAAGAAGGAGTCAAAAGAGTTGGATGAAAGTGATATAGCATTTAAACAGAAAGAAAAAGAAGAGGCAAAGAAATTGAAAGACGCTAAAATATTAGCCGCAAAACCTGGTCCAATCGGTCAAGGGAACAAGAAAGTTACGAAAAAGTGAAAATTTGAGAGAAAATCTTTTGTATTCCAGTATATTGTGTGCATCTACAGTCAGAACTTAAACACTATTTTCTACTGACAAAATAATGTATAAACCGTATTGGCTTTGTGTATTTCGTCCATAATTCATAATTTACCATACGGTTGTATTTTGTCAGAGTATGCCATTAACCAGTATTGATTTAATTTATTTATTTAAACACATAAACATTGGTGCAAGGAGACGCCAAATATATATGCAACACAATTCATTCTATTTGTGTGAGGGCTGGAATACTACCCAGGTGCCCAAACCGACACAGGTGGTTTTCTCGGGGGGACATTCCCCGAGCCTTTGGTATAGGGGTCTAGTCCACAAGGCAGTGGAGCTACGTCAAGATATGCAGTCTCATAGTAGTCGGTAACCAACAGTAGGTCCGTACTTTATTTGTTCCCCCCAGGAGCCCATGTGCACCAGTGTCTTTGGATCAGGGTTTTCCAACTTCGTTACGTGGATCCTCCACATCTACCAACTCGGTTACGGTTACAGGTATTCACTTTCCGTCCTTTCAACTTCGCAAAATCACCCCGTCACGAGAAGGTAGTGAGTAGGACTTTCCTAACAGTGTCTGTGTACGTGTGACCATGTGAGAGCCTAACGAGAGGGCGAGCTGACTCCACCGACCCCTGTCGTACCAGGGTACTTGGAGGAAGTGGCTAGTATTCATATTGCTATTTTTTTCATCGTATTTCTGTGTAGGAGTTATTACTTGTCTCAATACAAAATGTCTCGTTTTTATTTTTTGCCTTCCGGTATTTGTGGCTTTGCTCTTTCTAATGTGCCTTAACGACCCCTGGCAACGTATATCTTACGAAATACTTCTTTCTGATGATGTGAGGCCATCAGGAACGTTTTGTAGCTGGAAAATGTGTTAATACTTCGTGATCTGATTTGTTTTGGAGGTCAGGAAATGGATTAACTTTAAACTTCGTAGAGTAGCTTGTCTGTGGGATGTTGTGAACCACACATCATCCAGATGTTTCAGTAGGGCTGTCGTTGGTTACCCTGCTTCCTTACTATCTAGAACCGTACTCCGGCGAAAATGGCTGTAGAGCCTATATTTCACTAATAACCTTGAAGAACATACTAACCTATTTAACAGTGTGAGTGCATGTCTGATTTTTAATTCACCTCTGAGTTCGGAAAAGTATTTCTCATCCACTTTGCGAGGATAATACTACTTCAGAGCGTATCACTAGGTCAAATTGAGTTTCGAACCTCGAATTGTACCAAGAATCTCCAAAAACATCTCATTTAATGTAAGATAGTCAGTAGTGATCCCATGATAACCTATAGTATCGTTAATGTTCTAGGACATCACAAGTTCGCTCTGTACATGGACTTGACAGGGGCTACTGGGAATGTATGAGAGATACATATCAGTTAGGATTGTAGTCAGTAACTGCTATTTAAGAATAGTCAGCGGTTAGAATTCTTTACCCTCCGAACTGGTACAAGGGACTTATTTTAGAGATGTTCTCTCGACTTAGCATTTTTATCTCATTTTGATTTACCAGGTATTCCACTTCTGCGAAGTCCTACGTCGATGCTCCACTGAAATGAAAATGTAGGATGTTGTTAGGTTGTCGTCAATCCATTCTCAAATCACATTTTTTAACCGATGACTAGTTACCAGCATCCAGTACTACAAATTTGGACTGGCGAGTAAGTTGCCATAAATCTTGGTCTCTACAATTGAGTGCCATATGTATTGTCCAAATTTGTTTAGTTTAGGTAGTAATCCAATGTGTCGACGGCACTACTGGAACCAATTAAGGCCACCTTCATGGTTAACTCGTCTTACAACCACTGCTGTTTCCAAAAATAAATTTCCTCAAAACCTAATTGAGTGCTTCTTGACCACGTGCAAATAAACTGAGACCTCACAGAAGTTAGTGCAGTCGTTTTCAGAGACTGTTCCTCATAGATTCTGTCCAACCATACGACAGCCATACTAGCTTTCAACAATCTTGAGCTCATAGAACAGCCGCGAATATGTCCCTTACAGCCGATACAAATCTTCGGTCAATTTCGCTGTAGTAGTTTATACTAGGGGCGAAGCAATGGTTGGTGTCACTGAAAGGTTATTTTCCCTATGGTACAAACCTTGGTGACATAGTACAATGACATGACAATCCATGTAAATTGTGTTCCCTCTCCCTCCAAACACTGGCTACTGTTCGAAAAGATATACCCCGCATGTGACTGCAAGAATACTCACTTTTCAAACTTTTCGTTACAAAGCAGATGTGCTGCCAAAAGACCCCTATTTACTTATATGAAAGTGAGAACGTTGGTTCCAGACTTGAGCCTCATGTACAGAGCTAAGATCCCGTCGCCGGCCTGTCTCAGGATAGCAAAATAGTATAATACAGTCAATGGTAAGAGGATAGATAGTTTGGTCTTTTCCTTTATAGTTTAGCCCTAGAGCATCATTTGGCATCCCATAGTATGTACGGGCGTGATATACACCTTAGAGGAGTAAATGAACACACTACGCTACTAAATACTCCAAATAAACTTATCCTGCTAAGTGAACTTGGCACGCATCCACAGTTAACACGCGGTGAAGCACGTTCGTAACATATAGTGGCACATAATCCTACGGTTAGGTGTGAAAAAAGATGTAGCAAACAATATTATTCAATACTGACTTGATAAAAATTGTTTGAGGACAATGATGAATTTTTTACCCACAATTATACAGATAACTTTTGATTATTAGACTTATTGATAATAAGATGACTAATGTCGCAGACAACTTGGCGTCGTTTTTGGTTGCAAGAAGGAAAACTGCAGTCAGTTAGTGTCAAGAAGGCCTTTATCCATGTGTAAAATGTATTGATACAAAATAACATTATATACATAGTCGACCCTTATCCAATCTTAATATTTGTTTCATTAGCGCCTTTTATTAACCTTGGATCGGCAATTTAGTTTCCTTAGATCTTGGCTATTACCTCCAGGACTTCTACCAGGTCGCTGATCACGGATTTCTTTGTAAAATTGACGGCCTGCACGATTTTTCTGACGTCGTATAGCTCTGTCCATACTTCTTTTTTGTTTTGATGTTAAGATCTGGACTGATTCCTTTGAAGTTGTTATGGCTTTAACACTATCATCATTATTAGTGTTTAGATCGTAGTTGAGTACGTTACTTGATTCCAACTCTCCATCACTCTAAAATAATACAGAAAACAAAGTACTGATCAAGATAAAAATATAGGTGAGGGGTAAGTACGAACTTCTTGATGTAGTGTAAACAGGGCAGCTGAACGACGTGGAAATTGACACGATCTGTACGACAAGTACATATAAAGCTACTACATTAGTTTAACAGTAGCAAAACTCCAGGATGTTCTCCGCACATTGTACTAATAAAAATATTTATGACAAGTATTTCCCAAAAGCCGATAGCGGGGAACGAATAAGATTCAGTAACAGCAACCATGAGTAGTCATTCGAGTTAATTGTTTTAGAAGTAAATTCTGATGTGAATGTATTAAGACATGTGATTCCTAAAGTGACATTGTTTTGAACCAAAGGATTCGTCGAAATAATTAAGTTCAGTAAAAATACAATACAGGTGAAGGTAGGTAGTGGTTCCTTTACAAACAATAAATCTTACGAAACTACTTCATACAATTTATAGTTTTTTTCCAGTGATTTACATTACACGAGTCATTAAACTACCTAGTGAAAGCTGATAATAGGGAAATTGGACTTACACAGTCTGTCTCGGATAAATCTTCTGCGAAACCGGTATCAGTAGAAGAAATCACATCAGTAATGGATTGGTCCTTATCTGGTACGTCCATTGATAAGTCCTATTAATCAGAACAAAATAATTTGAACAAGGCAAATATATTACAGAATGACACCTAATGTTAACAGTATGAGGTTACTTCATTAACTAAATCACAAATACCGTCTCTACTATAGCATAACTGTTATAACTTACAAACCTACATTAGGTTTTACGATTATTTCATCTTATCAACAGTAACTGACAAAAGCCCATTTATCTTTATAGGTATTTGGAATTATACTCAGGCTTGGTATTCCCCGTTGTATCCGTTACCAACTAGTTCTTTCTTTCAACTGATTTTTATAACAGGGAGTGGAATAGTTAGTAGATTGTTATTCGATTATCTCATTGAGATTCATAGTACGACGTTCTTATTAGTTTTTTGACATTTACTTGGTTTTTGTACTTCAGGCATGGAAAACTGTATTTAAGTTTGAAAGCTCCTTAGCATCACTTCGTTTAAATAAGAAAATACCGGATGTAACTCAAAACTAGTAGCCTGCTTTTCTTTCTCTCTCTCTCTCTCACTTTCTGGGTTGATAACATTTTATCAGTTCTAATAAAACACAGACCTGCCTTTGTTTCATTCTGTCCATAATGTCAAGAGTCAAACTACTTATTCAAAACGATAAATTATGTTTAGAAACTTGAAAAAATTGCGTTCGACGGTACTATGTATTAAAATAAGCGAAGGCATGTAGAATAATTCTACTGCGAGTAATACACGTATCAAGTCAGAAAATAGGGTTGATTTACAACAATACATTTTATGCTTTACTCTCATTGTAACCCCAATGCATTTACGTTTAGTATTACCATTACCCATTTGTTAAATCCATCATAAAACAGGTTTATTAGTTTATAAAGCATAAGATATTCCTATTTTTCATTACGTACAATCCTCTTGTTTATAACTTCTCAGTTTTATGTAGAAATGTGGGAATTCGGACACAAAAAACGGTCCTAATTTGTCTTTACTAAACTGTGAGAAATCATCTATATCAATGTAAATGTAAAATGTATTAATAACAAGATATTATTGGGGGAATTTTTTTATAATACCTTGATGATTTCTTCCGGATATTCATCGACAACATCATTCTGTTTAAGTTCTTCCGCCTCCATAGGTGGTTTGACAAAGTAGGGTAGTCGACCACGTTGAAAGTCATTCAGTACACGCTTAGCAGTGGTGTTTAAATCCGGCTCACCAGCCTAGTTAGTCCGTAAAAAATATATAACAACAATGTAGGTGGAAAACGAAGTTAATTTCAACATCGAGTAGATTTTGCATAGTCACAGTCTATATGTGTGAAACATTCTGCGTAGGTGTAGAGCAATTTCAGAGGGATTTGTGAGAAGTTCCGGTACTACTTTAGGGCTTTCACAAGTTTTGATGGTCACTGTTTTAAAGAAGGTTATTAGAATTATTTACAATTTTTGAATATTGATGTATATATGTGAAATCGCTTCAGTATATAACTCCGTGCAATTCGCGTATTGATAGAATTATTACTTGACCGAAATTTTTATCGTCTTATAATTTTTATTATTATGGGAAAGTAGTGCTCTAAAAATAACGGGAAGCAGAAAATAACCAACTGGGTTCGTCAGGTATAATGTAAGTGTAACTTTCCGCTATGTTTCATGTGCACGAAAACCAAAGTAGATATCAGACAGACACAACAGACTATAATAATCTAAAGCTTAGTGTTATAACAGGAGTATACAACATATTCGGAAAGAAACATAAGAAACCATTGGATTGAGTAAGTTACTATTCCAAAATAACAGAACTGACGTTAAGCAGTGTATGTCATACGGTCGATCATAAGCAACGTAGAACCTATCATATATATATATATATATATATATATATATATATATATATATATATATATATATATATATATATATATAAATGCCCTGGTACGGCCGAGAGTGGGGAGAGTCCGCTCTCCCTCTCGAAATACTCTCACACGGCCACGCGTATATAGCCTCTGCCAGGGAAGTCCTACTCACTGCCTTCTCGTGGCGGGGGTGTTGTTTACGAAAATGAGAGGACGAAAAGCGAATGTCCGGCGCTTTAACCGGATTCCAAACCAATGGTGCACATGGGCTCCAGTATCCTGCGGGAACAAATGGCGAATGAACCAATTGTTGGTCACCGGCTTCCATGGGACTGCATCTCCTTACGATGCTCCACTGCCTTGTGGATCAGACCTTTGGGTTGAAGGCTCGGGGTGTGGCCCCCTAAGAAAACCACCTGCTTCGGTTTGGGCACCCGGGCAGTATCACAGCCCTCACACATCGGATGAGATTTGTGTGGCGCATATGTATTTGGTGCCTCTTTGTACCATTATCTATGTGTTGAAATAAATAAATAAATAAATATATATATATATATATAACTCCGCCTGTAGCTCTTATAGGGTTACTGCCGGTCCCAAGCCCGGGTAAAGGAGGAGGGTTGGGCATGGGGTTAGCGTCCCCATCCCGTAGAAAACTAACTCGCTAAAAAAACGCTAACCAGAAAAAATAATCCCAACCATTTAAACTCTGCCCTGGGAGTTAGAAGGTCTTCATTTAGAAGAATTATGACGCTTCATGGTGAAAGCCGAGTTCCTTCGGAAGCCACGAGGCCGATGCCCCTTCTAACAACCAGAGCAAAAATTTTTATAGGTACATGGAACGTTCGAACAATGTGGGAAACCGGGAAGACCAGTCAAATAGCATTGGAAATGAGGAGATACAACTTAGCCGTACTGGGAATCAGCGAAACCCACTGGACCCAAGCTGGACAGAAAAGGCTAGCTACGGGAGAGATGCTGCTATACTCCGGTCACGAAGAGGACAATGCTCCACACACTCAGGGAGTCGCTCTTATGCTGTCCAAATTAGCACGAAATGCACTTGTAGGATGGGAATCCCACGGATCCAGAATCATCAAAGCATCATTCAAAACAAAGAAGGAGGGGATCTTAATGAATATTATCCAATGTTATGCACCCACAAATGATAGCAACGACGACATTAAAGATCAGTTCTACGAGCGGCTGCAGTCAGTTATTGAGAAATGCCCAAGGAAGGACCTAACTATTCTGATGGGAGATCTAAATGCCAAAGTCGGAATAGACAACACTGGATATGAAGATATTATGGGACGACATGGACTGGGAGAAAGAAACGAAAATGGAGAAAGATTTGCAAATCTATGTGCATTCAACAAATTGGTCATAGGAGGCACAATATTTCCACACAAGCGTATACACAAGGCTACATGGATCTCACCGGACCACACTACAGAGAACCAAATAGATCATATTTGCATCAACAAAAAATTTAGAAGAACAATGGAAGATGTGAGAAACAGGAGAGGTGCTGACGTAGCTTCAGATCACCACCTAGTTGTGGCCAATTTAAAACTGAAGCTAAAAAAGAACTGGACAAGTGGACAAACAGCAATACAAAGGTTCAATACAGCCTTCCTTCGAGATACTGACAAACTCAATGAATTCAAGATTGCTCTCAACAACAGGTTCCAAGCCTTACAAGATCTACTGAAAGAAGAAGAAATTAGTATGGAGGACAACTGGAAAGGCATCAAGGAAGCATTGACTTCAACGTGTCAAGAGGTTCTGGGTCCAAAGAAATACCATCATAAGGAATGGATCTCTACAGAAACACTGGACAAGATCAAAGAAAGGAAGAACAAGAAGGCAGCAATAAACAACAGCCGAACACGAGCAGAGAAAGTCCAAGCACAAGCTGAATACATAGAAGCAAACAAACAAGTGAAGAGGAGCATTAGAGCCGACAAGAAGAAATATGTGGAAGAACTAGCAACGACGGCAGAAAAAGCTGCTAGAGAAGGAAATATGAAACAGCTTTACGATACAACGAAGAAACTAGCAGGAAAATACAGTAAACCAGAAAGACCGGTCAAAGACAAAGAAGGCAAGCCAATCATCGAAATTCAACAACAGCGGAACAGATGGGTAGAATACTTCGAGGAACTCCTGAATAGGCCGGCTCCAATGAATCCACCGGACATCGAAGCGGCACACACAGATCTTCCCATAGACGTCAACCCACCAACGAAGGAAGAAATCAGAATGGCCGTCAGACAAATCAAGAACGGGAAAGCAGCGGGTCCGGACAACATACCAGCTGAAGCACTGAAGTCAGACATCGAAGCAACTACAAACATGCTTTATCTTCTATTCAAAAAGATTTGGGAGGAGGAACAAGTGCCGATGGACTGGAAAGAAGGGCACCTCGTCAAGATTCCAAAGAAAGGAGATCTGAGCAAATGTGAAAACTATAGAGGCATTACACTGCTGTCAATACCAGGGAAGGTCTTCAACAGAGTGTTGCTGAACCGAATGAAAGATGCAGTAGACGCCCAACTTCGAGATCAACAAGCTGGATTCCGTAAGGATCGATCATGCACAGACCAAATTGCAACACTACGGATCATCGTCGAACAATCAGTTGAGTGGAACTCATCACTATACATCAACTTCATTGATTATGAAAAGGCATTTGACAGTGTGGATAGGAGGACATTATGGAAACTTCTTCGACACTACGGAGTTCCTGAGAAGATTGTCAACATTATCCGGAACTCATACGACGGACTACAGTGCAAAGTCGTGCATGGAGGACAGCTGACAGATGCATTCCAAGTAAGGACCGGAGTCAGACAAGGCTGTTTACTCTCTCCCTTCCTCTTTCTTCTGGTGGTCGACTGGATTATGAAGACCTCGACATCTGAAGGAAAACACGGAATTCAATGGACAGCTCAGAATCAATTAGACGATTTGGACTTCGCAGATGACCTAGCACTCCTATCACGTACACACGAACAGATGCAGATGAAGACAGCCAGTGTAGCAGCAGTCTCTGCATCAGTAGGCCTCAGCATACACAAAGGGAAAACCAAAGTCCTCAAATTCAAAGCGGAGAACAACAACCCAATCACTCTTGATGGCGAAACTCTGGAAAATGTAGAGTCCTTCACATACCTAGGAAGCATCATCGATGAACAAGGAGGTTCAGATGCAGACGTAAAGGCAAGGATTGGCAAAGCAAGGACAGCATTCCTACAGTTAAAGAACATATGGAACTCAAAACAACTTTCAACCAATATCAAAGTGAGAATCTTCAATACCAACGTCAAGGCAGTTCTACTGTACGGAGCTGAAACTTGGAGAACTACAACAACAACCATCAAGAAGGTACAAGTATTTATAAATAGTTGTCTACGCAAGATACTCAACATCCATTGGCCGGATACCATCAGCAATAGCCTTCTGTGGGAGAGAACAAACCAACTTCCAGCTGAAGAAGAAATTAGGAAAAGACGATGGAAATGGATAGGACATACATTACGCAAATCGTCAAACTGCATCACGAGACAAGCCCTAACTTGGAATCCTGAAGGGAAGCGAAAAAGAGGAAGGCCAAAGAACACATTGCGTCGGATAATAGAAGCAGATATGAAAACGATGAATTACAACTGGACGCAGCTAGAAAGGATTGCCCAGGACAGGGTTGGATGGAGAATGCTGGTGAGCGGCCTATGCTCCTTCACGAGGAGTAACAGGCGTAAGTAAGTAAGTAATATATATATATATATATATATATATATATATTCGTTCAAGCTACCATACCATATCAACAAAGATAAGATTATTAAGACAAGTGTCAATGTAGTAGAAATAGTAACAATATCAGTGGTAATAGAAAGGATAAGCTGTAGACAATACGATTCAAAAAGTGAATTTGCTGAAGGATCTAAACGAAAACAAAGGTTGAATTCATCTACGCCACTGCTACTAATTCTCAGTCATATCACGGCGTTTCTAAACATTGTTAAGGACAATTCAAAGACGCTAAACCAGATAGTCTATATCTACCGATATGTCTTAGTCTGATAATAATCAATAGCTTCGTAAACTGACAATACGTCTTGGTTTGGCCGCCCCAACTAAAAAATCCTTTGTTCTCTCATACTTCAAAAGCAAGTGTCATAGTACCATAATCACATTATCAATTAAGGGAAAAACGATAATTGGCAAGTTGGGCGTCGTAAACGAACATTATTAAGTGACGTGTATCATAAAGGTCGGATTTCATAATAGGTTAATAAAGCTGACTAGACACATATTATACAAAATGATAACAAATTTTCAATTACCTTTAGTAATTTACCACTTTGTCGAGCCAAGGTTTCTAAAAATAATTCTGGATAGTCATTCCATAATAAAGGTGTAGTAGAGGATTGTGATAAAGTTGAATTAATATCCTTACTGCTTTCATTATTTGCTTCATTATCCGTAATTTGCTTTTGCAAATAATTCTGAACATCGTCTGATGACAATGGTGGTAGATTATATTTGGCTTGTAGAAATTCCGGTTTAACACGTTCCAATACGTCACGAATATACAGATCAGGCTGCTGTAAGTACTCTACTCTCACCTAAAGGGAAAAAATATTAGTGTACAGTGAAGGAATATTAAATTTATAAGCAGTGGGACATTTTATGCAATTTCATTTATCGGGTATGTCAAAGAACTGAATTTATTAACTCATTTACCAAGCAAGCCCTCATGCACTTGGCTCCGGAAAAGACAATATTTGTAAAGGCTAGCAGCACCAACAAGTTGCCCAAACTGCAGTGGGTGGAGCGCGGTTTGAGCCTGGGAATCGGTGGATGAAAGTCAAACAACCTAACTACTGGGTAACTTTACATTGATTTTCCGGAGAATTGGACACCACTAAAGCTCTTTATAATTTCAACAACACATCTCAATTATGCGGCACAACAACATAACTACCTTGATTGGTTCGGGATCTACGACCGAAAACGAGTTTTGTACACGGACAAGAAAGATCACCTTCCGAACAGAAATCTATCGCTAATACGAATGAAGGAGGTTGGGGCGGCCGTCCAGTGCTGCCAGGGTTTCAATGGCGGTTAAACATTGATCGGTTCAAGACTTTAAAGAAAGAGAATAATTGAGGGCTACAATAGGCTTGGAAATATATAACGATAACCTTGAGATGTGGATACTGTACAAATAAATGTCAACACGACGATAGAGTGAGAGAAAAGACAAAAGTGATGACTGAATAATAAATGCTATACGTATTCAACAGAAAAGATCTTTTAGGATAGATTAGCCTTTAAAATTTGTTCATTGCATAGCATATGTACTAGATATGGTACTGCAGAGCTTCTACACGTTTGTTTATGTGTGTGGATTCTAATGTACCTGCCTGTCTTGCTAAGTCATATACAAGGGGAAGGATATGAATGGAGCAAATGGTTTGTATCTGATAAAATAGCACATGCAAGCCATCCAGAAGATTTTAATTATTCATTTACACATACATTCATAATACCATCAAAAGATCCACTACTTTCCACACTCATAATCCTCAATACTCATAGCAATAGTGTATTATTTCTTCAAAAGTCCAGGAAAATTTAATGAGGTACAAGTACAGAATGATAGGCAAACACTTGGTTGACTACATACATTTTATATCAATCTATTTTAATTCACAAAAATGGCATTACTTACAACTCCTTTCATAACTAATTCTGCTTCAGTATTACCATCAGGATAGACAACTCCGGGACAATCGATTAAGAATATAGATTTCATTAGAGTAACATACTGCCATACTTTTGTTTCGCCAGCCAACGGGGCGACATTACAAACTTTTTTATTTCTTGAAATAATAAATGCAAAATAAAAAAAGCAGTATTGATAAGCATTGTGTACTGATGACAGTCTATAGCTTAGAAGTTATACTTAGTAAATTAAGCGGTCGATATAAAACGCCAGTTTAAGACGATGGCCGAATTAGTTTTTATCCACCAAGTTTGCCTACAGAAAATGTTATACTACACTACTTGTTTTTAACCAAAATTAAAATCTTAAGTAATAATCAATTCTCATTCAGTTTCAATTGTGAGTTCATTTATTAAGAAGTAATTGTAATTTTATCGTTTTGTACTAACACCATGTATGTCAGTAACAGAGACAGGAATGATTAAAAGCTGATTGAAGAAATTCCTTCATTACAAATGAACTAATGCAATTTAATAAACTGAAAGCGCCTACATGATTATACACTTGTAAATAATTTCGTCGACACGATGTAGCGAAGTGCTGATGAGAAATCGAATTCGGGTGACACAGTACAAGCGTATATATATATATATATATATATATATATATATATATATATATATATAAACGTAATAGTGGGTATATTGTTAAAAAGGTACTTTTGGGAGCAAAAGACAATACACAACTTACCTAAGAGCATTAATGATGCTACTTTTTCCAACATTTGGATAACCAATGATACCAACCGATATTTGTGGTCGTTCTTTACTATGAAGTGATGCCATTTGCCTTAAAAGTCCCATGAGAGCCACTTTACCCAAAGGCTTAGTCATATCAGCGTGGAATATAAGTGTGGGATATTCTTCAGATAAGATAGCTTTCCATCGTTTCTATATGTAATAAAAGATATAGCAGAAAATGTTCGTCTGAAAAACATATATAAATGCATATATTACCGTTGGCCAGAATAAAACTTGAAACGAGTTAAGTAGATTACCATTGGTGACTTTGAAAAGCAATGGTTAGGTTGAAGGTTATTTCTCACGACACATTAAGATTCCTAAAATTACGGATCGAATAACGAAAAAGTATTCCATGGTGAGCTCAATAAATAGATTGTTAGATGGTTCTAAAAGACAATCATGACTAGTACGTTTAGCACAAATCCCAGTGTATAGACAGACGAACACTAAGTATCAGAAAAGGGAAACCACTCTATACTTCAAATTGATCAGCATGAAGAAATCGTATCTAATAATAACAGTGAGTCAGCTCTGAGTCCTAAATCGAGTTCCCGAAGTGAGAGACTTCGAACTATAAACTTCCATATGTCAGAAGGATAAAATCACACTGATGAATAATCAAGTTATGAATATAATATGACTAACAACAATATATTTACAGGCCTAAGTGTTAACCTTCTCAACCTGATGACACGCTGAACTTAAAGTTATAATCACAAAATGCTCTGTGACAGGATTACTTACTCATAGAATATTAGGACACTGGGACAGTTTGTCAGTCAAGATATACCTACCAAAAGTTATGCAGTTATTGAGTTGGATGCAGAACTGCAACTGGATCTATGGGGGGTCAGTGAGCACTCAAAAGTGAAACCGATAATTTATTTATAAACTATATTGTACTTATTGCTACAGCCATCATTCAAGTGTAGTAATTTGCTGAATTCAGTCAATTGTTTTCAAGTATACTACAGGTAAGTCATAATGGGGATTAATAGTTAAGTCTTTAGCCAAATTTTCAGAATGTGCCATGAACACATCTGGTAATAATGGTCCTATTTATTTATTTAAACACCTAAACATTGGTACAAGGAAGCACCAAATAGATATACGCCACATAAATCATTCAATTTATGTGAGGGCTTGGATACTGCCCGGGTGCCGAAACCGAAGCAGGTTAGACACTGAATGAATTTTCAATTAAATATAAACAGTGTAGGATAGAATTTTTTCTTAATATAGGGCAATAGGTAATATATTTTAGTTTCGAAAAAAGAAAACTGTAAAGTAATTAATTAGCCAATAATAGCATAATCAGACAGAGTTCTATGGGATTGTTATTAACCGGAAGTAGACAATAATCAATGGGTTGAACAACTTTATATTCAATAAAAGGGAAGTATGGAGGTAATAGCGTAAATAGGTTTCATTTATTTGTTTTCCAAGCTTTGGATTGTGAGTTGTTTCTTGATCTTAAGTAATAACAGTTTACCCGAATAACTGGGTAGAATTTAAGCATTTAAAAAAAAAGGAAATTGGCTCAGATATGTCTGTAATAGCACTAACTCGTAACAATTCACGCGTTCAGATTAACAAATCATCAGATGTTTACTTGATGCTTTTAACCATATAGATTTTGATAAAAACTATCCTAGAATAAAGTAACAGAACAACTATGAGACACGTACTCTGAAAAATCGGATGTTTATTTCGGCATTCTATACTTTTTATCCAACAAATCAAAATTTTTAATTTCATGACGCTTTATTGCCACAGCACACTAATAAAAATGACATTATTTCAATGACAATATGGTGTAAGCTAACCTATAATCCAATTTTCGAGTTTGACCGAAGTATAGAAAAAATTTGCTAATATCTAAGTATTCAAGCCCAGTGTAGTGATTCTTGTCAGAGCATCAAGCCACAATTTTGCCAACAAAGTATTATTATCAAATATAATAACTAACAGAAATTCAATTTACTGAATAAAAGGAATACAGAGCATATTATGTAATACATAAATGGCGATCAGCGGTATGTGACAAAATAAATTCAGGAGACACATCATTTTATACCCTTCTAGTTTTCTGCAATGCGAAGTTTGACTTTATACATTATATCCATACTACCATTACCTATCATCGAAAATCTAGTACACGAGCTGTTCCATGAATCAAAACAACTTTTAAGATTATGTTTATTTCCAGATATTTTATTAATTTTATAATGCAAAACCAATAATATTATCATGATTAGGTACATTAGGGGGGACTGTATAGTTCAAGATGAAATTTCACTTAGGTACAACCGGATCATTTTACTAAGACGCGCATCAAAAGAATTGCGATAGCATGATTTTTAATAAAGGAATAAAAAATAGGAAAAGAATACATACAACCTACTGTTATCCACACAGGGACTAAATCCACTTTGTTGATAATGAAAATGAAATGTTTATGTGGTTTTTCAGTTTTTAAGTACTTCTCAATATAAGGAGATCTAGTGCCCATTGGATCGCGCGCATCCAAAATATACAGTACAACATCTGAAGAGTCTAAAACCTAGAAATAAACATTCAGACAGTAAAAAATCGTTTAAAACGTCACACAGAAAATACACAAACAGTTGGTATATTTTTAATATCTAATGATATAATAATGCTAAATGAAGTTCATGGAGCGGTAGCCTATTGGTTAAAGCATTTAACTTTCAGCCATTACGTTTCCGGTCCGAACCCTTCTCCATCTACTTAAGTTTAGGCAGCTGGGTAGTAGTATTAACTCTCACATTTAGAGTGTACTTCATGCCCAAGTACCTAGTGAAAGAGTTAAATTACTTTTTTATTATTAGAGAGAGTTCCGGAATGTTTCATTTATTATTATATAAACACGTAACATTGGTACAAAGCGGTAGCCAAATAGATATGCGCCACACAAAGTAGCTACCATTTATTTTGTGTGAGCTGGCATACTGGTTGGATGCCCAGACCGAAAGAGTGGTTTCCTTAGGGGGCCGTTCCCGGAACCTTTGACCTAGAGATCTATTCCACAACACAGTGAAGCAACGATGAGAAGAGGTCCCACGGAATCCGGTGGTCAAAAATAGGTTCCTGTTATATCCCGATGGGAATAACGAATGGTAACTTTGAGGATCCATTTATGGACCAATACTATACGTATATTTTATCGTTTAATTGTTAAGTAACTATACTATTCATATTAGTGTCTATTTTATTATGAGCTTTATTTTGACCTATGAACTAATGTTATACGATTTACCATTCTTAAGTTATTCCCGATTTACTAATTATAGTCCCCAACATTCACAGCCACTTTTGGCTAAATCTCGTGCAAATTTTGTTTCTTATTTTATGGTACGATATGGTCTGTTTGGTTGATATATAACCCCAGTATGTTTGAAATAAATGATTCATATCGCAGGGGCTGAGATTGATGTTCTGAACTTAACAGGCAGGGATAGGCGGGAAGAAGGACCGATAAGGATTCTAGACTGCTCGTACTTGTTTTATGTGTCATTGGTCCGGTCGATAATCCACTGTTTTCTGATTGGCGGTGTCACTCCGTTGTACATTAATGGGACGCAGGGTACAAGTTATAACAGTTTCCTCAAGATCCTGGAGCCCATGTGCACCATTGGTTTGGAGTCGGAGTTTTTCAACTCCATTAGATGGGCCCTCCGTTAAAGCTCCGGTTATTCACTTTTCGTCCTCTCCATTTAGCGAGAAGGCAATTAGTATGACTTGTCTGGCAGTGTCTGTAAGCGCATGACCATGTGAGAGCACTTCGAGGAGAACCGACTCTTCCCACTTTCGGCCATATCAGGGCATTTGGCACAAGAGATTAGTGATAATAACATAGCTTTAACTCTTTATATAGCTGAAGCAATAAGTCTCGAGTTTGGAAGCGTACATAAAAGTTAGTGATAAGTTGACCTGATTCATATTTGTCCCAAGCTCTATGTTGAGTATAACAGACTGACTTGGTAGGTTTAAAAAGTTTCGAACTGAATGTTAAGTAATCTATTGCTTGAAGCATCTTAATGTAACAAACCACTGGATAAGTTAATTACACACCATACTACTTTAACGTTTAAGAACTATCCTGAAAATATAAAAAGATATATCCGAATTTAAGAATAAAGGCTTAGTACTTTTTCCTGTTAAACGGGGCATGTATCTCCGAGAACACAGATTAACTTACCGACTATATAAGGATCATTCTTGTCGGCAGTAACGTTAATACTGTGATGTAGCTATCCAGCATAGGTCAGAATCTGAGAATACACTGTGTACGTATTCTACGATGAATTATGTCAGTGAATGGAATTCTAATTTATGTGCTGCGATTTTATCAAGTGTACAGCAAAATAGTGATAGTATGATAGAGTAACATAAAATAAAGATGGGGACTGTATTGTGATTGCTTTTTTATGAATGGTAAGAAATAACAGTTAATACCACTTAGAAATATCACAGAAAGAAATAATTGACAAGGAGAACAGGAAACAAAATTTTTATTAACCTGTATCGACGCAAGCAACTAATACACATTGTGCATATCTCTTAATAAGTATTTTGCTTTGGATTAGTTAGTGACTAAGGATGAGCACCACCCGACGTATGTTCTTAAAATATAACTAATCTCTCCCTTAAAACTTAATCCCATACAAGAATGACCATCCGATTGTTCACACGTGGGAAATTTTTTAGTCACCGAAATGTTCATTGATTGTGGGAGAAGTGAGAATAATGTTTGAATGAAATAGAATTATGTAGAAAGTCTTATAACAACCAGAACAAGATATTGGGTGAAGGAAATAATGTCTCGTTTTCTGTACATAAGTACATTTCAGTTTACTAACTCATTAATAAGAAATTGTTTTCTTGTTACTTTATCTCAAATGGCCAGTCTTTCCAACTCAATGGTCTTGAGTGCTGTTAGAGGTATGAGAACAGTTACCACTTCCCGGTTGCCCACATTGTGGGAGGGTTCTCTAGAGGTACCTGAAAAGGAAATCGGGTTACGGGTGGCCTTAGTGACCTAACAGCAGTGAGCAAGGGACAACTGCTTGAGGTCGGCCACACACGTTGTGGGTAATTTTCATGTTAAATTCGTACTTTTTGAGACCTTACCGCTGGAGACGGATATCCGTGGGATATGGCGAGGTGTGCATTTTTAGGGTCGACCTTTTATAACCCCATCCCTCCTTGTGGGAAGGCAGCGCCGCTGTTATACTGGTCTGAAGGAAACACCTCACTTCCGTCACACCTCTGTGTAGTCAGCAGTACGACTTTGCCTTCGGACCTTGGGTTTGCTGCTTTTAGCCTTACCGCTTTTCAACCGACCTATCTTGTAGGGTAGAACCTTGAGGAACGATTGTCCCAGTCAGTATAGCTCGGTTGGTTCATTACGATAAGCAAGCCCGAACATCACGTCAAGGTAACAGCAACGGTAGGGCTTTCCGACTGGAAATCACGAATAGAAATCGATAGTTGAAGGTCTCAGATAGGATGGTGTAGAACAAACGTTAGCGACATAGATGTGATGTTCCTGTTTATTCCAAGACATTGATACCGTTAGTATAGTTTCTTTCTAATGTTTCGAATTGCGCTAGATCGCATTAATGTACTAATAGGTCTTATTATACACTGTAAGTGGTGGTGCTTTAGGATCATGAAATAGACTAAATTAGCTTTATTGTTACAAAAAATATAAATCTATAGTTAATGAGGCTTTGAAACAAACTAACAAGCTGAATGTTGTATAATAGTTAAATGGACGAGACTTTAATTTATGGACGAGCCAATCAGAAGCGTTTTAAAAATTTCAAGGTTACGGCGCCAACTCCAGTGCTTTATACTAACGTGCGATAGGTTCATAACGAATTTTGTAGAAAACGCGATAACTGAGCGGCTATAACAAAAACGGCGAGACTATAATTTGTGAACGAATCAATCAAGCATAAGATAATAGATCTCGGATTTTAATGCGAAAGCCTTTCATCCTTTTGGCTATATAAACTCCTGGCATTATAGCTGATGTCGTTCGTGATGAAGACCGCATATATAATTCCTAAATACGGCAAATTATGACAACTATCGCGAACTAGATTATAAAAGCACCAGTAACACTGGTTGCAGCCAGGTACTACAATATATTCGGATGATTGGAGAGCGTACAGATTCCTACATAGGCTTGGTTATGTGCATCGTGTCACTGTCCACAAGTAGCATTTTGTGTACTCAACAGCTGAAGTACACATAAACAATATTAGAACTATGTAGTGGAGGCTGAAAGGGTTTTTGAGACTTTATCATGGCTCCAGAGGCCGACTATTCTGTGGCTGTATGGATGATTTCCTCTACTGCACGCTTTACGATTTCACAACCTCAGAACCTCTTTCTAACCTTGATAAGTTTTTGAACCACGTATAAGAAGCGTATCCACTTTATTTCCCTGGTTTTGTATAATATATTTTTACTCTACACTGACTGTTTGCCGATTGGCTAACATTTTTCAAAGTCACTTAAGATTCGTTCAAAGGTCGTCCATAAATTAGAGTCTCGCCGTTAAATGTCTTAGAAACTTACCTTAAATAACTCATTCCATAGTCTCTTCGATCGACCAGCTTTGAAGTGAGGATCCTGTGTTAATTCTCGGACACCATCATCACATCGAACCATATGTTTATCATCCGTCGAGTTATACAAATGCTGATTCGACTCAGCATGTTGTACAAATGACTAAAGAACACGAAAATATTAAGTGTTAATTGATTGACGTGTGTACTATTGAAAGGGTGAAAAATGATTTGACGAAAATTACATGAATGCAAACAAGTCCGTCGATAATGTGGTCACGAACGATACAGAGTAAATCAAGAAATTATTTGCTTTCTACTTTTATTGAAGGATATCATGATATTCTAACAAACAGGTAGTTACGTCAAATGGTAGCGCTAATAATCATTATCTTCGAAACGTTTTGAAAATCCAACACCAGAGTACTTGTTACAATAATCTTACCTGTCATTCAGTAAACAAGTAGTTAAATATCTTCTTAACAAAAGATAGAGCAAAACTTTATATTTCTAATGAATTCTGAAGATCATTTGTATTGAACAGAACAAACTTAGTAATTGATGTACAGTCCAAACATATGTGACAAAGTTAAGTCAAACAGTACTTATTCAGCGTTGCAACAAAATTCAAAGAATCGTGTCTAGCTACCATGAAGTTATTTTCATCAACTGAACTTAATTAACAACTAAAAAGCAAGTATGTAGCTTTTGTGTTAATAGAAACCTTGATTTGTTTACATACAACAGTTTTAGTGCCATGAAGCACTAAAAAACATCACATAAAAGAGATGGCAATTACCTAAAGAAATGGTAAAGTTATGAGATAGTAACATACACTACCGAACGGTAGCAGTAACTACATCCAGTTGCCAATGTGTCCTGCACTACAATAATCAATGACTAACGGGAAACCAAGGTATATCATTAGATCTGAGGCGCCAGACTTTATCAGCATACGGAAAAATGTATGCCTGACAGGCTGTAACAGCGCCGAATTCGTTTTACATGCAGTGCTACTACCATTGCCACTAAGATGTCGATACCAATAAAAACTAAGAGAATAAGACTTTCCAGTACTTCCGCCAACAATTGAAATCTCAAATCTTGGAAACCTGGGACGCAAATTATTAACTGAATACATTCCATTGTGATCACAACATACTGTTCCAGCAACTTATATCAGACAATTGTTTAGGGGATTGCTTGTTACTATTTAATGCAACTTGTGCATATCGTCATTAAATCATCCGATAAGACTACAGCGTTTATAGTTATTTAAAGAGCATTTACTACTCGGGAGATCTACCAAAAAAGTAAGACAGCTTGATTCAGAAAATAGGCAAACGAAAGACATAAATAATTTACCGACAGATCATCAAACTCCAACGAAGGTCTTTTGCGCTGTGCTTTATCCCCAAATACATAGGAATAGCTCTGTGATGTTAAAAGAGCACTTTTAGTTTTCTACAACATAATATAACACAAGTAAACTAATACCGTCTTCTTCTCATCCAAAAGTGATATAGGCAAGCGAGTTTGACGTAAAATAATTTCGTAGGGATTTCGGATCTTCATTGCTTCTTTGAAACTTTGTAACGTATCTTGACTTATAACACGTGTATTGCCTAAATACGCCTATTAGTTGCAAGAGCCAACCCACCAAACCATCGTCTATTAGGCTCGACCCGTGCAACTGTACCGGAGGGTAGAGTTGATTGAAAAGGTGCAGGGCGAACTATTTTCCCATTTTTGTTCCTACGTCAACATCGTACAAGTAAGCCATACAAACCTTTTGGCCTTGAAATTACGGTACATATTAAGTCGCTTGATAGTAGCCTTAGTTCGCATTGTACTTCCCTTGGGCTGTTTTTCTCTATCTACACAAGTGAACCATTTTATTTTGCACATTACCTGGGTTAAGTGAATGTTTCGCATGACTAATAGCGTTCTTAAATTTACATCTAACCATTTTGTGTAGTTCACGTAACGTAATATTTTAAGAAATCCTCCCTCTAAGTTACAAACTATCCGTGAAAAAGCATGCATATAGTGGTCTTTAAATGTATATATTTTATATCACTTATTCATATTTGTATATGTAAATTCTTTAATATCTATTACCAGTCCATATGTACTTATGATCATTATCAATTTTCACTTTCCGCAACTGATCCTGATTTAGAAGTATCTGGATCGTCAAATTTGTTTTCTCTTAGCTCACTCAGCATCTGAGTCATTACACAGCAAGGTAAGATACATGCAATGCAACAGTCCAAACATATTGATCCACGTATCCCACGTCTGCGTCGAAACGATTTTCTAGAACACCCTAATATGGGACCCCAGCAACAACATGAGAATATTGACATGATATAGGCGTATAGGTACGAAAAAGGACGCCGAATTCTGGTTGTGTCTTTGACTATTTCCTCAAATGCGCATATTGGCATAAGACAAATAAAACAAAGAGTCCCATAGCCTTGAGCTGTACAACATGTCCCACATAGATTGTAAATAAATTTTGGAGGTTTGTCAACAGAGCCACCAATTCCTCCCATATAAGCGTTAGTTATCAGTGCAGAATTATTAATCAGGTATATTCACACAGCTAGTATTTATAAATGGAATTCTATACAGGTTTGAAAAATGGGTCGATAAATGTTGATTTGAACTATTTTGCCTCACGTGACTGTGGCTATTAACTCTAAATCAGACTTATATTGTCTTTATATAGCGCAAACGAAGCACAATGTATCAACCTCGTCTATGAAATTATGCCGGATTATTCAAGACTATTGTGATTTATGTTTTTTGGATGACTGCTCAATTTATCCGTGTATAAGTGTATATATCCAACGATACTTGATAGCTGAATTTTTTTTATGCTGAGCACATAAGGAAACGACTTCAAGATCTGAAAACTCTAGTCACTAAAAACTGTATAGCATTTGGAATTGTTGTCAGATATCTGATCACATGTTTGTTGTGAGTATATGGATATATAAAGACAGCAGGTTAGTTTGCTGATAGGTTTAAAGAAACTGAACGCTTACTATCAATTCTCTCAAGTTTTTTGTTGTCACACTCATAAAGCGCCAATATGAGCCAGTTAATTAAACCAGATTAAATGTGGAACTGGCTATTATTGAACTCATCCAAGGCTTTCTAATGGATACCATGGTCTATACGCTTCTCATCATTGTTTTTTTCTAGGTAGGCTTTGTAATACGGAGCAGTTGACCATGTGCAACCACAACATGATACTGACAATGCACAATTTTTATAAGTACATACCTCTCTAAACTATAACTGCACAAACATTTATTCTAGCGTCATATCTTACTGCAATGATAAGCTAATTTTTCTTAATTATTTTGTATTTTGTATTTCTTTTTACTAATTTGACGATACACACATAGTCGTTTATTTCTGTTCTGTGTTCATAAACACGCCTATTAAACTATTTGCGTATTTCACGTCTCCTTTATTTCTATTCCCTCATTTTCTCCATTTTCTTCTTTAAACTCAATTCAATATTCTTCTCAATTACAAAGACCTGATTTATTATTATTATTATTCTACTATTATTACTCTATTTTTTAAATATGGCAAGTATAATACTAACATTATTGAAACTTGTGTATTATTACATTTTTGAAGAAACCTAAAATGGCTTTTTCACAACACTTATGTACCCATAAGATGTTTGTGAATAATAATGATAAGCTTATGCAAATCTTTAAAGAAAATCATGAACTCCTTTGAGTTTAAATCTGAGAGCATAAGCTGATCTCTGCTTAATCACCACGTCCACCGAAAACCATAACAATTTGTTCTGTAATGCAGGATTCACATTTTAAATGAGTCACGAAAAATTTCTGCTTTCAAGACAATTTTTTGTTGTGCCTGGATATAATCTATCGGTTAATCTGTCTCTTCAGTCTCTGCCAAAAGAAAGTAATTTTAAAATCTTAAGTGACTTATGAAATCCTAATGATCTTAGTGTCTTCATGAGAAGTTGGATGGCGTAACTAACAGTTACATATTTACTATTTAAATGCCAGCGAAAAATGCTAAGGGTTAACAGTACTGAAACATAGTGGATAAAAACGGCTTGAGTCAATGAAACAACGCGCAGAGATGAATAGACAGCATAATTTGGCCTGTGAAGTAGTGATTATATTTCTAGCACTTTTTATTCTGCTCTCTTGAAAAAACTGAAAACACTGGATTAACTGCACGTCAGTTCGGAATGAGCTAATCCAGCGCACCAACACAAAGTGTGATTTTAGCAAAGGGGCTTTAGTTTAGTTAGTTTCATCATTCTGAAAGTTACAAAGCCTTTATTAATTTTAAGTTTAAATTAAGATCTCTTACGTTTATTCTTTACCTTCCATAAGTGTGCTGAGTAGTATTCACAGGCATTGATATAACAATAGTGAGGGAGATCTTTAGGTTACTGGTTACTGATGAAACATAATCTAAGTAGCTGGGAGCTGGAAATATTTACGACCCGACCATTCGCAAGCACAGAAGATTGTATTCAGTAAAGCTTCTTAGGGAGTCTATGGAGTACCCTAAACGCTTATATTCATAAATTAACCAGTGGAATAAGAGAAAATGCAGAATCCCAGCATAATGATAAAACAGTATTAATACATTACTAGTGGGGAACGATCATGACAAATTTCAGGTATCCTCAAATTACTTTAGAAATGTATGCACTATGAAGATGCTCCGCCTCTCGATTCATACAACTTCCTCCATACGCACTCTGGACAGTGACTCCTAAAGAACTCGATGTTTTGGGTCTGCTAAGTATGCTTAATTTAAGTAAATCGGTGGCACCCGATGAAACGCATTCTAAGTTGTTGAAAGAATTAGAATAATTCTTCTCAAATTCACTAAGCATATGTTTAAATATATGTCCGCGACCCAGGGTTGATTACCAAAAGGCTAGAGGAATGTTATAGAAATCGTATCCTTAAAACAGAGACGATACATGAATCTAAGAATTATCGGTTAGTAAGCCTAACCAGTGTGGTTGTTAAAATTTTAGAAAAGCTTTCTTGGAAAAAGTTATGTAAGTATCCAGACAAAAAGCGGATCCTTTCTGGACAGCATCGTGCCTTTAGAACAGATTATTCTTGTTTCACAGACTTAATAATAGCCCATGAAAGTTTATGCGCTTTTAAGGATCGAAAGTTACCTGTAGATGTAGTCGCTATTGACCTTATTAGGGCTTTCGACGAAGTTCATTATCCGAGCTAAGTTATATTGAGATTGTAGACAAACTACTTATGAGGGTGAACGGATTCAGCAGTGCGTACGGGTGAAATTGAATTTGTACAGTTGAAAATTTGTGCTTGGTAGAGTATTTCAGGGGATATTTCTAAAGCCAGCATTATTCTTCATAAATATAAATGACCTTCCCAGTCTCATATCATAATCGGTTTCGTTACATGATGATAGTGTCAAAGTATAGACAGCGGTGCGAAATAGTGATAGTTCGGAGAGTAAAAATGACATGGAGAAATTATCTGATTGATCTAAAACTTGACAAATGACGATAAATTCTTCCAAGTGCATTGTGATGTACATCGGTCACCACAGTACAAATACATACACTGTTAATAACATTGAAGTTTCTGTTGTCGAGACACAATAAACGAACAGTCGTAATAAGCCAAGACTTGTAAATCACTTCAAACTGCCTTGCAATAAGCATCTGGTGACCTGCTTGAATATCTGGGTTACCTGTTCTTGTCGTGTAGATATTTCAGGATGTTGTCAGTTTTTAATATCTTCAAACACATCATTATGCCTAGTAATCGTATAACCCATTCAGGTGTGTGTAGAAAGTCTACGACCTCTGGCCATACAAGCTATAATAAAGTACCACCATCAAAAACATCGTGGTGGCTGGCAATATGCATGGAAAAAATGAACATTCCTGAACTGCTAACTGGCGATATTTATCATCAGTATCGATAAAGATGCAATTGTTCTACTATGTGTTTTCTCCCTTTTGAACAAGGTTTCTAAGCAGCTGACCCTCATTTGTTTTTAATAATATCATGTTTTAAAGTCGTTGCAAATGAAGATGGGTCCCCCTCGAGGTGCATTTCTTTGTCGGAGCTTACAATAAGATAGTTGTAACGTATGTATGCATAAATTTAGCACCTCCGGATAAGTTATGGATGAGGCATTCAAAAGTTTGGGTATCTTCTTAGACTGAAGTGTGGTGATGATCCATTGCTTCTCACCAACCGCATACTTTTAAAATCATTGGAGGTGATTTTAATCTGTCAAAAATTACATGGGGCTTGACTCAGGTACCACGTCGATATAACAAGCTGGTTGAAACATTAGAAATTTGTGAATGGGTTCAACAGGTTCGAAAACCAACCAGGGGGAATAATATACTTGATTTAATGTTCATAATCAACATAGACTCTATCTCAGTGCATGCCAGTGATGAGTTTGTTATGAGTGACCATAAAGTTGTATTGAGTAATATTTATTATTTAAACGCCATACAATTGAACTGTAAAGCTTCAATGATGTACCAGAGCGGAAATTTTGATCAAAAAACCTGGAAACGGACTGGAACTGTCATTCAATGTTTACCATGAAAAACTTATTTTACCACAAATAATTCTGACATTGCGCTTTCCAATCTATATCACAGCCTGATAAATTGCCTTGACCGCACTGCTCCAGTTATTAACTAATTAGCTTAAAATGCTAATAAAGGCCAGAATACTTTGCCAAGAAAGCTGAGGAAATTAAAATGCCGCTAAAACGAGCCGAATGATGTGTATGCACTTCAGAGTATACTTACATTAATCAACAGAAATGCTTCGTCTAAACGTAAGTATTTCATGAATATAGAAAATAAAGCTCTACGTAGTAAAAGCCCAGAATTATCAACACTTTGGCTTTTTAAATCCCGTGTAAAGTCAAATTCCTTTGGTACGACTAAATCCTTCATAGTTAACGGAAGCATTGTTAACGACCCGAATACTATATGCGCGCAATTCAGCAAGCATTTCTCGCAGTGCTACAAAACTGGAACTGAAAGCTCTATCATTACATTTCCAATGCTGACATCCAGACATCGATCGGAAATTGATTTTATACCCTCCAACATCAAGCAGGCCATAGCTGCCTTGAAAAAGCCTTATGATGGTGGGCCTGATGGGATAACTCCGTCATTTGTGAAATATGGGAGTAGAGAATTTCCACTATTTTGTTTGAAACTTTTCAATCTATCTGTGGAATATGGGACCTGTCCATTTGTATGGAAAACCTCCCTTATCACCCTCAGACTCAAAACAGGATCACGTAGTGATATTATTAACTATAGACCAATTAATTTGACATCCGTGCTCTCAAGAACCATGGAAAAGATCATCCACAAACAGCTATTATCATTTTTCTTCCGGCTAGTCTGATCAGCCCATCCCAACACGGGTTTATGGTTTATATTAGCCACTCCCACGAGTATTCATTGAGCTACCTATCGTGATCTTTACTCTAGCATGGTTCACCATGATACTTCTTAGTTTCTTATTCTTCCCAATTCAATGTCCGCTCTGTGTTCAATAAAATTACTCGTCACTTTTTTATTACTTGTAGGTCCAACCACTACACTTATCAGGGAAACGTGGTGCATATCATCAATGTCCGATCACTCCTTACACGTAGAAAACTACGTTGAAACATCAGAACGTTGTGGATGGGGTTCCTTCATCATTTGTGAAATGTGGTAGTAGAGAATCCCTAAACTACAACCTGGTTCAGAAGTCTCCTTGATAATTTTCTTTCCGAAAGTGTATTGTGTCACCTATTGGATATCAACGTGTTTAACAATGATTTATGCGAACAAGGTCCATCATCTATCTTGTCGACTGAAAACCAAAGTAAAACCTCTGAACCTTTTCTCCTTCATCTTATTTTCTTTCCATTCATCTTAATATCTGAAGTTCACTTATGTTCATATTTATGATCATCATTATAATTAAGATTGGTCCCTCTACACATTAGACACTCTTTTTGTCCCTTCTTTTCCTCCTAAACATCCAAAGTCTATAACTAAAAACAAAATATCTAATGTTACGCTTAAAAAAATTAAGATTTATTTTATCTTTACCACATATATAACACAAAGAAGTTTCTATTTGATTTTCCTTTGTAATTAATTATGACTTTTATAACATCATTCCAAATTATTATTGCACAAGAGTTTGTACTGATGTCAAGTTTTACTCTGTAGACTATCTACGTGTATTCACCGTGTATTCACGGTATTGGGCTAAAAATAACTTTAAAAATTGATGATTTACTTCAGAGGTTGTTATTCATTACAATCTTATTATCATGACTGAACATTTCGGCTAAGTGTTCGTTTCCTTTCTTCAACAATTTTCCTTCAAAATAGACATTATTCTTAAGATTCTACAGCTTGTAATAAAGATAACATCTTGTGTTACACTTAAATTAACTTCCCAAAATCGTTTTATCTTCACCATGTAAAAACGACTCATACATATTGATAATGATTATTCTATGCACTTGACTGAGACTCTCATAGCATCACTCCAAACTATGACAGCACGAACACATATTCTAAAGTCATACCTTATCGTAACAATAAGTCACTTTGTGGAGATGGACCTGTCAAGCTTATTTTGTAAATAGCTTTCAATGTTATTTGTATTTACTTTGTCAACCTTCTACTGTATGTATATTTAACATTAAATGACTGTAACTGTTGTTTTAGTAAATGACCTTGAACACACTTTCCGTTGTACTACTTCATTGCGCGACATACCGCTGCTAGCTAACAAATACAAGGCTTCTCGCACACTCATCGTTCTATTTCCATTTGTGATTGAGATATCCGAAGTCTAAATCAAATTCTATCTTCATTTATAGACTGTAACCGAAATATATCACATTCAACGTTGGATTATATCATTAGAGAGTTCACCAACTTGTTCAGAATCAACAAACATTTATAATTGTGGATTTACTTTACTGGACCTAATCCTAACACGCGACGTCTGATCAATTTAAGTAACGTCCCCAATTTTTATTGTATTTGTGACAATTAATTATATATATTAATATTACTATTGATTTTAATAACTTCGTTTATATTTTTTGTGTTCATATCTGTTTGGTCCACCACAATTATTTGGTGAGCCTTGAATTCATTATAGACGTTTACTGTTTATATATATATTCATTTTTTTATTACTTGGCACGCTAGTTCATTTATATTTGTTTTTGCCATCATGAATTCTCCTGGTAAACTCATTGATATAGATAGTCCACTGATCAACTCCTTGAACGCTTCACAATCAGAAGATAATGCCTTAACCTCGATCAACGCAATTTCAGACTTAAGACTACCAACGTTCGGCGTTAATAATCCCAGAATCTGGTTTGCACAAATCGAAGCCTTGTTCATGGCTAGAGGTATAAAATCTCAGGCAACAAAGTATGCTTATGTAGTTGGGGCACTCCCTATCGAGATTGCTGCGGAAGTCGGAGATTTAATCGATCACGTGCCAGAAGCTGAACCTTATGATAAATTAAAGACAGCCGTAATCCAACGCACTGCAGCAATTGCTAACTTCTTGCGAATTGGGGGACAAGAGACCCTCGCAATTACTCCGACATATGAAACACTTAACAGGGCCATATAAGGTAGACGATGCATTGCTTAAACAGATGTGGTTTCAACGTTTACCACAGAATGTCACCCAAATTCTTAGCATATCAGGAACTTCCGTCAATCTCGACGATCTAGCTGATATGGCTGACAAAATGATGGAGATTTATCCCGACAGCCAACGTTTGAATGTACTACAGACCTCTAGTGGAGACACGATTAGCCCATCTAACAGCATCCAACAACAAATAACACAGTTAACACAACAGCTAGCAGCACTGCAAGCGACTATTTCTACCATCCATTCTCGACCTGCCAGATCTAGGTCCAGAAGGAGATCAGTATCCAGACCTCGTCTTAGGTCACCCAAACGGACATCAGATACTTGCTGGTATCACGCGACTTTCGGGGAGAAGGCACGCCGTTGCACTAAACCATGCAACTTTAAAATAAGCAACTCAAAGGACCAGGGAAACGAGAAGGCCAGACAGTGATGGCGGCGCCTGTTTCTGGCCACTACCCGAGCCGTCTATTTCACGTCAGGGATCGGATTTCGGGCTCAGATATTTTGGTCGATACAGGAGCCGAAATTAGCATAGTCCCATTACACCTTTCTCAACGACGGCACTCGCAAAGTACTAAATTGTCTCTAGTCGCTGCTAATAACACAGTCATTAAAACTTATGGTGAACAATCACTCATCTTAGATTTTGGTCTCCGTAGACGTTTCACATGGGTTTTCATCGTAGCTGAAATCAAACAACCCATTCTCGGGGCCGACTTTCTTGGTGCTTACAACCTATTGGTAGACATGGGGAAAAAGAAACTTATTGACAAGAACACAAGTTTGCAGGTCAGTGGCACTCCTTCCTCGAATTACGAAATTCATGGCGTTCGAATGTTAAGACCTAAAAACAAAATTTTCACTGATATCCTATCGAAGTACGAAAGCATAACCAGAACTGATTACCAAAACGAATGTTCCACACACCATGTTCAGCACAATATCTCTACTACAGGACCACCCATTCGTGCCAGGGCGCGAAGACTCCCTCCAAACAAGTTGCAGTTCGCTAAGAGAGAATTCGAACACATGATGCAGCTTGGGATAATCAGACAATCTAACAGTCCTTGGGCCTCGCCGTTGCATATGGTTCCCAAGAAAGATCAAGACTGGCGTCCATGTGGAGATTATCGCCGACTAAATAACCAGACTATCCCAGACAGGTATCCAATCCCTCATTTACATGATTTTTCTTTAAATTTACATGGAAAACAGATTTTTTCAAAGTTAGATCTAGTCCGAGCATACCATCAAATACCGATGGCGCCTGAAGATATCGAAAAAACAGCTGTAATTACAACTTTTGGCTTGTTTGAATTTTTGAGGATGCCTTTCGGACTAAAAAACGCCGCTCAAACCTTTCAGAGATATATGGATGAAGTAACTAGAGGTTTGGAATTTGTATTTGTCTATATCGACGACGTTTTAATCGCTAGTTCTTCCACTGAAGAACATGTCCAGCATTTACACACGCTTTTTGAACGTTTCAAAAGTTATGGTGTTGTAATCAACCCTTCGAAGTGCATATTTGGAGCCTCATCTCTGGAATTCCTAGGACACCATATTGATTCCCAAGGAATTAAACCGCTTGAAGAAAAAGTCAAAGCCATCTCCAGCTACCCAGAACCAACCTCAGTAAAATCACTACGTCGTTTTCTGGGAACATGCAATTTTTATCGTCGATTTCTACCAAATTGCGCCGATGTACTACAGCCATTGACAGATTTACTGAAAAATGATAAATCAGGTACCAAGAAAGAAAAAAACCAAATATTTAAGTTACCTTCTGATGCTAAAGTAGCATTCGAAAAAGCTAAATCCATGATTGCTAATGCTACCATGCTTCAACATCTAAATACTGACCCCACAACACAGTTGATCCTATGCACAGATGCTTCACAAAAAGCCGTCGGGGCGGTATTACAACAGCGAGTAAACAACTCGATTACCCCAATCGCCTTTTTCTCCAAGAGATTATCACCAACACAAGAACGTTATAGCACTTTTGGACGCGAACTCTTGGCTATGTATTTAGCGGTAAAACATTTCAGTTTTCTGTTACAGGGTCGCGATTTCATCATTATGACGGATCATAAACCCCTTTGCCATTCTTTTGGCACATCGTATGACAAACACTCCCCACGAGAAGCGAGACAACTTGATTATATCACCCAATTTACTACAGACATCAGGTTTATCAAAGGTCACTCAAACATTGTCGCTGATGCACTATCTAGGAGGGATATCAATATGATGGTACTCAATCATGACTTCAGCCTTAAAACTTTGGCTAAACTTCAAGTAGACGATGCAGAATTGAAAGTCTGCAAAGAAAAGTCTAGCTTAAATCTCAAACCTGTACCAATTCCTCTTTCAGATGCATTCATCATGTGTGACACCTCAACAGGCAACAATCGTCCGTTTGTCCCACATGCCTGCAGACGAAAAACATTTCAGCACTTACACGGTCTTTCACATCCAGGCATCAGAGCAACAACAAGGCTCATCACTGAACGTTTTGTGTGGCCGAAAATCAACTCGGACGTTAAGCGTTGGACACGTAGCTGCCTCCAGTGTCAACGCAGCAAAATACAAAAACATACTATCAGCCCGATCAGCGAATTTCCTATTCCCGACAAACGTTTTCAACATATTCATTTGGATTTAGTTGGGCCACTGCCCCCGTCCAATTCCTTTACCCACATTCTCACCGCAGTAGACAGATTTACAAGATGGGCCATAGCCTGCCCTATAAAAGACACTTCCGCAGAAACGATAGCTGGCGTTTTCCTTGAGCGTTGGATAGCAAATTACGGAGTACCTTCTATCGTCACTACAGACCGTGGTCCCCAGTTTCAGTCTATCTTGTTTCAGGAATTTACAAGACTTCTGGGCGTGAACCACATCAAAACAACAGCTTACCACCCAGCAGCTAATGGCATGGTTGAAAGATTTCATCGCCAATTAAAAAGCTCGCTGATGGCACAAGATGATACAACCAAATGGAGTGACGCATTACCACTTGTACTCCTCGGTATTCGTTCAACCATAAAGGAAGACATTGGATGTACAGCCGCCGAGTTAGTCTATGGTACAACTCTAACGTTACCTGGTCAACTAGTCAACTATGAACCTACAACGCCAGGAGAGACTACTCACTTCGCAAGTCGCCTATTACAAACTATGCAGAATATTAAAGCAATATCCCCTCGTGAACACAACAATCGAGTCCAACTTGATAAAAACCTTGAAACGTGCAAATTTGTCTTTGTCCGAGTAGATACGGTTAAAAAACCATTGAAACAACCATATAAAGGTCCATATAAAGTAATTAAACGCACACAAAAATACTTCATCATCAACAGAGATGGCAACAAGCAGACTATTTCTATAGACAGAATAAAACCTGCTTTCTGTGAAGCTACTGAAGTCCAGGAAGACAACGCTGTTGATAATCAACCCCTCCCACCAGCGACTGAACAACCAATGGAGGATAAAAGACTTAATACTAAGCCCCCTTGTTTAACACGCTCCGGTAGACCTATAAACAAACCTAAGCGTTATGTCCATTTCGTTGATTAAAAAAAATAAAAAAAAAGCACAGCAGACACCTATCTATGCCACACACTACTAATTTCACCCAAATTTTGTTTTTCCTTTTCACAGTGTACATAATCACATTTTTCCACAATTACTCGTTTTGTCAGTTTTTTTTTAAAAAAATTGTTTTTTTTGTTACAATAATAAACGAGTAAACTCTGTTTAGTTATTCATTTATCGTACACAAACATAAACAGTTCAATTTTTTTTTGGGTCTTTAGCATTTTTACACATTATTATTATCATTGTCAGCCAACCAAGGCATTAAATGACAGTGTCTTAATTTTTTGTGTGTGTGTGTGCTCATTATACTATGCTACATCTCTACTACACGTCATACTCATCTCCACATTTTTGTTGGTTATAACTGTAAATATTATTTTTGTATACATGTATATATCACACCCTTACATTTTTTCTATTATAACCAGTGTTACCTCCGGACACTCTGGGGGGAGCTATGTGGAGATGGACCTGTCAAGCTTATTTTGTAAATAGCTTTCAATGTTATTTGTATTTACTTTGTCAACCTTCTACTGTATGTATATTTAACATTAAATGACTGTAACTGTTGTTTTAGTAAATGACCTTGAACACACTTTCCGTTGTACTACTTCATTGCGCGACATACCGCTGCTAGCTAACAAATACAAGGCTTCTCGCACACTCATCGTTCTATTTCCATTTGTGATTGAGATATCCGAAGTCTAAATCAAATTCTATCTTCATTTATAGACTGTAACCGAAATATATCACATTCAACGTTGGATTATATCATTAGAGAGTTCACCAACTTGTTCAGAATCAACAAACATTTATAATTGTGGATTTACTTTACTGGACATAATCCTAACACGCGACGTCTGATCAATTTAAGTAACGTCCCCAATTTTTATTGTATTTGTGACAATTAATTATATATATTAATATTACTATTGATTTTAATAACTTCGTTTATATTTTTTGTGTTCATATCTGTTTGGTCCACCACAACTTTCTATTCTGTTTGTTTTTATTTATCTTATTCGTCTTCTTTCGTTACTCGTTTGCCGATACATGCATAATCGTTTATTTTTGTTTTGTGTCCACAAACGCGATTAATATACGAATTTTGTATTTCGCATTTCCTTCATTTCTGGACCTTTAAAAGAAAGCTGAGGAAATTAAAATGCCGCTAAAACGAGCCGAATGATGTGTATGCACTTCAGAGTATACTTACATTAATCAACAGAAATGCTTCGTCTAAACGTAAGTATTTCATGAATATAGAAAATAAAGCTCTACGTAGTAAAAGCCCAGAATTATCAACACTTTGGCTTTTTAAATCCCGTGTAAAGTCAAATTCCTTTGGTACGACTAAATCCTTCATAGTTAACGGAAGCATTGTTAACGACCCGAATACTACATGCGCACAATTCAGCAAGCATTTCTCGCAGTGCTACAAAACTGGAACTGAAAGCTCTATCATTACATTTCCAATGCTGACATCCAGACATCGATCGGAAATTGATTTTATACCCTCCAACATGAAGCAGGCCATAGCTGCCTTGAAAAAGCCTTATGATGGTGGGCCTGATGGGATAACTCCGTCATTTGTGAAATATGGGAGTAGAGAATTTCCACTATTTTGTTTGAAACTTTTCAATCTATCTGTGGAATATGGGACCTGTCCATTTGTATGGAAAACCTCCCTTATCACCCTCAGACTCAAAACAGGATCACGTAGTGATATTATTAACTATAGACCAATTAATTTGACATCCGTGCTCTCAAGAACCATGGAAAAGATCATCCACAAACAGCTATTATCATTTTTCTTCCGGCTAGTCTGATCAGCCCATCCCAACACGGGTTAATGACTAAACGCTCACGTTTCACATCGCACCTGGAGTTGTTTGATCAAATTACCCAGAGAAGAGATGTTGGTCAGTCAGTGATAATTCTTTACTTCGATTTTAGTAAGGCTTTCGACAGTGTCTCACACAAACTTCTTCTTTTCAAACTCTCTTCATTTGGCATACAGAATCTCCTTTTATCTTGGCTCAAATCTTTTTTAGAAGAACGTAGCCAAATCGTTCGCTTTGGATCTTGCTACTCTAAACCTGTGAATGTAACCAGTAGGGTTATACAAGGAAGTGTAGTTGGTCCATTACTCTTTCTCCTTTTTATCAATGACGTGTGTTCCCTCTTTCAGTATGATAAACCTTTCCTTTTTGCCGATGACCTGAAAGTAGTTTATTCATTCTCTTTTCCCACGAAAGAAAGCTATATTTTAACGGTAATCCAGCAGGAAATAAACAAGTTGTACGAATGGACTATTTCGTGGAATGTGCCATTTAATGTTGACAAAAGTGGATTCATTCACCTTAACTTAAATCTGACTGTACAAAAGCATACACTCAAACTTCTCAACACTGTTCGTGACCTGGGTTAAAGACACGTTATAACCTTGACAAAATTTACCATTTGGTTGTCCGACCTAAAATTTCTCTAAGGGTATTTAAGTCTAAATTGCATTAAGTAAGTAAAAAATTGATATATGTGACAAAACAACGAAGTGCAGCAAATGTTTTAAACAGTATTGAAATGCTATTCTATCTCTTCTGGATAGATCAGATTGTTCGAAAGATAGTATTCAACTTTGTCATAACACTCAGGGTTTCCAATTCAGTAATTGATTCAATCCGCATCCAAAAATGCACAATTCCAGCCAATTGAAAAATCACAATCAAGAAGAGAAGCAAATCAATCTGACAGCCGCCATATCCAGATGTTAATTAAAAAACGTAGATATGGCTCGGGAAAAACATGGGAATTTAGTGAAAATGTAAGGAAAATAAAACACCATGAAATATGTAAAGTGCAATATCAACTGAAATCAAGACAACAACTAAATGTACATCTTCAGGAATCAAGAGGGATAAAATGCAACAATGTGAAGGGATGTTATGTGGTGGTTGGATACAGTCAACAGGAAACCCTGGACCAAAGTTTCGTGCTGCTTGGCACTCGTCAGCAAAGCGTGCCTGTAATCTGAAGAGAACTGGTGCTCCTAGACGGATTCAATCATGTGTCCCACAGCCGCACAGTCAGAGACGTTACCACTGAGCTATCCGGGCCGCGGTCGACCTCCTGTAGGATTGAGATGTAGTCGCAACTGGTTGAGCACTGCGTGGTGGGTAATGTCATGTGTGTCGAGTCCTTATTATTATTATTATTATTATTCACAAACATCTTATGGGTACATAAGTGTTGTGAAAAAGCCATTTTAGGTTTCTTCAAAAATGTAATAATACACAAGTTTCAATAATGTTAGTATTATACTTGCCATATTTAAAAAATAGAGTAATAATAGTAGAATATTAATAATAATAAATCAGGTCTTTGTAATTGAGAAGAATATTGAATTGAGTTTAAAGAAGAAAATGGAGAAAATGAGGGAATAGAAATAAAGGAGACGTGAAATACGCAAATAGTTTAATAGGCGTGTTTATGAACACAGAACAGAAATAAATGACTATGTGTGTATCGTCAAATTAGTAACAAAAATAATTTATCATTGTAGTAAGATATGACGCTAGAATAAACGTTTGTGCAGTTATAGTTTAGAGTGATGCTATGATAGTCACAATTAAGTGAAAAGGATAATAAAATATCACTATGTATGAGTCATATATGCATAGTGAAGATAAAACGGGTCTGAGAATTTAATTTAAGTGTAACACAAGTTATTGTTTTAATTACAAACTTCGTAATCTTAGGAATATTTATTCAGAGGGAAAGAAGAGTGAAAAGAAGTGAACACCTAGTGAAAAGTTTCATCCATGATAAGAATAATAATTGTGTAATGAATATCAACCTCAGAAGGAAACCAGCAATTGAAAAAAAATAATAAAAATCCTTTAAAGCACTCGGATGAATACATTTAGATTTATGTAATAGTATACAGAGTGAAACTGGATATTGGTATAAGTATTTGTGCAATAATAATTAAGAATGATGCTATGAAAGTCAAAATTGATTTAAAAGGATAATCTAGAGTTAAATATGTTTAGAAAGATAAAAAGAGATAAAAAGAATATCTAATGTGTCAGGGGACGAATAATGATGTTAATAACGGCAATAATGATAGACACGAACATAAGCAGACTTCATATATTAAGGTAAATAGAAACAAAATAAAATAGACGTGAAAAGATTTTAGAATATTAAGGATTCCCATTGTGAAAATTAGAACAACACATATAAGCGAACAATTGTTTTCAATTAGATCGTCATCAGGCTTTACTCTAATATACATGAATATTTATAAGAAAATTTTAAACCAATCAAAGCAATATGAGTCAATAATCACAATGAAATAGAATAATTCACTACACATAATAGGTAAAAGTACAAGTTGATAGTAGGAAGACAGATGAACTGATCATAGTGAGAATAATAAAATACAATAACAAAACTCTTATCAATAGTTAATTGTTGGAAATAGAAGGTCAAACAAAGGTGGGAATAGTAATCACAAAACATTAAAATCATTATGTAATAAGATGTGTGTAAATAATTAAATAGTGAAGAATACAAAGAGGCGGAAAATTACAAACAAATAATGGATGTGAAAATAAGGTCAATGATAACACAAATAAAATAAAATGAATAAGGATAATAATAAAATAAAATAAATTAATAAAAAGAATTGTTAGTTAAGTTATAACTGGCCATGGAAGGGATAGGGGGGTCACGTATTTCTTCTGTACACATAAATTGGGGTAATATGTACGAATTCCAATGGCTTCAGCTATATATAGGAGACGGGAACGGACTCCGTCGGGAAATGATGGAGGTATACGATAGATAACTCGAAATGATTTCGATTTATCTACTGCATGACCGCTATCAATAAGATGTGCCAATATAGAACTGCGAATAGATTTTCTCTGGCCCTTTATGTAACAAGTTGGTAGATGTTCACTTATTCGTTGGTTAAGTTGCCTGGTAATACGCCCTAATGTTTTGCTATTCAAGCAATTAAATAGATGACGGACCTTGTCTGTATAAATCATTATTGAATACATCGATATTCAATAGGTGACATAATCCACCTTCGGAAAGAAAATCGTCAAGGAGACTTTTGAACCGGGTTGTAGTTTCACTGCAACGGAGGTTCACTGGCAGTCTGTTCCACATGGTTGGGTAGTGAATAAGGAAAAACTTCTCACGTAAGTTTGTGTGGGTTCTTGGAATCGCTAGAATATTCTCCATATTGCGCAGATTGTGGGATGATATCATAAAGTATGAAGAGGTGGATACCGAAGAGTAGGAAATACCGTTAATAAGCCGGTATATAAAGACAAGATTTAATTTGATACGTCTGAACCAAAGAGGTTCTAAATTGAGTTGTTGACATCTTTGGTAATAGTCTTTGTTGTCGAAATACCCCAGAACAGCTTTGGTGAACTTTCTTTGAACAACTTCAATTATAATCAGGTCATTATGCCTACAATTATTGTAAACTAAAATACCATATTCAAGAACGGGTAAGATACATTTTCTGTATAGTAACAATCACGATTCGATATTATTGAAGTTTATCATTATCAATCCGATGAGCTTTCTAGCTTTGGATACTTGAGATATAATGTGTTCAGAAAAGTTCAAACTGTTGCTATATATTAAACTTTGTCAAGGTTATAACGTGTCTTTAACCCAGGTCACGAACAGTGTTGAGAAGTTTGAGTGTATGCTTTTGTACAGTCAGATTTAAGTTAAGGTGAATAAATCCACTTTTGTCAACATTAAATGGCACATTCCACGAAATAGTCCATTCGTACAACTTGTTTATTTCCTGTTGGATTACCGTTAAAATATAGCTTTCTTTCGTGGGAAAAGAGAATGAATAAACTACTTTCAGGTCATCGGCAAAAAGGAAAGGTTTATCATACTGAAAGAGGGAACACACGTCATTGATAAAAAGGAGAAAGAGTAATGGACCAACTACACTTCCTTGTATAACCCTACTGGTTACATTCACAGGTTTAGAGTAGCAAGATCCAAAGCGAACGATTTGGCTACGTTCTTCTAAAAAAGATTTGAGCCAAGATAAAAGGAGATTCTGTATGCCAAATGAAGAGAGTTTGAAAAGAAGAAGTTTGTGTGAGACACTGTCGAAAGCCTTACTAAAATCGAAGTAAAGAATTATCACTGACTGACCAACATCTCTTCTCTGGGTAATTTGATCAAACAACTCCAGGTGCGATGTGAAACGTGAGCGTTTAGTCATTAACCCGTGTTGGGATGGGCTGATCAGACTAGCCGGAAGAAAAATGATAATAGCTGTTTGTGGATGATCTTTTCCATGGTTCTTGAGAGCACGGATGTCAAATTAATTGGTCTATAGTTAATAATATCACTACGTGATCCTGTTTTGAGTCTGAGGGTGATAAGGGAGGTTTTCCATACAAATGGACAGGTCCCATATTCCACAGATAGATTGAAAAGTTTCAAACAAAATAGTGGAAATTCTCTACTCCCATATTTCACAAATGACGGAGTTATCCCATCAGGCCCACCATCATAAGGCTTTTTCAAGGCAGCTATGGCCTGCTTGATGTTGGAGGGTATAAAATCAATTTCCGATCGATGTCTGGATGTCAGCATTGGAAATGTAATGATAGAGCTTTCAGTTCCAGTTTTGTAGCACTGCGAGAAATGCTTGCTGAATTGCGCGCATATAGTATTCGGGTCGTTAACAATGCTTCCGTTAACTATGAAGGAAGGAATTTGACTTTACACGGGATTTAAAAAGCCAAAGTGTTGATAATTCTGGGCTTTTACTACGTAGAGCTTTATTTTCTATATTCATGAAATACTTACGTTTAGACGAAGCATTTCTGTTGATTAATGTAAGTATACTCTGAAGTGCATACACATCATTCGGCTCGTTTTAGCGGCATTTTAATTTCCTCAGCTTTCTTTTAAAGGTCCAGAAATGAAGGAAATGCGAAATACAAAATTCGTATATTAATCGCGTTTGTGGACACAAAACAAAAATAAACGATTATGCATGTATCGGCAAATGAGTAACGAAAGAAGACGAATAAGATAAATAAAAACAAACAGAATAGAAAGTGACTTATTGTTACGATAAGGTATGACTTTAGAATATGTGTTCGTGCTGTCATAGTTTGGAGTGATGCTATGAGAGTCTCAGTCAAGTGCATAGAATAATCATTATCAATATGTATGAGTCGTTTTTACATGGTGAAGATAAAACGATTTTGGGAAGTTAATTTAAGTGTAACACAAGATGTTATCTTTATTACAAGCTGTAGAATCTTAAGAATAATGTCTATTTTGAAGGAAAATTGTTGAAGAAAGGAAACGAACACTTAGCCGAAATGTTCAGTCATGATAATAAGATTGTAACGAATAACAACCTCTGAAGTAAATCATCAATTTTTAAAGTTATTTTTAGCCCAATACCGTGAATACACGGTGAATACACGTAGATAGTCTACAGAGTAAAACTTGACATCAGTACAAACTCTTGTGCAATAATAATTTGGAATGATGTTATAAAAGTCATAATTAATTACAAAGGAAAATCAAATAGAAACTTCTTTGTGTTATATATGTGGTAAAGATAAAATAAATCTTAATTTTTTTAAGCGTAACATTAGATATTTTGTTTTTAGTTATAGACTTTGGATGTTTAGGAGGAAAAGAAGGGACAAAAAGAGTGTCTAATGTGTAGAGGGACCAATCTTAATTATAATGATGATCATAAATATGAACATAAGTGAACTTCAGATATTAAGATGAATGGAAAGAAAATAAGATGAAGGAGAAAAGGTTCAGAGGTTTTACTTTGGTTTTCAGTCGACAAGATAGATGATGGACCTTGTTCGCATAAATCATTGTTAAACACGTTGATATCCAATAGGTGACACAATACACTTTCGGAAAGAAAATTATCAAGGAGACTTCTGAACCAGGTTGTAGTTTAGGGATTCTCTACTACCACATTTCACAAATGATGAAGGAACCCCATCCACAACGTTCTGATGTTTCAACGTAGTTTTCTACGTGTAAGGAGTGATCGGACATTGATGATATGCACCACGTTTCCCTGATAAGTGTAGTGGTTGGACCTACAAGTAATAAAAAAGTGACGAGTAATTTTATTGAACACAGAGCGGACATTGAATTGGGAAGAATAAGAAACTAAGAAGTATCATGGTGAACCATGCTAGAGTAAAGATCACGATAGGTAGCTCAATGAATACTCGTGGGAATGGCTAATATAACAACTGTGCTACGAGGGAAATTATATTCAACAACTTTGTGATTTGTAATATATTCACCGTTATTGGCAAAAAAGTCGGCGGATTGCAGAAACGTTTCCTGACTGTAATTGAATATAACATCGGATAAAAGCATAGTGTATATTTTGGGAGCCGGACCAAGTAGACTATCAGGTCTATCAGCGCAACCAAGTGGCCATTTACAGTTCGGATTACGTTTTACACTAGTGTTTTTTATAATATGTTCTAGGCGTTTATTTCCAAGGTTTGTGTTTTATTTTAGCTCCGTATTGCGGGGAGAATCGAATGTTGTTAAACATATTCGCGATGGTTTGCAATGTTCGAATATATCGACTTCAATTGCGTGCTTAGTTATATAAATATTATGACTAGTTTTTCCGTAATCCGTTGCGGTCAATGTGACCGGGTGTTGCGCTAACAAGAATTTGGACTGTGTTATTCCATTCGTCATCAGCACAACTATTTAGAGTTAGATCTAAGTCAACATTTTATGGAGGATGGGCACCAATTAAATCGCTATTATTTTCTTCTGAGTTTTGAACGTTAGGAGATTCAGGAGAGTTTATCGGTAGGAGTACATTTGTAAAGTTAGATGTCCTCTTAATATCGAATTAAATTTTATGAAATTTAGGATTATAATGCGGTTGGGAGTTTGACGTTGGTGGTCTGTAACCAGCTGTTCCTGCTTTTGGCTGGTATGGTGTTCTATCTGGAAGAATCTTAATGTCCTTGAAAACCTGTTTTCGTCTCATTGAATTGGAGAATATAAGAAACTCACTGGCGTCTACAGATGAACTGAATTTGAACAGAATCGGTGAGTGCATGTCAGAGTGACACCTCTTTAATCTTGTGCACATACATAGCACATGTGTCACACTACTGGCTCAAAACAGACTAGACTTCATATTTTTAAGGACATATCTGTTCCGTATATTAAACAATTGAATTGCTAGAACATCTTATTCTTTCAAATATCTCTGAAGTAACGTGATCTATTATGGATGTCATTCATTTTATCTAGAGTCTCTGTGAGGTTGGGGTTGAAGAGATACTTAAGTGGATTGAGAATGCTTAAGTCAACTTGGATTCTCTTATATCATTCATATGGTTGCAGTTGTGATTATCATCACTGTTTACTAATAGAGTCTTCAGCGTGTCTGGCATGGAGACAACTGGCACAGGCTTGTATGCTTTCTTATCAACGGAGTAGCTCTTCTCGCTGAAACTGTCGGAAATCGCGTTTGTAGTAGAGTTAGATTGTGTCGTTGTACTACGTGCGGCTGAACACCTAGAAGCAGTGTCCTTCATTTTTTGTGGTATGATAAGAAAGTGATAAGTAGCAGGTAGATTGAAAAAAATGTTGGAAACAGAAATGGGTGAAGAAATCAGGACTGGGGGCTCAATGTAGTCTATAAATGAAAACCAATGTTTGAGACAAGAGTGAATGTATCATGAGGATTAGTGAAGGTGTCAAAAACAAGAGATGAAAATGGCAGGAAGATCGTAGTAGAGATGTAATATGTATGTCAGTACGTGTGTGAAGGCAAATATAACGTAAAAGTGCACGTTGTGTAAATCAGCATATATATTACACGGAAAAGTAACCTAATATAATAAAGTAACTTAGAACTGTCGATAATTAGTATCAAACAATAAAAGTGGGTACGGTATGTGATACATATATAAACTGAAAGCAAGCACTAGTTAAAATTGTGTGTGTATTGAGATAAGTAGTTTAAAAGATTATTACCATCTAAGATTATTATGATGCTTTATGAATAAAGGCTGCAATTAAACGCAACTCAATTTCGTAAATGTGCCCTTCAGCTTAGCAACCAATCAGAATGTGGCGGGAATTATTATATCAGCCATCTTTGTACGTAATGGCGGTCGGCTATCTTCGCTCTGTGCTTCTTTTAGCTATTTCTTTTGTGTAGCTATGTAATTAATGTTTCAGTGTGCTAAGATGCCGCAGTTGGTGTAATGTTCTACATGTTGGTGTGAAATTTACTTCGAATCAGCATTGTTTTTTGGGTTTTTGCTGCTTCTACTCTAGTCAATGTATTTCTTCAGTCAAGCTGGTTAGTCTTATGTTTTAAAATAAAAATCGGTTTTGTTTTGACTTGTTTTCTAGATATCCAAAGCCGAAGTTCGTTTTTTCTTAGCTGAAATAACTGTCGCTGCCTCCTGTGACTAACTGTCCGCGTGTTCATTCCTAACTGTCCTTTATGATGTTATCGACAAAATGAAAGGGAACAATTTCCGGTTTTTATTTTTCTTCAGTATTGCGGACAACAATATCCCACCAACGAGTCAAACTAATACTTAGTGCCTAGCAGTAGGGGATGTCAGTATTGTTTTCGAAAGTACCCAGGCTTCCGACAACCACAGATGCTACCAATCTATTGCAGAGGGTTTGTTATGAAAAAATATGCCACATAGCAGTAATGGAGGGGTTGTACGCATTACGTAGTGCGTTAAAGCAAGCTTAACATTGAAAAGCCGGAAATCTGCTATCAGTGTGTAGTGTATGTTTTGGCCACAAAAGGAAGCCGAAGGGCCATGATCAGGGAGTAAAAAGGTAACTAACTGTCATTAAGCTCAGCTTTTTATAGACCATAATTCACCACTCGCAAGTTTGTGTTTTTCTACAGTATGACGTCAACCGTTATCTAATATGTTCACCTTTACGATGAAAAGTACCTGCAAATTCTCACCTTCATATTCGAATTATTTTGGGACAACCGTCTTCCAGATTGAGTGCTTCGTACGCCCTGGGAGACTAGATTCCTACATTATTCACAGTTCCAGTATAACTTTCTCACACAGTAAGTTCAAAGTAAACACTAGTCTTCCTAAATAAGCATGTTAAGCTAATATCCGTATTCTCTATTTCAGTTGCTCGGTGAAGACATGTACCACGTGCATCTGTTGTATATTGTTATTTTACTCCAATTCTAACTGTTATATCTTCTGAAAAATAAAATTGCTATATGCAGCAAATACAGACTTATTGTTTTGATGGTGGTAGGAGGGTTCATGGGTTTTTTAGCAGGACTGTAGTAATATTCTCACTAAAGAGCTAAGTGAGTGCGTAGACCAATGTAAAGTACCATATAGGGTGCCTTTGAATTACTCGTGGTCCATTAGTGTCGGTAGAAGCATTACTTGCTTATCATATGACATTTGAATAAGAAGCTATGAGATTAGACGCAGGGACGGTCAGGATGTGTAACGCGTGTCCATCCATCAGTTTCTGTGGCAACTCATGGTGGCTAGAATAAGTTTTGAGAAGACCCGAGCCTGTAGGTTTCCCAAGAAAGTGACGGAGATATGCACCAAATCACCTTATGAAGAGCGCCTCCAATCACTTAACCTATACTCATTAAAGTATAGACGTCTTAGAGGTGACCTATTTACTTACAGGATCCTTAACACTTCTGGACATTTTCTTAAACACCTATTTGAGCTTAGTCCCAGAAACTAGAGACACGACATAGCAGAATGAACTGTAGACGCGACTTCTACTCCTTAAGAGTTGTCGAATGCTGGAATTCGCTGCCCGCCGAACTAGTCCAAGCGACTTCCCAGGAGTCGTTCGGGAGACGACTGGATCTTTTATTGTTAACATACCTAGGTTCCTGCTTGGAGGTTTCGGTGATCCCCTGCTACTAGACACGGAAGCCTGAACACATGAATTAGGTGATAAGAGGCTCGATTATCACAAGTTTCTTGCAACGATTAAGTAGATAAAACAAAGTAGCATTAGGTTCAAAAATTTATTCAAGAACTTTCATTAAGAATCGAATATGAAACAAAGGTTTAAACCAAGTTCCAGTCTAAAAGTTGAATTTGTAATGTTAAGCTGCAGTTTGTTTTTTCCAAACGAAAGTGTAAAAGAAGTAACTCAAAAAGTACTAGAAGTGGTTGTGAGATTAAAATGGACATCCAGCATCCTTTTTATAATCTGCTGTTAGTTGGGTCTCCCGTAAACAGATCCATAGGGCCATAGTTCTAAGGGCGAAACAGTTCTTAGGATCTGTGAAGACTCAGTCCTGTTGCATTCTAAATGAGAAAACAGTAATGAATTTAGTCAGAAATGTGGAATAGATAAATAACCAAATTACATGTTTTTTAGCAAAGAATTTATGCAGCTCTGATTTAACTTTAGTTCATGAATATTAGGTCAGGTCAGCTATTTATTGTGCAAAGTATAACATAGACTTCATACCGTATCTCAATGCTTTTTTTATTTTGCTCTCATTTAAGTGTTACCATGTATCTGCATCTAGTTTAACAGGGAGACATACAAGCAGATTTAGTGTTTGATGAACTAAAAGTCCCAATTGCCAAAAAGATTCTTAACATTTGTCCACAGCCAACTGCATTTAATTGAGATACAAAGCAGCCATCTTCTAAGACTGTATACTGCTCTTCTGTGGGCAAATAAAAGCTCACACACTTAGCTATCCTGCTGCCGATGTTATTGCTGGGGAAATTGTTTAATGACAGTGATCACGAAATATGGTCAGTGATAGATGTACAATCTAGAAATAAACACTAAACGTACTTATCGCTATCTTATAATGTATGACAGCAACAGTACCAAAAGCACTTTTTTCCTATTTTTAGTCAGACTGTTTTGAATCAGTATACTCATCAGAAACAGGCAACTCTACTTACTAGACTGATCTGTTTCGTTACAGACTTAAAGCACTATACTTAAGTATACCATAATTCTTTCAACTAAACTGAATTATACGACAACCAAGAATACTAAACTAAGCAAGTGTCATAGTTATTGTTTCATTTGCACAGGCATATTACTTAAAGTAGTTAAATGGACATAATTAAGACGATAAAACAAAAACACGAAATATAGGCCAATTGAACTTGCCGAACAGAAGACAAAGAATATGTATATTGCTTTCCGACTGAAAACAAAAGGCAGTTGTTCATAAAAACAGTTTATAGTACAATAAACCTTTCTACAGTAAAATCATGCACTGACAGTCTATCTGGATACAATCAACTATGTGAATAAACTCACTATGACTTGAGATATCATCCCAGCATGCAATGGAAGTGCAGTGTAACGCAGTCAAACGTGGCGAATAAAACTATAAAAAAGATCAAAATTAGCTATATAATCTAGTTATTTAATTAAAAATACATTATGAAATGGCAAAATCTGTGGTTATTTGAACACACAAATGACCGATACATTAAGTTTACATGGTTGCGTTGCGGATAAGATCACCCTGAATAAATATATGAAACAACTTTTTGGATAAAAATATAACCAAAAACTATAACAGACTCGCCGAATCAGACAGGTGATTTTGAAAATAAAATGAGTTTTCGTACTCAAATATAATCTAGAGGATAGTATATAACATAGTGAGTATGGTTCATCATCACACACTATTATATATACTTTTTAGTATTAGGTATAGATATGAATAGATGTGATAATTAGGAGTATTTGAATTGTAGTACGAACAAAGAATTCCAGAAATAAAGCATTTGGATCAAGAAGTAATAGGTAAGCACAAACGAATGTACTGTATTTGGAATTCAAAATCAAGCATTGAACAAGTACAAAGGAATCATTAGTTCATTCAAACACCACATACGACACAGCTAAAATTGGAGTCAAAGTATCTGTAATCGGTTGTGCGTCTTCTTCTTAAGTTCATCTTGTGTCCGTCTGACAGTGTATTGGATTTAGACAGTGTATTATCTATGATGCACTTATTAGTCTTAGAATTAACAACCGAGATCGGAACAGACTCACCTGGGTCCTGGAATCGTATACAGTCAGCATGTCGGTTTTTTACTGAAATCACTAATATCTAGAATTTGATCCATAGATTTTTCATTACTATCATTTCCCACGAAATAATGTTGGATCATCATATCCACAAGTTATAAATGATGTGGTTTCATTTAAAACATATTTTACACACTGACTAGAGTAAACATCAGAAGTGATAATGTGATAAGGATAAACAGCAGTTGATATGAAATCATCTGAAATGTAATCAAAATTGAGCTCATTTAGTACTCGTGATTTGCAATGAACAAGTTTCCCACAAGAAACAAATGTATTATGAGGACAAATAATATTCGATATGACGTCAAGATTTGATTCTTCTAAAGTACTTTCTTCGAATTTATTAAGTGTACTTGAAGAGTAATGGATCATTAGAAAAATCAGCATATATCAAAAGTTCATCAGACTTACAATTATGATTGGGTTCACTCTACATATTTTCCTCAGATTTGTAAGGAATTTCATCGGAAATATGCAAATCATTAGGGAAAAACCATATCAAGAATTCAACAAATACAAAGGAATCACTAGTTCATTCAAACACCACATTAGACTATGTAAATACATAAAGTACTTGGGTTATAGCATCCAAACACTATATAAGGAATAGAATACAAGCATGGAATGCAATTGTTCGTCAAATATGATTATATATGATTTAGAAATGATAGTGTATGATTCTGTCATATAGCCAAAATGAATATGTAATTATAAGATTATGAATATGATCATACATACCATGAATATGTTAAGCCGAGATCTTATCACAGAGTATAAAATTCCCAGTTTGTATGTAAACAGTTCATAAATAAGTTAGCTTCCATAATTCCAAGAAAAGATAATCCGTACAGCTTTAAGAATTCAAGAAAAAGAGAACTGAAGGTCTCGGTCTGAAACTAACGTTCAGTCTGTAGCCGAATGCATAAAAATGTACTATATCCACTGACCACAAATGGCGTCCACACGTGCTGTTTGGTTTCCGGATGTTTAAGTTGCAGTTTATGATCGATGACTCTGAAAGTCCAGTGTATTTAAAAGCATAGAGAAATTTTGTCTAATATATCGTTATACAAAACCATTCAACCTTTCCTTTGCATCATGATCGAGAAAGAGGTTCTGATGATCGCATTGATCGGGAGAGCCCTACTTAGTTATTCGGCTGTGTTGCTGTGAAAATACAGGACTGCATATACATTTTGTGAAAGCTTGGACAGGGAAATTACTCTGAAGAAGTCTTTTTTAATTATACATTGGTCATTAATTTCTCCCATGTTTTATTTCTTGTTGCTGAATATTGCAGTCAGTATTGCTAAAAGTCCATCTACTCTTTATGTACCAGTCAGAAATACACTCTTAAGTTCACCATTCTTTAGTGTTTGGCTCGATTCAGGAACATCTTTACCACACATGTTAGACATAACTTACCAGTTCACTTATTTATGGTAGCCTTTTTTTATAAATAGAAAGAACTATAGTGGCTTTGTGCCCTAATCACACATTCCTCAAAGCTGAAAACGAGACAACTGGCAAAATAGACATTCAGCATTTAAGGCGAAGAGGGCGGGAAGAATAAATTTAATCGATTCAAGTTCGGAGCACGGGTATTTGGGTAAGCCAGGGGTTTTCGCGCACATGTTACATATTGTTGTGGATTGTTTGCATAGTTATTTATCAGCTATTAACAGTCTTTTTTCCATCACACGTCAATTTTCGTAATGTTTGTGCTTGCGACACAGTTTTTATTCCAGTTAATTAGCAGTTTGACGTATTTGTCGCTCACCATCAAAGTGAATCTTCAGTAAGCCTAATATGATTACTTGTAACAATACAAACTCAAGCAAGTAAAGTTCACAATTTTTTAAGCCAAAAAATAGATCACAAATTGAGTTTTCAGGAGAATAAGCTTTAAAACCTATTACATATGATTCACCTCCTTGATTATGGTGATGATGAACATGGATGATGGTAGTTGTTGATAAGATGTAGGTTGAAGCAATTTAGCGTTAAACTATTAATGAATATATAACTTGCTAATATATAGCCATAAACAGTTATATACACTATAAGTATCATCGTTTTGTACTGAAGTGACATATTATTATGTAACGTATCTGAAAAGAATTATGTGAGTAACAATTGACGTTGATTGTCTTTTCCATCCGCTTTCTGAACGTATACAGGAACAAAGTATAACACCACTGGAGGTGCCATATTAAGTAGTCACAAAGTCTTCATAAGTAAAACTATGCGTGCTTGTTTTGAGCATGGTGACAAAACTATGTCGCAGTTAATAATGATTTATGATGTGTCTGTTATAGGGTTCATAAATAAGTTTCTGTAAACAGAATCCGCAATCACTGACCAAATTACGAACAGAGTTATAATGCATATTGCCGAGCAATATTTAAATGGTGCTTACGAATTTTTTTGTTAATACCAAATGTTTAAGTGAAATACTAGAAGGGTTCGAAAATGAAGCGCGCTGTTTACATGAAATAATCAACTTATAGGTTATTTGTAACCTGCTAGTGAAGTCATAAATATATTGAAATCAGAGTTTTAAGGCAATATGAGCTGTGAAACCATTAACACTTCATTTACATCATAAATTTGATATAAACAAATATCATTAGACTGTCAAGCGTTCACAGTTATATGATGTGGATTTGAAGTTCTCAGTCGTTGATATAACACAGCCCTAGAATCGAATAACAACTATGAGTTAATTCTCGAATTTCTACTCGTCCGAAGTAATTCGTGCAAAATACGTGACGAAAAGACAACGAGCAATCGAAGCTAAATCACAAATTTATAGCACCCATATCTCCGTCGTTCCATATTAATTAGTCACATTTTCCCCATAAGTCGAACGATGCCTGATCATAGTAATTACAGCAATTTGTAAATAACACTAATCTGTGGTGTGTCTGTTCTAAAAATTGCCAATGAATTTCCATTAACGGAATCAAAAATCCCTAGTGAATAGCACTGTTTTCTAATAAGAGACTTATAGGTACATTCTGTTACCTGCTATTTGATTAACTAATTGAATGTGATACTGATAACAAAGTTTAATTGTTTGTCTCAAAAGTGATTTGTTGTTTTTCAGAATAGTTTGAAGCTTAGGGAATTCATGAATATGAAAGATCGTGTAGAAAACCGGTATACAAGTTTACGATAAGCGTTTTATATTGCCTACTGCCATGCTCATTCATCTAATGAATTATTTAAATATAAATATAACAACCATACTCAGTGTTTTACATTATAAATCCAGTAAGTATGTATAATTATAGTCTAAATAAAGCCAAAACAGATATTGATGCAGAATAATGTGACTGCATTATATTTCGTGGTTTCTCGCAAGCTACATACAACGAAATATGTATTACAATTTAAGATTAAGGTAAGAAATAGTATGAAACAATTGGCATAATGGAAAGAAAATAATTGGAATGACCTAGGTTATCAATAATAACTATACATATATATGCTTGAACAAGTCAAAGCTTATTTGGCATTAGACTCAAGGAAACACTAAGGATGGGTGGTGTAATAATCGAGTGGAGTTCAGGAGCAGATAGGATAAATTGTGTGATAATTCTAAAGGTAATGAATAAATCATTGAATTAAAAACAACGGAATACGATTCAAAGAGTTCATATAATTTAGGAAGATAAAGTTAGCAAATAAGTGTGAGTGGAAAGCTGACTTAAGCATTACGTAACCCATCATATCAGGGAACTAAATGCATGGAATTGTCTAGTTCGGTACTAATATTAATCTGATAGTAGACGTATTCACACAACGAAAAATATGTCAGGCGGTTGCCTAATCTGTAAGGTTTTATGTGGAGATCGCATTACTGTTCTAAGTGACTCGTTGATTCGTCACAATTAACAATGATATAGCGCTAAGTTCTAACGACACATCGAAACTAATGCAGTAGTACAAGTTCTTAATTCTCACACACAATTATTCGTTAAAACAATTGGTGTACCCTCCCATGATAGTATGAAGAAGACGAAAATAAAAATTGAGAAAAAGTTTATTGATTTGTCATGACTACCAAAGTAAAAAGACAACTTTACGATATATATATATACTCTCTCTCTCTCTCTATATATATATATATATATATATATATATATATATATATATATATATATATATATATATATATATATAGGTACTATATGCCGTAGACATAAAAGTCATCTATAAAACTGACATTTGCGATGTACGTAGTACTATGGAAAAATACAAAATGAACTCAAGATGGTAGACGACTGGTGCTAACGCTGAACGTTAGAGATCAACACAGAGAAATGCGGCTGGTTATGTATAAGAAACACGTCTCTTAAAAAAACTAACACTTGGCGATCACACACTGCTCAGACTGTTATCAATAACAGACCTAGGGGTGCGTTACTCACACAGCCTTAAGTTCTCTGATATACTAAAGGTGGAAGGAATACAACGAGACTTCACCCGCAAAGTACTTAAGACTGACTCTGTCATTGACTACAGTTCCCGACGCCAAATCTAAAAAATAGCACCCTTTGGGAGAGAAGGCTTAGGTCTAATTTGATCCTCTACTTCCAACTACTCAAAAACTTTACTTATTCAACATGTAAGTTAATTCTTGCCCGAGATTCGCATGAATACGAACTTCGAAACTAAGTATCTACGGTCAAAGTTGAGAAATACAGATCAGAAACTCGGGAAAACTTCCCCACCAAGTATGCAATAATCTGGAACAGTTTTCCCTCCGAAATTCTCATGGCAGATGAATTAGATACGTTTGTAAAACTGCTCGATCAAGCCCTCACTTGCACTGATCTTGCAAGTAAGAACACATTTGCGCCCCACTCATACATCAAAGGATCTCTCCATGTCTAGACCGAAATGGATTTCACGTTCAGTTTGCCTCATTTTTTCTACTTTGCAGTTGTATTAGTTACTTTTTCCACTTTATTTCTTCACTTGAAGTAGACAGGTAACTCTATGGCCCTATCGATACTGTTCAATTAAACTCGGTCGCTAAGGGACACTCACTACCACCCTAAGAAGTCAAGAGGACCACACAATCGACTGCCTACTACCAGTGGTCTTGCATCTATGTAGCCTGTTACCAATCAACTGGTTAGGACAACACAAAATAACATCAGCACTAAACTAATGTGAGTTTCTTCCTGTTTATCCTGTATTAGTTTTTTACTTTTCTATACACTACGTTGACTAGCAATTAATATTATTTCTCCACTCGTTACCTTATCTACAACTCATATACTTCTGTACTTTTTCACCCGCTTTAATAAACAACTATCCTACATTATACCCTTCTTAATGCTTATACTCTGATTGGCAAACTATACTTTATACTATAGTCAACAGAATTGCGGCATCGATGCCTTACCCACAGTCCATAGCTTGTAACTTCCTGATAAACTTTTAAAATGATACTTGAAGAAATAGTGCTTTCACTTCCTACCTAGAAATCCTATCACAAGCAAACTAGACAATTCGCTAATATACGAAGCCTAATCAAGACCCTATAATAACTGGGGGAAAATATTTTTTAAAAAAAACGAAAGAGGCTCTAATAGCTTCGATATTAAAGGGAAGACAGCCAAATGTATATCACAATACTGTTTCTAGCACTATATTTTATTTTATAATCACACATAATCTTATACTCTCAGCTCTTTTCCGAATCGCCCCCATTTGTCAGTTGTATGTCCACTCACACCTTGTCAACACTTATTTTCTTTAACCTATTAAAATGCTCTTTCTTAACATATACCTTAATAAAGGAAAATTAGACTGAGTAATCATACCTTAAGCATTCTTTCATGAATATTGGCTACTCTGTCTCTCGTGTTTTCTTATACTTGCTCCCTCTTTCAGCCCCCTTGAGATATGGAACTGGTGACTTCATCCTGCACCATCCTTAAAGCCTTGGATATCCCAGAAGGAAATAAGGTTGCGATTTTTAGAAGCCCATACCTTCAATGGACCTATTCTTGACCATCAGTCGCACATTCGCAACGCGACTTTCATGAAGCGCGCCAACTGTAGTACTGATTTAAACCATCGACATTCATATCTTATAAATTATCAACCCAGCTATGTAATTTATTGCAGTGTATATTGTATCATTTGTATCAATTTGATCTTGCCTGTAAACTGGCATGCCTCATGTAACAAACTGTTATTTGAGAATAAATTATTATTATTATTATTATTATTATTAACAGGTTGTGAAACATAGAGGATTGTGTGAGGTATGACATATATCCCAAGATAAGCTTAAATGAGCCTAACATCACAAAAGGAGGGAGGGTGGAGTTACTGACCAGCAAGCATTGATGGTGAGGGCGATGACTTCAATCCACCCGTGTTTGTGGGGGCAGAAAATTTTGTATGTATCAGGCACTTAATGATTAAGAATAAGTCAATCAATCTGTGATATGGATAGTCTTCCTACGCTCACCAATCAGACTCATGTTTCCAATATTATGCTGGATTAGCTATTCTACTAAGACAACCTATAACATGCTAACTCGGACTTTTACACTAGGATTGTGTGGTTGACCTCGGATAGAGAAAAAAAGAAAAAAATTAAACAACAAAAGATATAGTCTTTAGTATTTTTAACACTTCACCCTCTATATACACAGCCTTCTAATGAACCGCTTTCTTTGTACCAACCTTGACCTCCCTTCCTTTATGTGAACTTACTCCAACTTATTAAACGACACAAATCATTGTTCTCTATAATTACATTCTCTAATATGGAGCCTCTGACTTCATTTCACTGACAAGACATAATATGAATTTATTCTAATTTATTATACCTCTGTCTGTTCTACTACACAATGTTAAGCAACGTTTGGCGTTCATATCCAAGTGCCTTGCTGCTCTTTTGTTTCTCTTTTTTCTTCTTCAGAAACTTGCTCTGAGGGCACAGCTATGAAACTTCTTACGTCTGGAACAAACTCGACGTACGCGTCTCCTCAAGGTCACAGTTTACAGCAAGCACCCTACGAGTCTACGTTATAACAACTATAACGTAAATAAGTTGGGAAGCATATTGTGAACCAGAAGATGTTGTTATTTATAGATCATACCTGTAAAAATGGTGTGTACTGGCACATGCAGAAATATATTATTACTATGTTTTTTAAGTAAGAATTGAAGACTTTTCTGTTCACCTGTTTCGCGAATTGTTCACCATATTTCTCAATAATTTGTTGTTTGCACATTTTTAAAAGCGTTTGGATTTGTATATATTCTTCACTCCGTCTCGGTAATGATACTGTCGTGTTGTTTTGTGAGGTTTGCGTATTGTCTAACTTCCATCTACAACAATGACTAGGAATTTGATTAGCTATATAGCTTATATTTCGTAAGTGATTAAGCTTACCTGTAAGAGTTCGTCTTTTAACATATCCCAGTGGCAGATGGCAGCAAGAATACCTTCCAACCGTTTCTGCGTTTGCTAATCGACTTAGGTACGTTCTCAATATTTTGTTGTGTCTTCCATACTTTAGTGCACTATCAAATTCAATCCAGCTTCCGAATCGCTTGTTCAGTATAATACGTTGAAACGCTTCGCTTACTTAACTTGAGCATGAAACACTACAGACAACACGCACTAATTACTAAAAAAGGTTATTCCCTGAAAAAACTAAATGAAAGAAGTACAACAAATATTTAGGACTTACCGTTGAGTAATCTCGACTTTTTGTTTAACAGCGATTCACAAAAACTTAGCGTATCTATAACTTTTAAGGTTATCTTATCTTTTTTATGTTGTTTTCTGGACCTAATCAACAAATTATATAGAGGTGTTGACGTTTACTACAGCAGTTGGGATCACAGATCAAGTCACGAAGCAACAACAGAGCTAACGCGTACACTACAAAACACAGAATGCTAAATTAATGCTCTTGGCAAATACGTTGTGCTTTTTCATGCAGCAAAGGATGACTTAAATATGGAAGAACTTAATAATCATACGACCCAACACACCCACGGAATTTCAAATACGGAATAATCGCTTCTATTCAGGTCGTTCAAGGTCACTGAAACGAAACGGCGAGCAGATTTGAAGGAGTCTACCGTTTTTCCCATGCCGAATTCAGGGTGGATTTATCCGCAACGTTTTCATGTAAGCCCGATGTATTGCCCAGTGTCATAACAGTCATGTTTGCGTTTATATTATCATAGAATTTGTCATTTTATAATGTATTCTTTATTAAATAAGCAGATTATGCCGTGGATTTTGCTCTGGTTGTAATTTTTATTCGCCACGTTCGACTGCGTTACACTGTACGTCATTGTAAGTTTAATCATGTAGTTGATTGCTTCAAAATAGACCGTCAGTGTATAATGTTACTTAAGAAAGGTTTGTTGTGCTGTTAACTAGGTTTTAATGAACAATTGACTGTTGTCTTTAGTCTCAAAGCAATATCTTTTGTCTTCTGTTAGGTAAGTTTAATTTGCTTATCGTTCGTGTTTTGGGTTTATCGGCTGAATTATGTACATTCAACTACTTTGAGTAACATGTCTGTGCAAATGAAACAATAATTATGATATTTGCTTAGTTTAGTATTCTTGACTGCACAACTAAGACGTCCTAAAATTCTGTTTAGTCGATAGAATTAAGTATACTTAAGCATAATGCTTGATCCTGTAACAAAACAGGTTAGTTTAGTTAGTAGATCTGCGTGTATTTCATGAGTATAATGATTCAAATCAGTCTGATTAAAAATAGGAAAAAAAGTAACTTTGATGCTGTTGTTGTCATACATTATAAGATAGCTATAAGTATGTTTAGTGTTTATTTCTAGACTGTGCATCAAGCACTGAACATGTTTCAAGATCACTGTCATGAAACAATTTCTCCAGCAATAACATCAGTAGCAGAACAGCTAAACGTCTGAGCTTTTAGTTGCCTGCAAAAAGCAGTATACAGTCTTAGAAGAAGAGTATTCTATGTCTCAATTAAATAAAGCTGGCTGTGGACAATTGCTAAGAATATTTTGACACCTGGAACTTTGAGTTTATCAGACACTAACTCTGCTTGTATGTCTTCATGTTAAACCAGACGTAGATGCATGGGATTAATAATAATTATTTATTCTCAAATAATAGTTTGTTACATGAGGCATGCTAGTTCAAAGGCAAGATCAAATTGATACAAATGATACAATGCCCACTGTAGTAAATTACTCAGCTGCGTTGATAATTTATATGGTATCAATGTAGATGGTAGTCAGTATATCAGTTGGCGCGCTTGAAGAAAGTTGCGTTTCAAATGTGCGACTGATGGTCAAGGATAGGCCCATTGAAGGTTGGAGCTTCTAAATGTCGCAACTTTATGTCCCTTTGGAATGTCTAAGGCTTTGAGGATGGTGCAGGATGAAATCTTTCGTTCCGTATCACAAGGGGGCTGAAAGAAGGAGCAAGTAAAAGAAAGGACGAGATGGAGAGTAGCCAATATTCATGAAGGAATGTTTAAGGTATGATTACTCAGTCTAATTTTCTTTTATTAAGGTATTTGTTAAGAAAGAGCATTTTAATAGGTAAAAGAAAATAAGTGTTGACAAGGTGTGAGTGGACATATAACTGATAAATGTGGGCAATTCGGAAAGGAAATAGTGCTAGAAACAGTATTGTGATATACAATTGGCTATCTTCTTTTTATTATCAAAGCTATTAGAGCCCCTTTGGTTTATTTGTATTATTTTTTCTTTCAGGTATTATAGGGTCTTGAGTATGCTTCGTATATTAGCGAATTGTCTGATTTGCTTGTAATAGGATTTCTGGGTAGGAAGTGAAACCAATTCAACATTCGTAACACGATTTAAAGAGGTATTTTGCATGATAATTCAGCATCAATACCACAAGTTCGTGACATCCCACTAAACCAAAAGGAGCCGTAATTGATAGCATCTCTGACTTCGTCTGTGGTTGTCAGGTGCCTAAGTCCTTTCGAAAACATTACTGATATCCCCTACTGCCGTGCATTCAGTATTAGTTTGACTCGTTGATAGAACAAGGTTGTCCATAATACTGAGGAAAATAACAAACCGGAGATCATTTTCGTTCATTGCTCCTGATAAAATTATAAATGACAGTGAGGAACGAACATTCGAACAGTTAGTGTTCCAGGTGTCAGCAACACTTATTTAAGCGAAAACCGAGAAAACAAAGATGATTCAATGAAAATTTGCAACAACACCTGGGCTATTACATTAACCGCGTAAGTTCAGCACAATGAAACACTAAATTATGCAGCTACACAAAAGAAACTGCAGAAAAAACACAGAACGGAGAAAGCCGACCGCCACTACTTGCAAAGATGGCGGATATAATAATTCCCGCTTCATTCTGCTTGGCCTCTAAGCAGACTTCCACGATTACGAAATCGAGTTGAGTTTAATTATAGTCAAGTTCATTAGATGGCATGGCACAACCATGCAGGTGTGATCATTCTTTTGTAACTTTAATTCGTATTGAATATATTTTTCTATCTCCAGCCTAAATGTGTTCTTCATCATATATTGCTTATTGTTACGATAGGATGAGTCAGTATAGACAATAATGTGACTTCTATGTAAGATCTCATGGATTAGGCAGTTACAATTTTAGGATTAGGCCTATTATTCGAGTAGTACTAGTAACGAAATAGACCATTACTCTATATAACCATAAGTAGTTGCCAGTTACGAAGTGCTTGTGGAATTTAGTCTTTGTGTAACAAGACCAGGCCTTGACATTACTGAGCTACAATGACACGTTGAAAAGTGGGGAACGGACCAGTAATATTTCACAATAACTTAAGAATGTGGCTAGACGTTATGAGATTATAAATGTATAAACTTATAAAAAAAGTTCGACAAAGTAAAATTATGTCACAAATGTAATAGATAAGGATTAAGAACATGTAACGGATTCACAGGATGTTCTGTGACACAGCATACCTCATGTAACTTATGAATGAAGAAGAGTTATGTAGTGTTATTTTTCGAATTTATTTAAACAAAATGATCCCATGACCAATTAAAATGTGATAGGATGGTTGGCGGTAGGCAGGAGTAACGAAATATGTGCCTGTAATTCTGGAAAGTTATCGGAGGAGACGCGCCCCATGACGTATCTAGACGTAATCTAATAAAAAAGCTTGACCAAAAGACTTTAATTAATGGTAAGGTCCACTAAAATAACATGATCAGTATCAACATCGAATGTTTATAAATCTAGTTCTTTTGAAAACTTACTAGTCACCACACAATTCAATCCAAGATCTAGCACGCGTAGATCTGTTTTGTGTAATGATTATTGACTTATGACTAGTTCTTCAGTCGCACTTTGCAATATAGACACATTAAACTGTGCAGGTAGGTAAGCAAACCTACGTTAATTGTAAGCTGCCAATTTCAACGATATTTTAGACTGACTTTCTAGATCTCAGTGGATCCGTTATTCTGGAAAATAGCACAGTCCCTGTGATAAGTAGTTCTACCTGGGAGATTCATATTAATTACCATCATGATGGTTTCAGTCGATGTGTTAAGAAGTTTGGGACTGACGATCACGAATTTACTCCTGACGACTAAATTTAAAGAGAGCTCAGCCTACCGAAAGTATTTTTTGCAAGTGTTAACCATATTTTGGCCATTACTTCTCTGATATATCAATCATGTTACAGAGTTTGTGGGAAAGCTAAGAATACGCAATACGTTTTGTAGCAATTTTTGCAAGCATACATTTTTCAGTACCACTTCCACCGATGTGTTGCAGCTACTACGAGGTTCTCTGTCACATAGGCTACAGGAAGTCATAAATAGCGACAGACATTTCTTTAAAAAGATTGATATAATCATACTACCACATCTTTTAGTATAAAACATAAACTACAACCAACGAAAACAAGAGAAAACTCAGAGCAGTGACTCAATTTACACAAGACGTGTATACGGATGTTCGGCCAGGTTTACCTGGCTTTATTCTTACGACGAATTTCAAAAAATCAAGAACTGAACAGTACCCTGAGATTTTTATTAGTTGTGGTCTAAATACTAAAGCCACAAAGTGAACTCACATTGCATTTCCTGGTGAAGCGGCCAACAAAATAACAAGAATTTAGGAAGAAACAAACAAATTTATGTCAAAATATGAAACAACTTTAGTTATGAGTTAGATGAGTGTTTAGAGCTGATAAGAAGTAAACTAGCAAGAGTTGTTAATCTTGTTAAACTTTGGGAAATAAAACAAGATTCGACGAAAACTTGAAACCAAAAAATACCATTTCAAGCCTGAATAATGAATTCGAACAACGGTGAGCTTCCTAAATGCCTTAAGGAATAACAAGTTTTGCAGACCTATTCCATAATCAAATGGCAGAACACTGAGAGATCATATATTAGGATTTCATTTATGAATTAGTGAATTTACTGCCAGTCTATTTGCTTCTTATCTTCCGCTTAGTTTTAGATTCAGAGACTCTCTACTAAACGAGTAAAAACCACCACATGTAAAAGATGGCTCAGGGTTTTCCTTTTGTACGTCGTGTGGCTGAAGGTAAGACGTTACCACAAATCTAAACTATTATGAAGAAACTAAAATCCAGAAGAGGCTGTTTTCAAAGCAGTTAACTCATTTTTAGCTGAATTACTATTGTTATGAATGGTGTATGAAGGTTTGTTTTAAAAATTTCCGGTGCTGCGTTTTCGTAAGAGATAACGTTTTATCGCTGGTACTACAATGGCGACAGCTATAGCAGTTAAACAGAATGTTGGAAATGTAAACTTCGGCTTCCTTATATTCTCTTTGATAGTGGTCAAAAATGTTTCCTAATGAGCTAGGAGTCGAACTCCAGTCCCTGGTTTTTATAAAAAAGCTGTTTGCGGTTGCAGTATCTTATGTTTTGTATTTCAGGGATATTTTTCCTGAATCCGCTTTTCATGACAAACAACTAGAAGGTATAAAACAGCATCAAATTACTCAATTTCAGGAATCGAGCTAAAGATTTTGAAGGAAAGCTCTATCTTACCTGCTTCTTCAAAAATAGTTTATTGGCTTAAGGGTTGTTTTGATGCCATCGACCGTCATTTTGTAGGTCTATTAAGCATTACAATAAAAGTTTGTCTAGCTCAAATCAGCGACCATTGCGCTTTATTTGTCGGACAAAGATTTACATCCCAGCAAAATTTGTGAATATAACATCATTGAGTCCTATTGTTTCAGACTTTCTTATGGCCAGGAGAAGCTATCACTTGATTTAAAAACTGAAAACAAAAGAGAACCCAGTACTATATGCGAGATCTCAAACTGCTCTGAAATCGAAGTACGGAATGCTACTTTGAATCTACTCAAAAATATTCGAACTGCTGGAGAAAGATTATCCAAATTACCATCGGAACTAATGATAACGATGAAACTGCAGTATTACGACGAAGGTAACTGGGTTTTTTTTAGAAAATTTCGTCGACTACCAAGGTCGATATTTTAAATATATTGCTGACATCTTTTATTTTTGTTTACTTACAAGATTTCCTCATTTCAAAATATTGAGTGGATCTTGAAACTCAGTAATCTGAAGGTTTAAGATTAACAATGATGTGAGAATACCGTCTTTGACTTCACAGATGCAGATGAACCCAGTTCAGTCATGAAATGGCGTATTCTAGACCAGAATTTCCACTGAAACTTTCAACGTTAAGTACATTAAAAATACTCAAGGTCTATATTTATTTTTTCCAAAAAAATACACTGATTGAAATTCATGATTTAAAAGATGACAAGATAATTGAGCCTTCGTGATTTGTGTTTTGAATTTCCTAGTTTGAGGAACAAATATTAAATAGATGTGAAAATATTTTCATCAGATATTGTTAATTCACAGTTTGCTAGAAACGGGATAACAGTAGTTGTTGCCACCACATCACTGGAAACGTAATAGTTTGCAAACAAATATACTCGCGCTAATCTGCTGAAGTCAGTGTAAAAGCAAAGGTCAGAAAAAATGTTTTAGAAGGAGTCGATCTTGGTTTGTTTTTAATTATAGCACTGAATATTTCATCAAAAATCTGAGGAAAGACTTTTGAATATAATGTCATACTACTCGCCACTTTTTAAAAAAGCTTCTTACCGCTTCCGTCACATTATGGTCGTAATATCATGCTACACGCCTGCAAAATGCAAAAGCGTTTGTTATTTTTATATCCGTGATGTACAGTTTCAAAGGCGGTTGCATGTGAATCAAATAAATTTTGTAGTCACGGCATAACAGCATATGCTATGTCAGATTGGTTCAAAACTGGGTTGGTAGCACGAGGCTTAATCACTTCGTTAATGTGCTCTAAGAATTTGTTGGTTTTTTTTCACATTTATGTTTAGCAATATGGGTAAAATGTCTAATATTTAAATGGTTATTTTCATGAGTATATTTCTCATTCAGCCCACTGTTTTCTATTTATTCCAAAACAATGTGTTTAAAAGTTGTGTACTGATTAGTTTAAAAAAGATCCATGTTGTGAGTGCATGTGATGTCGGTAATAACAATTACATGAGTGATTTTTTAAAAGGAGATGGTTTTTATACCATTAGTACAAAAACTGGTAGTATTTTGCATGTCAAATATTAAAAATATAGCCTTTTGTTGGTCAAGATGAATTTGATGGAATAAGGAGGCTGGACATTTAAAAGCTGTGTTCAGGTTTTTTTATAAAAACGGACTAGAATAAAACATTTTGAAGACGTTATATTTAAGTATTCAGTGTCAATCACAAAATTTCATCACGTGCATTTCATAAATCCCGAAATAATAGACCGAAATATGAGGCAGTAAGTTATTTGATAACTTATATACCAAGCTGTGCGCCTCCATTTGTATTTTCCTATTCGAAATGAGATAACAGTCCCAGCGAAAGACTCAAGCTTGCAAATGTTATGACCAATCTTTATATGGAGATGGAATTTCAATCAACAAAGATTTCTTTCTAGATTCTACTACCTCACTATTTGCTTTTTAGTTTGTATGGGCTTCGTTGGCGAGCTTTGCTGTACTTGTTGATGAATCTAGTTGTTATATCCCAAAAGGCCATTAGTATTTCTTCAGGTACGGTCGATGAGATGAGATAAGTCTTTAGCTCATAAAGATACGTCTTCATAAATAAAATAGCATAGGAAATTAACCCTATCCTAATTAGGTCGAGCACAAATTTTTTAAAAATGAAACTGAAAGCGGGGTATATGCTTGTTTCAGATTATTTTTGATTCTATTACAGTCATCCTCTAGTGGTTATATACTTATCTAAAACCATTTAATTAATTCAGCTGGAACATTTCTCTGTTAACGTTTATGATTAAAATTCATCGTAAAGCAACTAATATCTTTGTTTAGTTTTCTTTTGCAAGCAAATCAACTGGATGTAGCATGTTTGTGTGTTGCCGTTTGTCACAGTAAAGCACCAAGTGACCTTAAGCCATTGTTTGTAAAGTTGTTACGACATAACCAGTAACTGATAAATATGTAAGCAATTTTTAAACAACTAATTATAAGTTGGAGTAATAAAATTAGGCCTAAAATCTTAATTGAATGAAAAGACGAGTGGCGAGTTGCTAAAATTAACTTCAATTTTAAACAAAATAAACCGTCATTTTTGTACGAAAGATCTTTTTGAGCTATTCACCTAGCTACAAGCAGTCAATGAAAAATAAAATAAAAGAACTCCAAATAGTTATGTAAAACGCTCAAAAATAGAGTCGGATTTTCATTATGTGAAAGCGGTAAGCATTTATGAGATGAATTTATGATCTAAGCTTACGTGGTTGAGTGATAGATTTTAGGAAGTTTAAATTGCTAGTTCTAAAAGACATGTTTAGTTGTTAATAAAATAATAAATAAATAAACAATAAGCAAAGTAAATAATTGAACCACAAAATTAATTATCAGTAAACATGCAATCTATGCTTTAACTTTAGTTACACCAGAGAGCTACGTTCCTCCTGGATTCAAGCATGCAGATAATGTCACTTTCAACTTTGAAGAAGATAACATTAATATACGGCTCGGTAATGTGAAAACTGTATGTTAACATATTTTAATGAACTAACATTATGTTGCCAGGCTCACCACAGGTATGTGTTATTTCATAAAGAGAAGTTGCCGTAGCATCAAAATGCATATACAGACTAGTCGACGATTATTGGCCGGATCTGTAAAATCTACTAAATCAACACAAGAAGATGAGAGCATCCATGAACTTTCGGTTAGTTTTATCATTTTACTCAGTATTCGTATTATGAATTAAACAGTTCAAGGGGACTTTGTTTTATTAATAGTAAAATTAAGGTTTCTTTTTGTTAGAGACGTCCAAGTTTAGTTAAGATTTTGAAGCTTGATTGTAAACAAACTATTAGGAGTATTTTGTCGGCATTTATTTATTAAAATAATTTAGGAATTTGACAGTACAATTCAGTATTTGAATCGCAACTGCTTATGTGTGTAAACTGTAGTCAATTTATTTGATTAAATAAAATCAGAAAATCTGATGAACTACAAAGTTTACTGCGCAGTTGTCAGATGACATCATAATTAATATAAATAGATAATAGAGCGATAACATGGCACAGTAAACTTAAACAGTTATTCGTACACAAACTTATTCTATTTCAAATGATTTGTACGTTTTAAACGTCCAAATGAACTGTTCACTTTTAAACCGTATGACAATAAATTGGATCCTTTGAATGATTAGATAGAAGTTATTGAAATAGGAATGCAATTTGATGAAATTCATCGGTTCAAAATGAAGACTTTGAAAGAGGTCAATAAAAATTATGATAGTTTGTGGAAAAACAACTACAAACAAACTAGCAGCACAACGGTGTGTCCAAACTTTAAACTAATTACCTGAAAAAATAGTTATAAATTGTTTCGACTTATATATCCGTGGTGGACCAAACAATATATGGGCTTAAAAATAGTAATAAAGTTATTACGTACAAACAGTAGTATTATAAAAAATATCAGTTATACGTTATAAAAACAATAAAAATTTATGGGCGTTAATTAAATCAGCTGGCTTGTGCGTGCTCAGATTGCATTTGGTACCGAAATCCACAATTATAGATGATTAATGATTCTAATAAGATTGTTGTGCTTCCAGTGATATGGCCAAACGTAGAATATAATATAAATGTGGTTGCAGTCTATAAACGTAGAAAGTAGATGACTGAGAGTTCAATTATCACAACCACGAGCAATAGAGAACGAGAGGTGTGTATATAGTATTGTATTTGCTAGCAGTTAACAGCGTGTGTCATGCTATGCGTGTAACAATGTAAGAAAGTGTGTTCAGGATCATACACTTAAACAACATGTACAGTCATTTTGTGGTAAATATAAAAACTGTAAAAACTAACAGAATAAATACAAACAACATCAAGAACTATTTACAAAATAAGTTTGTCATGCCTATCTCCATATATAATTTGAAAATTGGTAAACTAGTGTATATCGTACAGATAATGTAATTTGCAAGAACTCAAATCATTGAAGTTTGATTCTAATGCTACTTCTGATTCATGTCCATTTACAGGTAAACTGTACAAACTGGGCCTTAGTTCTCCTATTGTTCAGCTAAATGCGGGGAATTTGTTGGTTTTACCTCATACTGGTTAGAATAGTTGTCATTTTAAAGTAATAAAAAAGTTTAAATGGATTTCATTAGTCTAAAAGTGACCAGGGAAGGATATCAAAAGAATCTTATTTTTGAATTGGTCTGGTAGCACTAAACTAACGATATAAGTTAGTAAACATTTGCAAAGAAGTTTCTAACAACAACTAAGTTAAACGTTGCTAAGTTATTCAAAGAATAAACAATGGGATGGATGTTTTTTATAAAATGCGAGAAAGCCCCAAATATTACATAAGACGATCGACCAGCTTTTAAGGAAAAATACACTGTACAAATAGACTGTATCTTAGTCTATATTTCCATTGTCTTTACAGTTAGGTTCGCTGAATGCGAGTAAAGTGAATGAAAACGATGATCTCACTTTATCATTTCAACAACAGACACTAAGATCTGATGAAAATGAATTAGAAAGTTATGAAGCTCGCTGCCCATGTGGTGTAAATAAGGTAAGTGAACAATAATGAAATCTAAAAGTCAAAAATTACGATAAACTTCTGGCTGAAGTAACACACCAAAAACGTTTTATCCACATCGATGAAATTTCAACGTGAAGATAGTTATCGAGCAACGTTAATGTTTTTTTATAAATCCTGGAATTCAGTACGTAATTACTTAGATATAATTTTGTTTTTATGAATCACAAAATATTTACCATTTCAAATCTAATTATAGCTTTTACAACCGAGAAGTGTTAATTTACCTCGTTTCAAAAAACATTTGTCCCTATGAAACTCATTTGATCATTTCATGATACCTTTAGTATTTATGTTGTTAACCCTCCTCACCTGGTTTGATTTTTCTTCGCATTAGTCCCTACTGTGATCTACTCAAGTCCAAAAAGTATTGTTACTCCTTCTAACACTACGTCTCAAACCGCATTTCGAAACTTTTAATGTCTGATCGAACAAAAGCGTTCACCAGCTACGATTTCATTATCCCTTGTCTATGAGAATCTATGTCTTATAATCTTGCACTAAGCTCAAAGCCTGCTTATTGACACGACTTCATCCACATGATGTGGGATACCAGTGTGGTTCGACCATCGAGTTTATGAATAGTTTTCTGCTATGTTTATTAATTTACTGGTGTATGTATATCACTAAGTTCAAAAGCAGTATAGGTTTTTCTTAAGTGGATTCTAGCCAATGATCGCTTTTTCCCTCTTCGTAAAGTAATCAATGAGACTTCAGAAGTAAAGGAGAAAACATCGTTTATGTTTCATTGTTTCACTGATTGGAATTTGGATAAAGTAAATGAACAACCCCACCTACGACTTTCGGATATCCTTCAGACAGCTAGGCTCTCTCATCTATTAAGTGCAGCGGATGGCCTTAACGCGCAAATAAACAGGTTAAGTCAAAGCATGGCTTTCGGCCTCTTTTTTGAAAAGGTCGACGTCATCTGTTGCAAGTATCTTCAGAAACTTGTTCTCAGTTAAAGGGGATCAGCCTCGATTATGAAGTGAGAGATTATCTGACCTAGTGACCGATAAAATCGACTAAAATACATTCAGACCACACCCTTGTCTTTCATCCATGAAGATATTCGATAAATAGGTGTCATTATATCTGGAGTACATATCTGGACTCTGATGACGCTTTTGAGCGATTGTGCATTGTCTGTGAATCACAGGACACAGAAAAGTTGTAACAGGAAATCCCTAGAGAGATCAGTTAGAAGATCAATGTGTCAGTTATATATTTATGAAAGAATGAGATTGACACAGAGCAATATTAAAATGTGTCCATCACGTGCCAGCCTATCATATTCATCGAACCATAAGAGTAACATTAACATCTTATAACGACCTCAAACGGAAGGTTAAAAAAAGTTAGCACTTATTTCCGATTGGAGTCTGAGAGACCACTGGATTCTATGATTAAACAGCTTAAACGACACGACTAGAATTTATTTGTAGGGGTTCAATTGAATTCAATCTCCCTTTTCCGCTAAGTATTGGGTTGTGATAGAACTTTATATTTCTCATCTCTCGATTTTACTCACCATTTTCAAACCAAATGTTTTTGCTTTTTTTCCACTACTAACCTTAATACTCCGACCTATCCGATTTGTATCTTGTTAGTTCACTCCTATATTGGTAGAAATTGTAGGAATTCGGGAGAACTTATATTTGTTTCAAGTTTTAAGTTGTATATGACTGACTTGACGAATATCTAGGGGGATCATATTCTTTTAAGTGCATACATTTGTATTGCTAGTTTGTCAATAGTAATATTTCTGGTCACTTCGAAGTGTGTAGTCACTAACTTTGCTTTATTAGAATTTAAGTCACATTGCTTCCCTCGTATACTTTGTTTCAGTAGTCTAAGTGTCATACAGAAAATCCCAAATGATCTACATATACTTAAAAGTATAGTCGTCACTCTAACTGGTTACGCGTAATAGCTAGGTGTATTTTCTCTGACCAAAATTAGTTTTCTTTGAGTAAAAAAGATTGAAATATTACTTCGCTATCTCTTATGAAGTGATAAACTTCAATTATTTGAAATAATCTTTGATGTCCGACTTTTTTTCGTATTACTGAGGTAACCACTACTTGATTTGTAAATAAATTTAGACCGTGTCACTAAATGTATAATTGATAAATAATACTGATCAAGACTTATTTGAAATTTTATATCTTGGGTTGTATCGTATACAGTTTTCTAGTTAAAAAAGCTGATCAGTTTAGCATAAAAATAAAAATGTAAGTAACCTATTACCAATAATGTTTTTTTAATCAAGTTATTCAGAATAAGTTACCGTTCGTAACACTAACTGACTGCATTGTGTTGTGACATTTCGAAGTGCGTGCTGAAACATTTTGCCAATCCACTTAAAATACACAGGTTTATGGATTTAATTTTATACAAATATTAACTGAAAACGAAAATAGTGAGAGTTATTCCACTTAATATAACAACTGTTACAAACCTTGAAATGCACAAAAATTGAATGAAATTTATTCACACCGCTAAACTATCAAATTAAAAACTTTCTACAGTGCTTTTATTTACAACAGCAACCAATGCAAAAGTTCTAGGGATTTTTATTGGTTATTTAAGAGAAAAATCAGAAACGATCACGTTTAAATTATGACTATATTTAATTTCAATGAATCCTTTTTCCCTTTTAAGTAGTACGAACTTCTGCTTGGCTTAAAAGGCATCTATTTAACTTCATTTTATTATGAAATTTCTCAAGTCATGTTACTCATTGAATCTTTCTTTTTTATCATATAAAGTTTATAAGATTATCACATTTTGAAGAAAATTAAAAAAGCGAAATTTGAGAAGACACTTGAGTCCCAAAATAGTCATTATTTTTGTTACCTCTACTTTTCAAGCAGGATTGGTTTCACTTAGATTTTGCGTATAGGCTAGTAAATAAAATATATATCAATACGATATTTTTAAAAATCTATTTAGGTTTTTTGAAACTAAAGCCTATTTAATCTAAAACATTGTTTTTTATGAATTGAGAATTTCTCTGTTCATGTGCACTGTATTACAACTTTTATGCTTGGTATTACCATTTTGTTTTTGATTTGTTTCACCAGAAAAAACAAATAGATTTAGATTATTTTGGTTTTGACAAGATAAGTACATATTGTAATTCATACTGAATTAAATTTCATTTAGTTCGATAACCCAAAGAGTGATCAATTGAATCAGATTTTTTTCATGAAGTGAAGTCGCTTTTCAATTTTTTGTGATTTGGTATTTCTCAAGATTAGTAATTATCCCAACCGATACATGGTATTGTAACTGACAGAATGTTTTTACCACTACAAAAGTTGATTAGAATATTCGATTTGTATAAGATAGAAATGTAACTGATTATGGAAGTTCCCTGATTGACGGAAATAAATAGAAATGTATAGTTATACGTTTTATCGTAAAACAGTAAGTGATTTTACACTTAAGCAAATTTTATTGTAAAGGGTTCATAAAAAATGGTTAGGATTAAAACATTATTATAATTACATTAGGAGAAATTTTAGTGTTTAATTATAGTGAAGTTTGATCAACTGGTTAATTTACTAAAAGAATATTGGACGTTAATAACCACAATTTTTCTAAGTATGTGGTTAAGACACATGTATACAACTTATTTGGTTATATCTTGTCCTGTTATAATACTTTAAAACGAAATTTCTATAAACGAAAAAGGTTTTGATTTTTTTTAGGACGATGGCGTGATGATTTTATGTGATGGATGTGATAAATGGCAGCATGCTGTTTGCTTCCGAATTCTACAAGAAGGAGACGTTCCTACATCACATGTTTGTGAGATCTGCGCTAAATTGAAGGTAATACCTATTAATTTTTTTCAAGTAAATGAAACCATTTTTATTCGCTTTGCAAACATTTGTTGATACGATTAATATTTTGATGACACAGTCTGCACTCACTAAGAAAGTGGTACGTTTGAACAAATAGACGTGCCTGTACAATTTGTCTTGCGTTAAAACTCGCCTGACTTTCTTGAGTGAAAAGAAGCAACTTTTGAATTATTCTACACTTAAAAAACATTTATGGCTGACTAGTTTTACGTCTAGAATATACAGAGTACAAAATCTACTTCAGGAAAAATTATGGATATAGTTGCACTACCTGAATGTTAATCTAACTAACATATAATCACTTCTTATTCAGTTCAGTTTAAAATATCTAATTATAAAGAAAGAATTCTAGCCGTCTGTTTTCCACATTAGTTGAAAGTGTTAAAACACCGAATCCAATTTTTAAGATGTTGTTTTTAGTGTGAAAATTTAGTACTGGAATTGTAAATTCAGTTGTAAAATAAATGATAAGTTAAATATTTTAAAAAGATAGCGTAATGTACTATGCGAAAAGCTTTTTATTAGCAGATGAAAGCTATAAAACGTTGTTACAAGTCTGTGAAAGTGATGATACTTTAAATGAACTAATAAATATTTTAAAAATGCAGCTAATAAATGTTCCTTAATTTCTATTAGGATCAATTATACTGAGAAATGTTTTACTTGTAGTGGAGTCCTGAACGTGCATTTTATTCTATCCAGGACTCGTTGATATTCACATAGAGACTCAAAAGGCAAACGCGTTACACACTGAGCTACTGAATCTAGTTGGCATTCAGTTGTTCAACGTGCATTATATTTATATCATTGTTAGAATGGGTTTGAATTATCCTGTTGTTGAATTCAAATATTCTCTAATAAAGATATAACTATAATTAAGATAAAAAATCGAGATTTTACTTCAGTACAGTTAGTACAGTCTCCCTGCTCATACTGAAAAATACTACTATTTGACTGACGATCGTCAAAGGTATATACTTTAGGAATTCAAAAATTACTAATCGACCACCTGTAAATCCCTCATACGAATGATTTCTATGATTTTAAACGTGTGTAACTAGAATCTATTTTCCATATATATATATATATATATATATATATATATATATATATATATATATATATATATATATATATATATATATATATGACAAAAATAGTATAGTTTAAGTTATTTTAACTTTGAAATTATTTTTGTTGAATCATTTAGCCTGAACTTCTTCAAACCGGAGGAATCACAGATGAAACTATTCAGAATTTGGGTGTTGAAGCTAGAAAGGTAGTTTGTTAAACTGATGAGTCTATTTTTAGTTGGTTATTTTCAAAGTGACCTAGTAAAGAGCTTTGGCTAGAATGATCATTTATTTTAACAGTAGATCTATAAACAGTAAACCTATTACTTCCAAAAGCTAACAATAATAATTAGAAAATGAACCAAGATGTAAAAGTTCATTTATTTAATATTAATCTGTTATCCAGATGAACCAGTTTAGCAATTCGTTAACAACATCAATATTCAATTACAAGAGTGTAATTTATCATTGGATTTTATCACATTAAAATCCATCATCAAATAAGGACAAATAAAAATTCTCTTTCGTTATCGGCAGTCGTATTCTTACAATATAGCCGACTCTCTATATTAAGTAACAAATCTTGTTTTGCTCATAAGAAGTATTTATTCATCTTTAATAATGGCTTGAAAAGAGTGTTCATTTAGTCTTTCTGGAACGTTTCAAATGATTCATCGCACATTTGTAACATTTTAAAATGATTGACATCAATATCCGAAATGTTTTACTGAAATTAGATGTTTTGTAGAGAAATAATGATTTTTCATAAATTTTCAAAATAATAATCAAGCTTTCTTGAAAAACATTGGTGATAAATTTCAGAGAGAACATTAACTAACATAGACCTCTTATTTTGAAGCTTCTCAGTGACACGATGGATAGGCAGTTAGATTTGCGAGTGAATAAAATCACAACAGACATAACTAAGACTATAAAGGTTTATTTCTTTATTTTCCGATTAATAGAGTAATAGTCAATGTAGTATATCCATTTGAAATGAGTTTTAATATATCAGTTATAGTATTCTCTATTGTCTGTCTAAACACAGAGGTCTTGTTATTACTCAATTGTAGTATTTCTAATAATACTTACTCCTTGTGTATTTACATCTGCATTTTATAAACATATCAGTTTGATCAATATAGATTTTATTTATCTTCGGGAAACACATAGATGAGTGTTAGAGAATGTGAAACAGAACTACGTGAAAACAGATTTAAACGTGTATTATATCAAAGGATTAATTATTGTCTTATATTTTATCGAGAAACCATTAACATATTTATGAATGTCGTCTTGAGTGGATTGAGATAAATATATATTCAAACTAATCAATAAGTGTCCCTAGGTATCCTAATTTCCTCTGAAAAGTAATATTGGGACTGTTAAAGTCAGTCAACTGAAGATCTGACAGTTTTAGCCAGATAACTATATTTTTCTGTAATCAAATGGAATCCCAATTAGTAAATTTTGGATGCAAACTTCATTCATCTTATCGTTTGTTTATAGCCATTGAGTTCCACCATAAAAGGCATTTAAGCGAACTATTAATCTGACAAATAAAATCTAGTGGATGTGAAACTTTATTGGTATAAGAACCACATAATTTATTATCAACTAGACTAAATCTTGTGAGATTGATTTGTGAACATTTGTATTTACCTTTATCTAATTTTTCACTGAACTTTAAAATTAACTCTCATTGGTTGTAATATGGATTCAACAATAACGTTTAGGAGACAGTAGAAAAACACCACACATTCTTTGCTTTTAATCCAAAATTCATTTTAACTATGAATGGGATTTAATATTAGTATCTTGAGTAGATGAAATTTGCTAACTTTATTAAAGTGCAATCTTATATTTATCTACAAAGTTTGAAAAAGTGAATAGATCTAACACCATAATACATAGTTTAAATGTTTTGTTTTGTATTTTAAGTCCGATGTAAGGTATACGCTATAAAATAGTGAACATTTAGTATTCTCCATTCTGAAGTAAATACACATTGCTGAGTAATTAATTGTGTTGATGAGAATTAAAGATAACAGTCAGTTAGTAATGCGTTGATATAAGTAGAAAAGGTAATTTGGAAAAATTAAGTTATTCTAACTTCTACAACTGTACCGTAGATGAAAAAAGGATACTTATTAATTTTTCTTCTAATGAGTATGCGATTATGAATATAAAAGGAATTCAATGGAGTAAAATAAGCTGTCCTCTTTTTGGCAAACCTAAACAATACTTCAGAATTACAAACTGTATTCATAACAAGTTCAAATGTGGACTTCTATTTGACGTTTTAGGAAGTGCATTAGTAACCAGCGGTACAATTTTTCATCTCTCACAACAAGACGTCTGAGCTTAATTCTGTGTAGATTTTTTAACTTCTTGTTTTTGACTTAGAAAGTGGTATATAATTAGAAATGAAGTTTTTCACAGGTTCTTAAGTGCTAAAATCACAAATAACTTAAGTAAATTGATAAAATAATGGTAAGTGCAGATTTATTTCCATAAATATGTCAAGTTTGTGCAAAAATCATAAGTAATTTTCATTTTTAGGCCACTTGTCTCTTTCGACGTGTATTAGCACTGTGTCTCAACGAAGATTCAGTCTCACCCGCTTTTATAGCTAGAAGTCTTGGGGTAGAGTATACCGTGGCTCGTGGATTATTTAATCGTTTAATCAAGGAGCAAGTTATTAAAGGAGCAGGACCGCGAAGGTAAGACGTTTTCTTAATGATAAGCTCACATAAAAACCAAAGGTTGAGATTTTTTCGAAGTTTTGATGACACTTGAAAGTATCCTCTACATTGCTCATCAGATATGCAACATATAAGGAGTATCTATAAAATCGGATAAGTAAATGTATGATTTATACACTAAACATTTGATCGGATTTGTTATTAAATTATTCTCTCATCCTATCTGACCCATATTTATTCTGATCATTAATCTCACAATTTCATTTAACGTGTAAGCTTATTCAAGTTAACATTGCATATCAGTCACCTCAGCATTAACAATTTTATTTCACATGCCATACTTTTAGACAATGTATTTTGCCTTAGATCTGCCCAGTTTTTGGACTATTATTCTCAATGTAATTGAAGAATTTGAAGAGAATTTATTGAGACGAATATTTTCCGTTCATATATGATGGGAATTTTTAGATAGTTAAAATGTATCATTTCTGAAAAGAAAAGAGTCTGTGGTATACTGTAATACGAAATATTGGAATTATATTTTTATTTATTACCACATTCATGAGACCTGTTCTTCATTCTAGAATATCATCATTATATATCAGCAGCTATCAGTTCAAATTAATAAATACCTGGTGAAATTAAGTAGTCAGAAAATTGGATCACCAAGTAAACCACACAGAAACTTCAAATACGGATATATCATAATAGTTCTTGAGTTAAACAGTAATAAGCACTGTAGTTGATTAATGCTTATTTGTTTCATTTCAGAGGTGAAAAGCTTGTTGAAAAAGAATATCTAGAAAATATTGTGTGTCCACGCTTTTTCTCTTGCATTAGTTTGCACGAGAAAACATCAGTGGTAAGTAATACTTGGTTAAATGAGCATTTTGGGAGTCAATTTTGTAACCAAGATAGACAATCCATAGTGTTTTGAAATGAAATAACACAACAATATATATTGTTTGTGTGTTCTAATACTTAATACAAAATTTTCATAACAACAATTAATCAAGGTGTTCTAGCCAACTTTTATCCAAATTTAGGATTTCTCAATTCCAGATTGGAATGAAACGGCTGACCAGCGTTCACTAATTTTCAGTGGTTGTCTAACCTATGTCAATCTGTAATGGAACACATCTTTAAATCAAACAAATCTGGATCATTATCGATTACTTCCATTCAATCATTTGGTTTTCGTTAAAATCACATAAACTAAACTTTGAATAATAAACAAGGAATATTTTCATAAATTTAGGTTTCCCCTCAAATGTTAACGTCTCAAAAATCTACTACAATTCGACGGACACCTGGGGTGAGTGTGCTATGAGTATACCTTTTTACTTTTTAACCACCAACTGAAAATAGTTCTAATTTCTGAAATGCATATGAATACAAAACCAGTAACTAGTAGGATCTTATAGAAATGAATTTACTGAAAAAATCTGTGATGAACTGAATGAGTTCAGTTGTAAGAGAAAAATATTTATGTTACTTAGGTTCACCAAAATATCACGAAACTGCATTTGCCAGAAAGTATTCGACAGGTAAAATATATACATAAGCTGTAAAGGAAACTACTGACATCTCTGGATTTTAGTAATCAAGAATTTAAATGCGAAATTTTACAAGTAATTTAAGGTTTCGTTACTTTATTCATAAGCAATAAAATCTTAAATAGCAATTATTTTACATTGTTGCAAAGTACTTTATTAGACTACGTGCACTTTCAAATTAAGACTTTAGCATAGAATAATTAACAGTTTTCAGAATGTTTAAGAGTACATCGTATCATTTAAATACTACTATTATAATTCTGAAAACATAAGCATTTATTGTGTTTAAAGATATAGTTATTACTGTAAATTTTATTCCACAGAGAATCAGAATAAACTGACTAGCTTAAGGAACACTGAAGAGTTAAACACTAGAAGAAGATAAATCTGATTATAAGCATGAACTACAACCAAACCTTCTAGATCTACTGAGCAAATGTTTCCTTAATGTAGTTGTCAGTTTATCGTGTTAAACCAAATTTAACCTCTGTCGGTAAGGAAATTTTAACGTCTACTGAATCCAAATAATACTTAATGGTGACAGCCATCCACGCTTTTTCTGTTCGAGAATATTTTGTTGTCGACGGCAGTATGTGTTAAACAACTTATTGTTTCAGTCAGTGATGTGAGGATTAAAACCGTGTGGTTTAAACTAGTAACCCCAACTAGGTTGCAAGAATATTCGGTCGATGTGTCATGATTATGACTAATCCTATCATTCTTATCCAGTTACCCGTCATCGCCAATCACTTAAGATCTCTTTCCGATGCAGCGAAATTATGAACGCTACAAATTTTGTGCACGTTTTTTCACGCTCAGCTTAATTTGAAAAGAAACGCTAAAAGGCAAGGAACGTCTTAATACCTAACCCCATATAACTAACATTCATTCTCTGATTAAGCTGTACACTGACACTATGACTAACAGTAGAATGAAGGTACATTTTTCGTCCTGTTCAGGAGTCGGTAAATAAATCTAAACACAACGCATATCATACGCCAGGATATGATTCTCTATGATTCTAAGTTTTATTACTAACATCCATCGGAGATTTTTACGTTCTATCCTATTACCACTCAACTGCTCATATTGCTTGGTATTCCTGGATACTTTACTAGACAAGTCTACAAATAAGAACATAGTCGATCAGGAACATAATTATATTTCAAACAAACAGGGTTGAATGAAAATAGGAATCACAATAAGACGAACATTAGTGTATTGATAATTATACACAATAAGATTGTAGTCTTCTCCAAGTATCCGCTAGCGCTAATTAGTTAAGAAATTGCCAATCAGTGTGCTCCAAATACAATCTTGCACAGAATATGCTTTAATCCAATCAATATTCCGCTAACACCTCTCTTTTGGGCCCATCTGTGCTTTCGCTTTATCCACTTCCTAGGCAATAAAGAAGGGGCACCAGAGACTGGCCTGTCCGTTTCTGGGGTTTTGATTTCAAAGTTGTCCAGCAGAACACCAAGAGGTATTTTATGGCGAGTCTCGTTGCTGGAGATCGAAGTTGCTCTTAGCTGGTAAGCTTGAAGCACCCAAAATTCTTAGCCAACTGACACTTACTAAACCAAATCTCTTTTCTTTAACACGGTTTGACCAGCTATCTATGTAAGATGTGTTCTACGATAGTCCGCAGCAGGTACTTTTTGACCATACAGTTATCTGTGCATCATGATATCGATCTGTTTTGTTGAGATCCAAGAGCGGGCATCGAAATGCGTCCGTATTTTTCTGCATACTAAAGCTTTTGCTGGAGACCCCGTTAATTTTCTGAGGGTTTCGCGTAAAACGATAGATGAGCAGGGACCTCTCTGAAATCTTTTCAGTGGTCCTTACATTTGGTTTTTGTAGAGCATTCTTAAATGTGCCAACAAAGCGTTCGACATAGCCATTGGGTTGGGGATGGGATAAGGTGTTCAGACATAACTGATTTAGTTTTGCCGACAAAATTCCGAGATAGTAGACGTAAACTGTGTTCCATGGTCGCTAGCTATTACTTTTGGAACCCCAAAACGACTGAATAGTTGACGTAGTTATCTGACTGTGCAGCTTGCAGTTGGATGTTTCATAAACCAGCGAAGTCCAGTTGTATACACCGTCACAATGACTGCGGTATTGGCCATGATTGCAGCCCAGTTTACTGCCGTGCTTTTTTCGCTGAGTATTTAATATACGAATGGGATAGCTGCTCCAGTTGGGTGTCTAAAAGTGGCCATTACACATAACTACATGCTTGCGCCTTCCTCCAATTTATTTCGGGATGTCCTGTGTGCAAATGTTCAGGCACTGCTGGCTTCAGCTTCTTTGGGATGACACGTTCGGCAAATAGAAGGCAGTCATCAATGATTGAGATTATCTGCACCGAAGTTTTCTAGAGATTATCTTGAAAATCTATCCTTCTAGATGAAACTTACTAACTTCTTGCATAACTCGGTCTCCAAGATTTTCTTCTTTGACTTCATCTGGCGACACTGGAGTGTTTCGAATGGCATTTACTAATACATTCCATACTTCTGGATCTACTTCTATGGAGGCAGTGATCATGTCCTCTGATTCAGCGTGTTGAACTCCAATCAATCGAGGCGAAGCGTCGGCTTGACCGATACTTGATATTGAAGTCATAGCTCAGATGTATTGTCACTCAGTGCTTTGATCTTTTAGCCATATAAAAAGTATTTCTTTCTTTAAACTAAATATTTAAATTTATGGTTTGTGGTCTGTCAGTAAAGTAAACATACAACCGTAGAGCGTTTTATGAAATCGTTTAACAGTAAAAATTGTTGGAAAGGCTTTCTTTTCAACCTGGCAGTAGTTTCGCTCGGCTGATTTGAGTAATCTAGTAGCATAAGCAAAAGTCTTCTCTGATTTATCTAGAAACAGGTAAGATATCAGTGTCCCAACTCCACGACTAGAGGGGTCAGATGCAGCAACAATTCTCATGCGGGAATTGAAGTGTGCTGAGGGAAGCTTCGGGCTGAACATTGATATGAACTTGTCAAAAGATGTTAGGAATTCTGCTGACCATTGCCAAAGTTTGTGTTTTCAAAGTAATTTATTCAAGAGACCTCACACTCGATGTATTTCAGGGAGAAATGAGTAATAATTAACTAGTGCCAGGAGGGATCTTAATGAAAAGACATCAGTCGGTGCAGGGATCTTCTGAATGGCTTCTATGTTGGCTGGATCAGGTCTGCTACCGTTCTTATTAAAGACAAAATAAAGAGATTTCATCGAATGCATGAACAAGATACACTTTTCTTCAGGTAGTTGGAAAAAATACTCCATCACGCGGCTAAGAATTTGATTCAGTCGATCAGAAATTTCGCTGTCAGTTGAACCCATAACAATGATAACATCTAGATAAGCTGCTGTTCCAAGTATACCTGTTAACATCGCATCGATCATTTACTAAAGGATGGCAGGTGCGGTATGGACGCTAAGTGGTACGAGGGTATATTGAAATAACTTTTGATAAGTGTTGATGGTTAGAAGCTCTCTAAAATGATCATCTAATCCCACTTGCAGACAAACATAAGAAAAGTCTATTTTTGCAAAACATTCTACCACTTAACGAACAAGTCTTCAGAAACTGAAAACGGATACTAAAATACATCCAGCACAGCTTTTAAACCGGTTGATAAGTTGGTACGTATGCATATAGTTTCGTCAGCGTTATTCCCTACGATAGGTGGGGCCCATGCACAGTAGTTGACTGCTTGGATTACACCAGCTTGTTGGAAACGACTAAAGTCCTGATCAACTAATTCAAGAGCAGCATATGGTACAGGACGTTACGAACGAAAAATATGTTTAGTATCTGGTTTCACTAGAAGATGAACTTTCATAGTGCAATGATTAAGGTTATTTCAAAAAACAAGAGCAAATTTTCGCCTTAGCTTTTCTAACAACCTTTCACATACTTTTTGTAACTATCGGAGTGTCCATTGATGTTAAAAACCATTACTCATGTATTCGGTTATTTCTTTTTAGAAACGCGCTCACGGTGCATCAAAATCTATATCAGAAAAGGAATACGATGAGGTACGTCTAAAATTCTGTCAACATAGCTACTTATGAAGTAAGTTGTATTAAGTCATCTATGACAGCAAATCTCCTTATTTCGTAAATTAAAAGTGCTCAAGTTACCTAAACAGATCTTTCATACTTAACAAATTCACTGAGCGTTCTTACGTTGAGTTTTTTCGCCAGGAGCAGTCTCAAATTCCACAGCCGTGAATACTTAGTGAACAGCTGTTTCACGTTATTACCTTTTAAAAGTCTACATCTACTAGACTACGAATATCATTTAGTAATTAGGATTTTCGAACAAACTAAATTTATGATTGGATCAGACAGTTATACAAAGGTAAGACCAATTTCTTGCTGAAGGATTGGAAGAAGCAATATTGCTTTTCCGTACTATTTGTAATGATTTTGGATATACAAAGCTTTTTTTAAGTAGCCATGCTAATTCTAACATTTTGAAATGTGCCAAGAATGATAGCATAACATAATATAAGTATTATGCTTCGCAAACGCATATACTTAGAAACATTTAAAGACAGTAAGAGCTGGTACTATTGTGTAATATATACCTTTTCCAGAAACCAAGGTAATTTTCAATTTTGGTCAAACTGAGGAATATTAGGTGGCAAACTTAGAAGTGATAGTGCGAAGAATCCCTCACTGATAACAAAGAGCTTTATTTTTTACACTTTTCTTGTTAATTCATATGTTTATTTGAGCCTAGATTCAAACTATTTTTAAGTAACTTTTGAACACTTCCTTTATATCAGTACTTAAGATTAATTAGGTAACGCGTATCATTGTGAGAGAAATTCTATAGAATATTGTGTGTATTTACCAAACAGGGTTATCCAGTGTCAATATTTATTTCGGGATTATGCACAATTTTATTTTGAATGTATAGTCCAAATTATTTTATATTCCTAACAAGTTAAATGTGTTTTTTTTTTAAAATTGTTGTCAGTTATTCAATCCCAGCCAAGATTCTAGAGCATCACCAACAATTAGTAAACGAAGAAAAATGGATATGGCGAACACACCCATAAGCGTATCCCGTCAATGAAAATTCATTTACCGATGTCGTTTGTTATTGAATTGCGTTTATATTACAATCAAATTTTACGAATAAAAATATAGAATTTACATAATGTTCTACAAACAAATATACATTTAATATGTAGAAATATTTTTTAAAGATAACAAACACAATTATTTTCACTAGTTAGACATAAAAAATACGAAGTTATTTTTCACGAGTTGACTAGCACAAGCTTTTCAGAAAACAGTGGTTAATGCTCGGTAGATCACGGAATACAATAAATTCACTTAGGTAATTCGGCGAAACTTTACAACCAATTAAAAAAACTACAATTTGTGAAGTGCAGCAGCTTTTGTTTGCTACAAAGTTTTTGTGCTTATCATATCTCTGATAGGTGTACCTAGATTACGCTGTGAAATGAGACCAAATGATCCAGGCTTAGTCATTCACCTTAATAATATAATAATGTAATAATTCACTTGCCAAGTGCAAAGTTATGCGCTCACCTTTGTGTCAGACTGCTTTTGTGAGAACTAGTTTTGCTACCTAGCATCCATAGCGAAGTATTTATTTATTTATTTTAACACATAAATATTAGTACAAAGGGACACCGAATACATATGCGCCACACAAATCACTTAAGTTGCGTGTGGGCTGTGATACTGCACGGGTGCCCAGACCGAAGCACGTGGTTTTTTTGGAGGGCCACACCCAAAGGCTTCGACCTAAAGGTCTGATCGACAACTCAGTTGAACAATGTCAAGAGATGCATTCACATGGTAGCCGGTGACCAATAACTGGTTCGTACGACATTTGTTCCCTAGGGATCCCAGAGTTCATGTGTACTATTGGTTTTGAGTCAGGGTTTTCCGATTCCCCTAGGTGGATCTTCCGTATCCACCAACCCAGTTAAAGCGTCGGACATTCACTTTTCGGCCTCTCGATTTCGTAAACAACGCCCCCACTACGAGAAGGCAGTGAGTAGGACTTTCCCAGCAGTGGTTGTATACTCGTGGATATGTGAGTATTTTGTGAGGGAGAGCTGACTCTCCACCTTCGGCGGAAGTAGTTATAGCAAGATTCATATTTATAACCTACTGGTTGAAGAGCGACTGCTTTAACTATTGAGCTATAATTTATAACTTCAGCGATAGCACTGTCGGCTCAATAGGAAGGAATTGAAAATCAAATATTTGGAATTTTCATCTTCATATTTATCCTTGATTTAACGCAAACGCAGCAGCACAAAGTATCCAGAATCTACATGTGACAAGAATCTTTTCAAACAAAACACAAACCAGTTATCTTTTATAAGCTAAGAAGTTAAAGCGACCAACCAAGTCTCCGAAATAGTCGTTTAAATGATCTCTATATACTGAAACGTGACTGTAGATACATTTGACATGGGTTACGGTCCACGATTGATATTTCAAATACTGTTCTTCATAAAATATTTGGAAGATCATAGATTCAAGACAAAGTCTCGTTAATTAAGTTGAATACACTGAAACTATTACAACTAAAATATAGTACTATCGAAATTTCAATCGACTTCACTGTGTTATTTTCTTCATGAGTTACTTTCACTCTGATTGCACGTCATTCGAAAGCAACCATAAAACTTCGCTCATTGACATCATAATCTATGAGGGAGCTTTCGTTTATAATTTTTTTCCAACAGCAGAACGAGTGATTGAAATTACTAAACTAATGCCTTAACAAGCCTTTGATGGATGTGTAACAACGGGTAAAAATAAGAAGGATTATACTTTGAAGGTGAAATCATGAATTGGTATTTGCAAAACATTTTTGGAACATGAATGTACATGATATTATAACGAAAGGTTTACAAGTCAGGATATTATATAGTTTATAAATGAAACTTTTAGAACATTAAATATGAAAATGAGGTTTTGTAATTTTTCTTACTCAGATTATCCGAATCGTGACCGACGCATCGAATAAATATGAGGTGAATATAGATGTTTTAAATCATCCCTACAAAAAAAGCGGTAGAAATTACATAAATCGCCAAATGACTGAATAATTCAGTAGAACAGATCGCAACAAGATAAGAGTATCTGATAATTAGCGCTTATGTATGGACACAATCATGAGAGTCAAATTTATGCTTGAATAAAAATTAGTATACATGTGAAAAAGAAATAGGTAGTTTGTTACCGATTGTTAAACAGTTTCATTATCACACGTCGAATATAGTAAAGTCATTAATGGAACATTACGTCAGTTGCGAGTGCTATTAAAGGTATGAGGGTGGTCATCGCTTTCCAGTTGCCTACACTATGGAAAAATACTTTTCTTTAATGTACCTGGAAAGGGACTAGGTTGATAGTGGTCTTGGCAATCTCAGGGTTCAAGGAATAATACTTGAACAAATTTTTTACTCCGTAGAAGGGAATAGATTTATTTGAGAACTCTATTTGTAACCAATGAGTTATGAATATAAACCGTAACTTAACCACTAAAAATTAAGTGAGATGGTAGTATATTCAGTTTTTCTGTAACAGTTACTGATCATAGCTGAGATGTGAACCATGAAACGATTACTAAATGAATGCCGCTAGCTTTTCGCAGTCTTGCAGGTATTTAGTAATATAATATTCTCATAAAGTCACTTAAGATTCTTTAGTTGTTTACTGCATAACGATAGTTTTTTCAGATAAGTACTTAACTATTTTAACCAACTGACTATAAATTTAGTAATCAAAATGTTAACAACTCTGGAAATAATTACCAGCATTGTTTTAGATTTAATGATCATTTGAGGTATGTAACCCTTTCCACTGAAGCTTAATTCACAATCCCATTACTTGAGTGTATAGAAGTTGTCCAAAGTCCATTAATTCTAAAACTGCTTTGTCGAAATTTAATGGTATCAAAGAATAATAGGAACGATAAAATTTGTGACGGCGAAACATACTGAACAGTCAGAGATGGAGAATAAAGGTTTATGACAAATCATAATTCACAATTCAGTTATAAATATACCCTGTCAGAGGGATATTATACTCTGGTTTCGAAGAAAACCAGACGATATCCAGGGTTTTTACAACCTGAACAGCACAGTTCAATCAAGTGGCATGATCATACAGGTATATGAACGCTGGTGGACAAGACCAGTTATAATAGGAAATTCAAAATAAATTCTTGCTATATAAAAATGAACTAAACATAACCAGTTAAGTTAAAAAAAAACCTCGAAAGATCAACAACAAAAATTAATTTTAACGCACACTATAGTTGATGGTAAAATCTGTGATACAACAGGTTCTTGAGCAAGATCAGATGCACTACGAAGACACAATTCATAAAGGCTAGTATCGAAAGTGAGAGTGTAACAATCAGACAATTCCATGAGTTCTGTAAAGGAAATCAGAAACAAAATTATATGTATGAATTGTGAGTTATTTATTCATACATCAAATTTAAATCATACTGATGAATTAATTAGCAGTGAATGAAGATGTATTATCTGAACTTGAAATTAATTGTATTACAGTTTTAGATTTTTTATGAATCATTGTGCTAACAGGAAACTCATTTTTCTTGTATGCAAATGTATGTAAAGGTACCAATAAAGATAAAGTTACGGTATTTTCTGTTCATTAGAAAAATGATACTAAATAATTTTATCAAAAAAGAGTTTGATTTATCATGTGGTTGATGTTCAGAACTGAATTTCGATCATTTTTTAATACTAACTTGCGCGGATCGACTCTATATATAGATATCAAGACACAAAACATTTAGAACGTATGGATTATGGTTAGTAGTGGAGATCAGAAACCGACTTTCGTCGTTGACTGGATTTACTTGAAACCCGGTGATGTTCATACCTGGATTAGTACTCAGTATATATCAAAAACGCTCCCTAATAATAATAATAATGCAACCATCAAGGCCGTTGAATAAGTTAGTGATCATCTGGACTCACTAGCTCAGTAACGACGCATAGGACGTTTGAATCCCGGTGTGAATATCAGCGCTGAGGTACAGGTATATTCAACCTGAGTCTCCAATAGGACAGAGCAAGAATCCTGGATTCCCGTGCTGGCCAAAATCCACCTGTTGTGAAGTACACTAAATGTTTATGTTCCCAACTGCTACGTTTGGAGTATGATAATCATAAATATCTAGAAACATATATTACTTATTGGATTCAACCATTCATCAATGTCTTATAATAGTGAATGTTTTGAAATCCTGAAATCAAACCATTTATTAAAAAATCTTAGATACAATATACAAGTAAAACTAATTTCTCACTTTCTGTACCCTTCGACAAAACTCCTATATTAGGTATACAATTAATTTCCGAAAAATCAGAATCCACAGAATCATTACCATCGTGATCAATATCATCATCATTAATTTCATCTTCAACGGTTGCAGATGGAGGATTTAAAGTAAAAAAATTCTCGTTACTACTACCACTACTGTACATGCCAATTCCTGTAAAATTGAAAATATTCTCATTGTTGAGCATTTCTAACGCTAGTCTTTCACTGAGAAAATAATGTGAAGATCCTGATACGACGTGCGAATTATTATTATTTGATGTAGATGACTCTGAATATCTACCGGAAATATGGCTAGTTGAATTTACAGTAGGCGAATCTGTGGATTGAAAACAAATTTTTTTTTTGGAAAAAAAGTTATTTAATTTCTATAAACACAATAAAATTAAGGTCATTTTTACCATGGTAAGGATTTAAACAATGAATATGAAGGAAGGTAGAGTGATGAGAGTTGTTGGAATAAAAACAATTCATCATTGATACCGTGTGCAAGTGAAGTTAATCAGTTATGAGCAGAAATATTGAAAACTTAGAATTATGTGCCACATTTTATATCACCATAGCAGGATGAATACCACTGTAGTATTAATAAGAATATCAGTGCTGATAAAAATACGCTAGACATAGGAAATATGATTTGATAAGAATGAATTCGAGGAACAGAAACATTACCAGATAATCTTAAGACTAACGGTCTAAGAGAATGCAAATAATGAAAAAGCTGCATCATTGTGACTGCTTTTCATTTATGTTATCCTGTCTCCAACTATAAATTACAATAACCGCTCGGACTCCAGCCACGTTGTCTGGACTTACGTATATCTTCAGTTCAGTGGTCAATAACTTTATAAACTAATGCTAGATCTTGGTTTAATCGATTAAAGACAATGAGTGACATGGTCCAGAATCGACCATAGATGCCTAGATCCATTTGCTCTTTTTCTTACTCTAGATCTTGAATATCAATATTTCATTAGACATACTTTTCGATTCTGTCATCATGAACCATTTCCTCAATGTTCAGTCTTCTCCCTAAAATTACTGCTTATAATTATTTTGACTTCATTACTATTCATCTTGTGTTTATGTGATATGTTGACTTGAGACTATACGTTGATTATGACTGACTAAAAGAATTCATACTCACTATAAACACTTACTGATCACAAATACTTACCTCTTATTGTGAAATGTACGGGAGGCGTCGAAAATGTATTACTATTGTTGTCATTGTATAAATGAACAGGATCTGTGTATAAAGGTTGTAAAATTTCTTGTTGATTTAATAAAAATTTATTATCGTCAAATATTAAATGAAATGAAGTTTGAATAAAATATAAATATTTCAATAAAACGGATGCTACAGTCTGTTGTTCAGAGTTTTTAATTGGATAAGATAGAATATTGGAGTTATAAGTCGATTTTGAAGTGGATGATGATGAGAAGAATGAATTATTATTATTAATGTCATTATAAATGACATCTAAGGTACTAGTTTTAAGAAAAGATGTTATCTGATTTACATCAATATAAACATGAGTTGCATAATTTTCCAATTCTTCCATATCAATATCAAAGTATATAAAAAATGTTTTATAAGTTAAGAAATTATGATGATGTTGACTACCATAATCTTCATCATCATTATCATCAGTAAGAAACATAGTAGAATTGCACACTGTTGATGACAATGAATTAGTTGCTGTAGTAGGACACTTGGAATATGTATATTTTAATCCACGTTCTACCGCTTCGAACAATCCATAAATCACTGAAGTGAGACAGGTATTAATTAGCTGTGACGATGTGTATATATCAGATACATGATTAATACAACATGGATTTTCTAAATTAATTATTTCATGTGAATTTTGATAAAATGTGTATTGTTTTAATATTAAAGGTTTGTAGTTTTGATTTGTTTCAGAGCTAAAACACAAAAAAGACAATAATAATAATAACATAAGTAGAAAATACTCCCGTAAAACATTCTGGAGCAGTTGTGTTTATTGAGTTGGAAGGTTTAACAATATTTTTAGCGCCAGCTTCAGATAGAACCGAATTATTCAAATTTCCCCTTATGCAATTAAAGGCTTGATTGGACGATATTGATCTTAACTGACTATTATTGACTCTTAATTGAAATCAATGTCGACCAGAGAAGCTGTTACTTATATGTGGAAAAATTAGAATAATTCCGTTTTATCCGAAGCTTGTGTTAAGAATATTGTCTAGAAAGACAAGGAAAGCTTCACCATTAGACCACACAGCTACTATTTTTTTAATATTTAAGAACATTAATAACACTTTTGGTTCCCTGGTATATATACAAGTATTTAACCAGTGTCCCTTTCACCTGAAATCTGTAAAGTTGGGATTCGGGGGATCGGGAATACGAATCAACTATTATTTCAGTAATTGTACCTGTCAATGAAGCCCTTATAACATTACTGACCAATAATTTTATCGGGTGCTTTGTGTTATGACCACTATTTCGATGGTAAAAAAATGTAAATTCCTGAAACTTTAATATTTTACCCAATTATATACATTGCCACAGTGAACCATCAACAGTAAAGTTCACCATTTTAGGATTTTATTTAATCCATATAAAATCTGGTACAACTAAGTACAAAAAACAGTATACACAAATAAAATTTGTGTTCAGGCTAATGTATTGGTCGGGAGTCTTAAACAAAGAAGGTATCTTTCTGAGTCTTTCATCTAAAGAACTAGATCATTGGGATTGTGGCACCATCAAGAGCTGGCGTCATATGTTAGCAAGATACCAAAAGTAGGTTTGTATACCATTCGTTCCTTCAGGATCGTGAAGCCCATATACACCAATGTTTCGCAATCGAGTTTTTTTTAACTCTACTAGATTAACTCGATGTAACCACCGACCTGATTTAGGAGCCAGATGTCCGCTTTTTAGGCATAACTCATCACTTCCCAATGACAAAAAATAAACTAATTAACCGACAAATTCGCACAAATAAAAACTAATGAACGTACTTTAAAAAAAGACAACTAGGTGACATTGGACGGTTTGCAACAAAAACAATATGAAATTTTGATAATGAACAGGGTGTAGAATTCCTTTCACAACTGGTATCATTACTAATATCACTGTGACTCGTTGTTTTATGAGCAGAGAATATACTTGTTAAAGTTAACCAGGCTAAATGAAATAGATGGATCGTTTCATCAACAGTAACATTATTATTATTACTGGTATTGTTGCTAGTAGTATGTGCATTCATGTGATTGAACTGATGAGAATGTATAGATTGGAGATATTTAATAAATGGCGAATCATTAGTATTATTGTTATTATTATCAGATGTGTTAGTTGTTAGATTAAATAATTGAGACAATTCATCAAAGCCTATAACAAATAAATTAGACAACAGGATAAAATCATTAATTAGCAACGGAATCAAACCATTTAATAAATGAGAATTGCATAAATAGGATGGAATGATAATAATAAGATAGAAAGTTATCACTGGCGTATTTGATGGTGATGAAGAGGATGACGACGGTGTTGCAGAAGCAGACATAGATGAATTTGTGGTAGAATTTGAAGATTCAACATTACCATGATCAGGATCAGGAATCGAAGAATTCGATTGGACGCATAAAATTGAAACAAATGATTTTAATGAGGAACTGGTTCTTCTCAAGCCAAGTACTTCATTCTGAGTTCGATTATTACCTTTTTTAAAAGAAAGGCAAAGGAATGAATATAAAACAAAAAAATCATTAAAATTTGACAGAACTAAATTATGATTATATATATAGAGAGTGAGATTGTTTTTTAATAAAAAGAAGGATGTATGGCATAATATGAAAAGTGATTCATAGTATGTTGACATGAAAACTGACCGAATTACTACATGATTTAAATAGTTGAGTAAATTGGTAATTTCTTGAGGGAAAACAGATACAATCACAAAATAGATTTTAGAGAACAAAACCATTAATTCAACTGAATACATGCGTGAACAAAAATTCTAATTTTTATGGTGAAGTCTTCGTCAGCATGAGGGGTTTGGTGAGACTGATGAATTTCCAGAGTTTACATCACAGATCGATCTCAATTAGGCAATTCATTGGAAACCGAGAAGCATTGTACAGCTGTCTCATTTTAATATGGGACTCCTCAGTAGTGAGTATTCACGACTATACTGGTGATCAAATTCATGATTTTTAGGTCTCGCCATGAGCACCTAAACTGCAGACTACTGGGTCAGTATCCAGTGGTATACATTTTGAACTTCAATCAATTCACGATATTGTACAACAGTCTTTTAGTTTCACCAGTAAGTAAACGCTTCACATCCGAGATAGTTCAGGTCTACTGATAACGGCTTCACTCCGGGAATTATCTAGTAAGCTCTTGATTATTATCTGTCATTGAACCTATCTGTCCAAATCATTCAACCATTATTCCATCATAATTTTACACAAATAAAAAGTGTGTATAAAGAGCTTCACTTCTACAATTATTAGCAAGGCGTAAAATCCTGATATTTATGGAATTAAAACGAACTAATTATAGTGGGATGCACTCTATCAACACAGCATTATCAAAACAATTACGGTTAATGAATTGTTGTAGCTGTAATATACCAAGAAAACTAGATAAGCAAGCTTGTTTAATATCACTTGTGAACGACAGAGAGTTACAGTTATTAGGTGGACTATTCTCACTTTACCACAGTTACTTGGACATATCCCTGAGTATCACATTATCGACTTACAAATAAGCATGAACTATAATTAAATCCACTCCTTACAGTCTTAATTTTATTCTGTTCAGTTAAGTCCAACAAATGGATGAAAACGCGAAAAGCAACCTAAGAAGACAGCAAAAAATAATATTGTTAGCCATTCAGAATATAAATTTATCATTTTCCAAAGATTCCACAACCGAACTTTTGATAGCTTTATATAATTGCAACTTCGCCTGGAGTTCTTCTCGAGTTACTAGAGGCCCCAAGCCCATATAGAGGGGCAGGGTTGGGCATAAGGTTAAGATAGCCATCGCGTAGAAAAAACCACTAACCATAAGAAATCATTTAAACTCCGTTCTGGGATTTGGAAGGTCTTTATTCAGAATAATTATGAAAATGTGATTTATGAGGACAAGGATCAAAAGCAGTACATAAGTAGAAGGTAATTGATACTGATTTTTGGAAACGATTTATCGATCAAAAGCTAACTGATTTTACAATCACCTGTTTAAAGATTTGAATAATTTGTATAAGGATGTAACATGAATTTCTCGTTCCTCATTGCGAATGTGGATAAAAACCGCTATACTTCTCGTGTTTACAATTTAATAGACCTTATTCATTTTTCTCATATGACTTTCTGTGAAACTATCTTTAGAGATGCGAGATCCCATCACTATGGTAGTATTTTTCTGTTTCAGAACTTGCTTACTAATTCCCTTAAAACTAAGTACTCATCAATTTTTCTCTGAGTTTATTCAGAAAATGACAAAAACATTAAAAATTGGGCGAGATCTCTTAACTTTAATCAAAGCTAGCTTGCACATGACTACAAACTTTATACTATATCGAGAGGTTTTATCAAAAAACTTTGGCAAGGAATGTTTCTCACAGGAAATATATGCTTATAGATTCCCCTGCATGGCAAGAGGGGATATTCTAATTTTTCTTTCCAAAAACCAACCTAAAATTAAGATTTTTATGACATTGGAAGGTGTAATTAATAGATCAGATGAAAGTAGAACATGGTTGGTTAAAAAGCGAGGACAAACATATCTGGCTACAATAAATACACGCGACTGTCTTATGTGCAAAAGCAAATACACTTATTGAGTGCTTTGTGCTGTGCTTTTTGGCCTATAACTGATCTTTGGTCAAACAACTTGTTTGAGTATTACGTGATCAAGTATCGCGTCCAGTCGGTATCTAGTATCCAGCATGGGACGGTGATCTCAATCCAACCTTGTTGCGTCATTATAATAATACAGACACACTTCATAATATATCTGTACTTCGTGAAGTTTGTTATGTGTTTTTTCTATCCCAGTAACAAATAAATACCATGAATACGAAAATCCCAAATTGTTTAATGAAAAAAAATTAGGAAAAGTCGGTAGTAAAATGCACAAACCCCAATTCAGATTGAATAAACTTCTGTGAGGAAGCATTCCAAAGGATGTTGAAGACTCGTTGGTAGATCGTGAATCGTTATGGCCATTATTGTTGACAAGAGATATTTTCTCATTAAGTGCTCTTGGTTGTGTTCCACCAAATACAAATACCCGAGGTTGTTGTTTGATTAACGTGGGAGTATAATCACGATGAGTACTAGGTGGAGGCATATATAGACACGCTACAGCACGTCTACGGGCAGAAGGTAGATGGATGTGCAGATTTGATGATTTCATACTAGGCATATATGAAAGTTGTATCCAAGACAAGGTAGACAAATTGAAGCGCCAAACATCTTGATAGTGTAGCTGGAGACTTCGACCTGTCTGTGATCGAATAGCACCAAAGGCAATATATAAATTACCATTGTAGGACCCTAAATATTTCATTAAAATTTAACAAAATAATTTTTTGGAAATTTGTTACTAAATGTATGACATGTAATGCAAAAGTGAAGATAGAACATTAAATGTATACAGACCAAAATACTTTGAAAGCCATGCTGTAAGAAAACTAAAACAAATAACAGGACCAAGTATATTTTAGATGATTTCACAATAAGGTACACACGTGTGTCGATATAAGGTTAGATAAAGGTTGGACAATTGAAATGATAATTAGTATGTCTACAGAAATCAGACAATCGAGTTATATCGTCGAGTCAAAGTATGGAGAATCGGTGCAGTCCTAATCAAAATCATACAAACATTTACATTATTATTCCAGAATTGATAAACGGAGAGAAGTCAGAAAGATTGAATTAGTTATGGACTAATACTATACATATATTCCTGTTGTAACTATTAAGTAGCTATATTATACGTATATTTATCATCCATTTTATTATAAGCATTTATTTGACCTATTGACTATTATGATACTGTTTATTATTCTTAAGATATTTCCAATTTATTGGTAACAGTCTATTACATTTAAAGACACTTTTTAGTTTGATTTTGTATAATTGTTATATTCTATTTGTGGTATGATGCCGTCTGGTTTGTTTGTATATAAACACATTATGCTTGAAATATATTACTAGTCTGCTCTGGCAGGTTTATGCATCATTAATCTAGTCGTATAAGTCGGTGTCTCTAATTGACGGTTGTATCACGTATTATAATTAATCGAGCATAAGAACATAACAAAAATCGAATGCTTTGAACATGCATAATTAATAATTCCAGTGTTTAGTTAATTATAATATTTGTGATTAAGTATCGCAGCAAAGAACACATAAAACAACTTCTGTTTTCTGTAAATCTTTAAGTTTGAATTTTTCTAGGATATGAGAGTATATATATATATATATATATATATATATATATATATATATATATATATATATATATATATATCTGTCGACATAAGTAGTATGTAACACCAATCAAAAGTTGGATGGCTGGCAGCAAAAGGCTAAGAAGATTAAGTTGACGAGAATAGAAGAGGAAATAGAAAAGAATTGTGAACTGGAAGAATCATACAATGTGAAGAAAAAATGGTGTACATTTGAAAATGAATTATTCAGTGTATGGTTCATGCATTTAACCAACATATTCTATAACTTTGTGTTAAAATATAGTGATTGTCCCCACCTGTGTTCTCGTTCACAACATATCTAATGGACCGACAATTACTCATCCACATATACATACATTGTTAGCTTCGGTTTGGGCGCCAGGGGCAGTATATCAGCCCTCACACAAATCGAATGACGAAGTGTGGCGCATATATACTTTGTGCCTCCTTGTACTGATGTTTATGTGTTGAAACAAATAATAAGATAAATAAAGACATATAGACACATATTTGCTTGCTAAATTATTTTCACTTATTCATTTTCTTACTTAGCTATTCATTGGTCATGTAGTTTGAGTCACCTGTTTGAAATAAATCATTTTGACAACTCCGTTCCAACTTTGAAAATATTATATGCCGTGAGTAATCGTCGTAATAATTGTAATCAGGTCGAACTGTCTACGAAATATAAGCATAAGTATGCAACACCCCGCTGAAAAGCTGTAGGTTAATAGAGCTTAATTATAGATGCCTTCGAAGCATTATTCGTGTATGTTAGGACTAGTGAGTGAGGAGTGCTGAACTTAAGCGTAGGATACTAGGAACGTATGGCAAGTCGATTGATAAAGTAGTGAGTCTTTATCGACTGAGATGGTTGGATCATGTATCACATATGCTCAACAAGCACCTACCTCGATGCATATTGATGGCTAGTATAGTAGGCTGATAGAAAACTATGGTCGGCCAAACCAGGATGAAGCGGTTTCATTTACTGATTATTTCGTTAGATCTTAAGTTTTTTTTAAATACTTTATGACGCAAATACATATCTTCTTGAGTTGCATCTTTAGGGCCTAGTTTTTTCTATTACCCATTGCATTATTACTACTGTGATATCCTCCTTTACTGAGCTGCGATAATTTTAATTGATAAACATATATAATACGTTCTACGTTGCGCATGACAGGCTGAAATATTTATAACTGGTTTTCTTACATTTAACAGATTACAGCTAGGAATCATTCATTTATTAAAAATGTCCTCGGAAATAGCTAAATACTGGATAGATATACTCCATATTCAATGTCCAATCCATCTATTCCAAAATGTTACATATCGAGACAGAATGTGGATAAACACATTATCTGCATCACAAGAGATTTACAAACTGATCAATGATTATTATTTCTTCTTAAATAAGATGCTTCATCCATCCTAAACACAATTTATTCATTCAATTGAAGTAAACGCGCACATTTCTAGGTGGCAAGATAGCGTTTTAACAAAAAACCTTGTATAACCCTATAATACCGCAAAGATTTGTATAAAGGAAAACTTTCAGTGCAGTGAGAAAAATTAGATGAATTTACAATGTGAAAGACTCCTACGTCCGTAAGGTGAATTTAACCTTGATGATGTTGATGATGACGACGATTCCACAAATGATGACTTTGAATCATATGTGAATCCATTAGCTTTACTGAATATTTGTGAAAGCAGAACTTCTGGTGATTGTAAACCATGACCTGGATGACGAATTATCCAAACTGCATAACCACTTGACCAACGGGAATGATAGTTTGATGTTAGTTTATCATATTTTGGTGTATATGATTTGTTTTCTACATTACTATGAATAAATTTCCACAAACAACATGGACGAGAGGGAGAAGTTGCCCAGAATTCAGGTCTATAAAAAAGAATTGGACAAAAAAGTAAATGAGATAAGTTAGCCAAAATTACTACGAAATCCAGTTATATGGACAAAAATTTGCTCTATATTCTAAAGAAACACCAACTAGTTACAAGTCAACGAACAAGCTAGTTTTGTATGGTTTTGGTGCTCACTAAATCCTATCGATACAGTATTTCTGAGAAGTGATCACCGAAATACGTGATCGGATACTGTGTCGTACGGTAAATAATATTTCACAGCTTATGACGACCAAAAAGAAAACCCTAAGCGTATTTCCATTTGTCTTTGTATTGAAAAATGGAAGGTATTTATAACTCTAAGGAGACTCAAATCCTTCTAAAGATCCAAAATCGTGTTGCCTACAGCCCCAGTCAAAGAATTTTCCACAAATGTTTAATGTAACTCATTTATCAAATGCAATTTTGATTACTCGGTTTTTAATAAAACTATCTGATTCCCTAAACTGAAGTACGTGGGGAAGTTCCTAAATATGAGACCACTACGTCGCCTGCGGGTTAATGTGGCTGTAATGTTAGATAATTGGTTGTTGTTCGAAGGGCTATGTATCAAAGTTTCGTCCACTTGGCACACCAATCATCCTAAAAATGCAATAAACACTTGTGACGAATAATAACACGCAAAAACATCAAAGTCAAAATTTCCGGCAAACGGCATCAGGAAACACAATACCAAACGCATGGTTCTCTGACACTGATAAAATGAAAGCAGATGCATTCGATAAATGAAAACCAGTTATACATACAAATTCAAAACTTAAAGTATGACAATAAGAAAAGTGGATGGAATTGTAACGAAAATAAACAGAAATTATCGCTCGTACTTAACGAGGAGTCAGTCAGCCAGCTACAAAGTAGGACACATATATGCATCGGTCCAAGTTGCCACACCTCATTAAGACCGCAAGATAAACACCAAATTCATAGAAGTAATTACTTCAATGGTAGTAATGTATGAAAGAAAGACTGGATATAAGGATATAGTACAGGAAGAAAGAGTTAGTTCGTAGAAAGAAAGATATGAAATGATTTTAATCTCTTAGTTTAAGGGAAAACAAAGAATATATACACCGACGCCATTGTGATCAATTCTGAGCCATGTCAATAAGAGTCTCCAACCATTGGTCACGCGGACCCCACCCAAGTAGTCTGCATCTACCAACATTGCTAGGACTAGAAGTTAGTGACTTCAAAGACTGATGTCACTTCTTGGTTTGACCAACCCTAACTTTCTTCCAACCGTGTCCAACACTAGTCAGCAGCATTTCGCGTCGTGATAATCGGTATTCAGGCATACGAAACACATGGCCCAAACATCTCAGTCGATGAAAATTCACAACCTCATCAACTGATTTACAATCATTCCCTAATACCCTATGTCCAACCTCACTACTACTTGCCCGGTGGTCCCAGTAGATGCGAGCAATATTTCTAAGGCATCTGTGGTCAAATACTGGTAGCTTACGAGTATCTTCTACTATTAATGGCCATGTTTCGCAGCCGTAAAGTAGAACAGAACGAACTTCTGGGCAGTATACTCGTCCCTTAATTGATAGACGGATATCTCGCCTTCACCATAGGTGACGTAAGTTTGCGAAAGCCAAACGAGCTTTTCGAATCCGTGCAGAGAATTAGTCAGACACCAACCCATTGGAGCTGATCAGACTTCTAAGATAAGTGAAGTTGTCGATGCGTTCGACTACTTCACTCCCTATCCTTAGTTCAGGTGTTGACGCAGGACAGTTCTGGAGCAACAACTTTACGAGGGACAAATATAAGGCTACCAGTGGATCACAATAAAGCTGAATTCATCAGTTTAAAGAGACATACATTCCAATTTTGCGGCTTTCATTTCAAAAGCTATACCCGTTCCATCAACTAAAAGCATAGATAAGATTCATAATGACATTTGGAGCAAGTACTACTTTTGAACATGTTAGTGGGATAAATCTACGCACATCCTAATGGTCGTTGGGATTACTTACTTTGTTTAAAATAAGCATACTAAAAAAAACCAGTATCCAAATTGCTAATATCCGAATGAATCATTCCTAACTTCGATACACTTAACAATAAGCTAAAGCAAATCTTAAAGACAAGTCTTGCATACGGGAATTAATGAGGACCAAAAGGCTACAGACTAAGCGAGCAGCTATTGAGTTTAAATATTCTTGAATGTGGAGCAAATGATTAACTTAATGATGAAAAAGAAAGATATCTTGCTTGTGGAGAACAGAGAAACTTTTAAGGATATAACCATCAGATTTTACTGATAATAATCAAATAGAATGATACGTTACTTCGAAACCACTGTTGAACAAGTATAGAAGAAAAAAAAGCAGGTGAGCGGAAAGTTAGATTACCAATTCAACGACAATTAATGTTAGACAGAATATTTCTTAAAAAGATGGGACAATGATTCACTCTCAACCCAAAAAACTGGAACGATGGGATGAACATTTTGAAAAATAGTTTAACTGTTCTCTAACCACTATTTTGTTGCTCACTTTTACCAAGCAATGTCAACATAAGTCCCTCGATTCTTAGAGAAGTAGAAAAAGCCATAGCCCATATAAAGCAAGAGGAGGGAAACAGACCCTGATTGATTAACCCTAGAGATCTTTAAGTATTGTGGTCGAGTTTTGGCTGTTAAAATACCTGAGACATTAACTAAAGTCCAGGAACTGGAGTGAATCCTATCTGACCGGTCTCGATCGGTGATCGTTTTAGCCTATAAGAAAGAAAAAAAATCCTTTTTTTAGTAACTAGAGAAATAGATTTGACTAACAGTGTCTAAAATATCGGCCTCGATGATTGTCCAGTGTTTAACTAGGGCTCGTGAAGAGCAAACTCGGAAAAATCAGTCTGATTTTAGAACTGGACGTGGATGTATAGACCGAATGCTCACCCTTCGCCAGGTTCTGGAACAAAAAAATACCCACTGACTCTAAACCATAGTTAAACTTATTGACTCTAAGGCAGAATTCGACTCCGTAGATCGACAGGTTTTGTGGTGTCTGTCATTTTAAAGCGTACAAAGAAGCACATTAACGTTGTACAGGCTTGCTATTCGAACACTAATGGTCAAACTACAGCGTACGGCGACTTGTCATCGGAGTTAATAATTTCAAGCCATGTTCGCCAAGGTTACTCTTTAAAAAAACACCTGCTCCAGTTCGGGAGCCCGGGCTGTATCACAGCCCATACATAAATCAAGTGACTTGTGTGGCGTATATATTCGGTGCCCCTTTGTACTAATATTTGTGTTTCAAATAAAATATAGTATAAAATTTGACACTCATCACCTGGCTTATTAGGAATCTATTAGATCCTAGTGAAGATTAAATTATGGATAACTTCTGAGAACTATTTATGGACTAATATAATACATATATTCTTAATGTATAACTTAAGAAACTAAATTCTATATATTTATATTCCTTCTATTATAAGCTTTTATTTGACCTATTGGTTACTGTTATACGATTTACTTTTCTTAAGTCATTCTCAACCTAATAGTTACAGTTTCTCATAATCACAGTCACTTTTGGCTTGATCTTGTACAAGTGTTAGTTTCTATTTTATGGTGTGATATGGTCTGATTTTGCTTATATATAAACCAAGAACGTTTGAAATGTATGATTTGTACCGCGGAGGCTGAGATTGGCGTTCTGGACATGACAAACAGGGCTAGACGGAAAAAGGACTAATCAGAATTCTAGGCTGCCCGTACTGGTGTATGCATAATTAGTTTGGTCGTATAAGTCAGCGTTTCTAAGTTGGAAATCGTATTTCGCGATTATCATATAAGCATAAACACATAACAAGATCCTCTTGTTGATTTGGTATACACAGATTATACAGAACTTTTTAACAAATATGCTAAAAAAAATGCATGGTCTTCTGGCCGCTTTAAGCAATAATGCAATGTATTTCTCTCTCTAATACTGAAAAATCTTGCTTCGGGACAGGTCTGGATCAGCGCCTGAACGAATGGTAGGAAATGATATAGTTGAGTGTGTCAATTAAGTTATTTATTTTGGAAATTACGCTAGCCCTGGTGGGTTGATATCCAACGAAATCTCGGCACGAATCCAGAAAGCGGCGACAAATCTGTCTCCTGACTAAAGGACGAGTATACAACGCAACAGTTTGCTCCATTCCGTTTTATAACTGTGAAAAGTGACCTTTAAAAATAGAGGATATTTGTAGGTTACTAGTATTCAATCATTGGCATCTTTGAAGTACTGTTTGTATATCTTGGGACCATCGAGTTAGCGATTCTAATGTTGAACGTGGATTACTAGGTAGGTATGGCAAATGGATTGATGAGATAGCGAATCTTTATCGACTGAAGTGGTTGAAACATATATATTACGTATACTCAACCAGCGCTCATTTTGACGAGCAGTGATGGCTAGTATAGTAAGCTAAAAGAACAAATAGGCAAGCCCAAGCCAGGAAAAAGCATGGGTCCATAAAGACATTGACTATTAGATTGAGCCAGGTAGGTGAGTGCAGACTACTTGGTTGAAGTCGGATGATTATCGTAACCAGTGGTCAGACTTCGGATGACATGGTTCAGAGTTCATATTTTCAGATGCAGTCAAAATCTACATTTCGATTACGCTCCATCAGAATAACACAATTGCCCCGTTTAGACAATATTAAAGAGAGGCAACCTAATTCTATACAACGGCTTGTGGTAAACATTTGAAACTACTTTTGGAGACCACAGATCTCATCATTGGAACAATGAGTTAACTAGGCTTATATATAATGTTAAATAACCTATGTATAGCTTAAATTGATCGATACATACCCACACCAGTTTCCTGTTTCTTCTTCCCACAAGATGCGATGTAACCCACCGGAAGTAGTACCCAAATAATCGATCATTTCTACACCACAAAAATTACATTTTGCCGGAGTTAGCTTCTGTCCTTCCGAAATGTTCGCCGTATTAGAGGAGGAGTAATCTGATACATTGACAAGAGGAATGAGCTCCCATAGAGCAGAATCATAGACATCACATGATGAGTGATTAGGTGATTTACTTCGTCCACCAAACAGAAATATACGACCTTGGTGACTAGTAAGACATGCAAAATCACGAGGTAAAGGAGTTCTAGGATGGGATGTTTGATCATGTGATATGTTATCATTCCAAATGCAATTTAAATGTTCGTGCGAGTCTATACCGAATTGTCGACTTCTATCCAATGGAATGCTAAGGGAAAGATCTGAAAATGATAACAAATCATCACGAATTTCTATACGAGTCCAGTTCCAAGTAATGAAATCCAGTCGATAAACTGAATTGTCATAAGTATTAAACTGAAAGATAAAAATATTTAGAAGAATTTGATAAATGAGATGCTTTAGTGAGGGAAAATTGAACTTTGTTTTTCAAAGGCTTATTATTCAGAGTTTAGTTAATGTACTTAGTTTTATAGTCATGGAGATCGGTTCAATTTTGAGATAGATTTTTAACGAATTAACTAATACTGAGAAACTACTGAGAACCAGAATGTACTAAGCAGCCGTTTTGTCTTAGTTTTAGTAGTGCACACCTATAAATCAGCTGGAGGTAGAACTCTAGATATTCAGATCTGATAGTGATTAAAGTCTCATTGAACAAAAATTTAACGGTTAACATTTTAAATTCAAATCAGTTCGTAATATAACGTGACGATCATGAAGTGTCACTAATGATCCATGTATCACCTCAGAATGGTGGAATCGCATCAATCACAACAATGGCTGTTTATATGAACATCTAGTTTGCCTGTAGCTAAGCGGATAAAATGGTTTCTTTGAAAAATTAAGAGGGAGGTCCAATAGACATACAGCAAAATGAAGAAAATACTAGAGATTAGTAATGCCTTTACATATTAAACTTAGACTACATAAAACTGTATAACGGGTTTTGTATCTAACTAAAGATAGATAGTAGGACAGGACATGAAAAGGTTGGCGGTAATTAGTTATCAATAGTTTATCCGTCTTTACATCAAACAAAAGATTGGTACGATATAATACAAGGATATGAAATACATGTAGTGTTTAAATAGTACGAACCATACAGAATAACAAGTCTGCAATTTTCTGATTTGTAGTATAGGTAAAATCTTAATATAAAATACTACAGTGGAGTCCTAAATATATTCATAGGTTTTCGGTGCAAAGAGCTGAAAACGTAATTGATGATAACTTCGAAACGATGTACTGACACCTTGTTCACTGTTCGGACCACTCATATATCGGTCATTGATAGTTAACACACTTTTGTACTATTGAGACGTACAAGCTAACAAACAACCATAAAAAGTAAACTCCCCTAAAAATATGGAGTTTTGCAGACAATACTTTGGTAAACATTGAGCTTAACAACAGTAGGTAAGACGTTAATGTAGTCACAAACGAGAAGCTTATCACAAAAATAAATTGACACTTATTTGCGCTGAAGAAGTGACTTACATTAAGTCACTAAGCGTCAGAAATACAATTTTCTATACGTCGAGATGTTACAAAACTACACTTACTATTACATTGATAGCTGTTATTTAGTTGCTGGGAAAAACCTCTACATTAGTACATAATAATAATAATAGTAATAGCTTTATTCAATATTATCTGTGTAGTACAGATATGGAATTGTGAGCATACAATATCTCAATAATTTTGTTTTACACTTCATATATATATATATATATATATATATATATATATATATATATATATATATATATATATATATATGCGTAAAATGAGTAAATAAACATATATATAATCCAATGAAATATTTAAGAAATCTTATGAAACAGTGAATAAGAAGATAGCTTGATTCTAAGCTTTTGGTTAGCCTAGCTTTTACAACCTGCTTGTTGCATAGTATTTGCGTTCAATACGATATTGTAGGGTTTGTGAATTTTTCTTGAGTGGATGGGTTCTAATACAACAGCATCTCGTCATGCCAGCGGAAATTCAAGAAAGATATTGATGAAGTGGAAAGTAAGTTTCTAACAAAACAACGCCTGGGAAATCTTCAAATACCTATTCACAAGCACGTCCATGATGAAATCAAAAGATTAATTTTATAGTCTTACTAATTGCCTTTGGTGTTTTGCGTGACAGTGAAATATTTTCTAAAAAGTCCAGGGAAAAGCAATGGAGTGGATAAAAATAGTAATGGGGAAGTAATCGCATTAAAATAGTCTTACATTTGTTCACTAAGCCTGGTTAAATGTTCGAGAACACTTATTCACGAATACGTGGACCCTGACTACATTATACAATGCATTATTACGGATTCAGAGTCCGGAGAGACGATATGACCGTTTTTTACTTGGTGAGTTATTTACGATATGCTACGATTGTGTCCAGAAACTAATTACCATCTGTATTAAAAATATGGGAAAATACTTGCCTAAGAAATCCTGTCCAAATGATTTCAATTAGAAACGCGTATGAGAAATCACACAGTTTCATCAAACTGTATTTCAAATAGAACTTAAAAATTCAGTTAACGCAAGTTGAAAAATTAAAAACGAAGCAACCAAAATTTTGGGTAGCTTCATGACTAATTACAATAACTGTGGATAAGTTTTACTGTCAACGCACAGCTAAATAGACACAAGATAAACGTGATGGTATTTAATAGTTATTTGCCAACGTAGTTAAGAGGTACAATATTAGTATCGTATACAATAAGAAGTATCGCAGTTAACAGCGATACTTGAATATAACTTCAGAATAAGATAAAAACATTATTTCATTTGTGATTAAAATAGCAATAAACATGGAAATTAATGCTCTAAAATACTCATTATTTATTGGTGAACTAGACCGCATAACTGAGGTTACAATTAACGTGAAGAAACTTACGACATCGTCGAAGCCACCAAATATAAACATTGCATCTTCTAAAACAGTAGCTGAATGGCCATCTCGAGCACTCGGTACGCTACCAACCGTACCTCTTACTTCAGCCCAACAGGCAGGATGAAACTTTTTAGCATTAAAAGTATGATTCAACTTTAGGCTACCGGACAATGCAGACCGACTAACCGATTGACAGAAAAACTTCGAACCAGGATCGAACATGTACAGCTGATTAGGGCATACTCGCTGTTGCATTCTTCCACCGAAAAGCCAACCTCGACCACGCCAAGCAACAACAGTATGACCGAATCTAAGACTAGGTTGGATAGAACCACTACTCTAAAATACAGAAAACAAATGTCAGTCAGTGTAATCAATTGTAAAATAAGTATATTCTAAGAGATTTTTCTAAAGATTGTTCAGCAATCGAACTATGGTACGTTGAAAATACTGTTTTAATGATATTCGATGTTATTTTTCAATAATTTGATATCAAGTAAGATGAGCAAGATATATAGTCATAGTTGATGTAATTCACCAAAAATGTTATTGTACCAGGCGTCTCAAAGCATGTTCTTAGTAAAACTAAAACAAATCTTGGAGGAAATTAGTTACTAATCATGTGCTAGCGCCGATACATATTAACATTTATACCCAACTGTCTCTTCATTTACGTATTTAAGACCTTGTCATGTAACTTTAGCTCATCTGTGTTATTATTAATTTGCTTTACGTTAATTAAATGAGACAAAATTATGTAATCTCACGTCTTGGATTTCACAGCAATTATTTTGGTAATTGAATTCACGAGTTGACCTAAGCTAGACCACCATTAAAAACTTGGAAGCACTCGACGTCCGTTTCATTCCAGTTCGAGACGTCTCACCATTACACGCTTACGGTACCGCACGCAAGACCCGAGCCCGGAACCTTCGGTCTCGCGTGCGAACGCTTAACCTTTAGACCACTGAGCCAGCATTCAACGGTGTTAATTTTTAACTCTAATCGATCCCTATTTATTTATTTGAACACATAAAGATTGGTACAAGGCACCAAATACATATGCGCCACACAAATCAAATGATTTATGTGAGGGCTGGGATACTGTCCGGGTGCCCAGACCGAAGCAGGTGGTTTTCTTAGAGGGCCACTCCTTGAGCCTTTGGCCTAGATGTCTACTGCACAAGACAGTGGAGGAACGATAGGAGATGAGGTCCTACGGAAGCCAGTGGTCAAAAATAGGTTCATACACCATTTCTTCCCTAAGGATCCTGGAGCCCATGTGAACGATCGGTCTGGATTCAGGATTCGCTAACTCCCTTAGGTGAATCTTCCGTATCCACCAACTCGGTTAAAGCTTCGGTTATCCGCCTTTTTTCCTCTCAATTTCGTGAAAACACCCCCACCGCGAGAAGGTAGTGAGTAGGGCTTTCTTAGGAGTGGTTTTATACGCGTGGCCATGTGAGGGCATTTTGAGAGGGAGAGCTGACTCTCCCCACCCTCGACCGTATGGAGGCATTTGGGGGCGTGATGCATCATCTTGCAAATTCCTTCAATCATTGTTTGAGGTGGATAACTCTCTCCACCCGACACGAATTTGACTCCACTGGTAGAGGCTTTTCACGGAAACTCCAGTTTAGATCGACTCACGAATTCAACTATTAAAAATACTACAATCTCCACAGATCTCCATTCTGACAGTTATTTTGGTCACTGATTTGATCACAACCTAGAAAGTTTGTCCACGTAAGAGATATTTAACTATTATATGAACGCTATACATAAATTGATGTACGTGGATTACTTACCGATTACATGTTCATACACTTGGCTTAAAACCACCGTGTTTGGTGATACTATCCGCTGACCAAAGCGCGGTATGTATAGATAGTTAAACATGGGACTTGGTGGTTAAGCTTCTTTTGAATGTAGTGATAATTTTTACCACGATCACAGTTCAACTTCGTGATGACATGATGAATAACAATCAAACACAGGAGTTAAACTGTAATTCTATTGGCTAACAAACGACCTAACCGTGTGCACTAGTACCGTCACCCTATATCCCTGTATAATAGTCGGAAGAATATGCTAAATAACTAGTGTAGACTGAATAATTTTCAGTGACCCACTCCTACATATTATAACCGATATTTAAAATATCTTAAACTTAACTTCCTTAAAGCCCAGGAAACTTCAACCTGAAACCTTAAGTAAATATCAAGTTTACACACAAATCAAACTAACCAAACACCAACTTTAAAAACACGATGTGGATTAATTTTCCAAGTACATGTAGTGCTATACCTACGAATTGAATTTCCATACTCCCTAAATCAGCCCACTGACCAAACCTAAAGACATGGAGCAAACAAATACATACGTTCATTTCTATGAACCCACAAGCATTTTAGAACCCACGAGAAGTTTAGAGAATATGAGTGTTTACGCCCTCTATTTAAAAGGATAGTGGTATTCTTTCTCGTTGAGTTAATTAACTGTTTTGATCGTAAACTACGCATCAAAACTACTGTTTACACTTTAATTGCATCTACCCCAGTTAAAGTGATATTGTATTGTTTTTCGATTTTGCTTCTGTGTATTTGTTGCATCGAAGCATACTTGGTCGACTTTTACTTGGTTTATTTAGTTAAGGTTTGAAAATCCCTTTACATATCCTGTATTTTTGTCACCGTTCTAGTTGATTTTCACGATGGCTAGGTCTACTCATAAATGTGGACAACCATACTGCTTATTTCCCGTGGATGAAGGGATGCAATGTGATGAGTGTAATAAGTGGTTCCATAAGATGTGCACCCGACTAAGCCCGACTGCATATAAAAGGTGTTCAAAGCCCAACTCTCATTGGCTTTGTAGTTTTTGTTGCTCAAGCAAAACATTACTTATCCAGGAAGCAATTAGTCTCCTGGTGTTGGCTAATAAGAAGGTTGATGAGGTCAGTCAGTCAGTCAGTAACAACGTAGAACTTAGTACGTACGTACATCAGTTCGAGTTGCCATACCACATTAGCACAGAGATGCAGTGGTCGATTCAAATCCCGTAGTGGTAGAGGTAGCAAGAGTATAAGCAGTAATCGGGAGGATTAGGGTTTGGAGATGTTATTTAACGAGTATAATCCAGTGAAATAAATTTGGAAAGAGGAAAAAAAAGGGGCATGAAGAATTCAGATAATTAGAATTTGGGAGAACATAGAGAGTGGATGCACCTGCGCAATTGCAATCGATTTTGAGCCATGTCATTCAGGGTCTCTAACCATCGGTTGCTATCATCTCGCGGTCCCCAACCAGGTAGTCTACACCTACCAACATGACTCAGTCCACTTGTCAGTGACTTCATGGATTTGTGCCATGTTTTGGTCTGGCCGCCCCTAGCTTTCTTCCAACCTACTCCTATACCACTGAATATAGCACGTCGAGGTAGTCGGTGGTTGGGCATACGTAACACGTGTCCCAGCCATCTCAACTGATGAAGTTTCACTACTTCATCAATTGATTTGCCATCCTTACCTAGTACCCGTTTCCTAACAGCTGCGTTACTTACTCGGTGGTCCCAGGATATACGAGCAATACTTCGAAGACACCTATGATCAAATACTAGTAACCTACGAATATCCTCTACTCTTACCGGCCATGTTTCACAGCCATAAAGTAGGACGGAACGAACTGCTGCGCAGTAAACACGTCCTTTGGTTGATAGACGGATATCTCGCCTACGCCATAAATGACGCAAGTTGGCAAAAGCTAGTCGAGCCTTCTGTATCCGTGCTGAGATTTCGTCACACATCAGCCCTTGTGGTCTGGTGTGTGACGAAATCTGATGAGGGCTGTACTGATAACATTGGTACTGATGGCGAAGATTGCGTTAGTGTCGTAAGTGCTATCACGGCGCAAGCCAGACATCTACCTGTGTAGCCCGCAGTTAAACGTTCTCCCCCGAAACGTTCAGTGAGTGATACGTCATTAGACGTTGGTGGCCATATTGCTACAGCAGCAACCGGTGACCCAGATAAAACAATTACTGTCCCGAGTTGTTCTAATGTAGACGTTTCGACTGATGGAAAATGGATGACGCGAAAACGCAGAAGAGTAGGAAAGATAGCTAAAACTAATGACTGTTTACTTGGTAAGTCCTTGGTGGACTCTCAGGTCAATCCGCGAAAGTCCCATAGTAAAGCTTCGTCTGACATTGTTGTGAGTCATTCGCTTGACTCCCAAAACTCTCTTAAAATAAAAACTAATCGTAAGATACGAGTAGTTAAAATACAGGATCTAACGTCACGGTCGAAAGCTGTGAACACAGTTTCAAAAGAAGCCAAACCCCTCCCTAGTTTAATTATTTGGAATCTAGAGGAGTCGAAAGACAACGACCCTGCTAGAAGACATGCACATGACCTGCAGTTAGTGGAGTCTGTGGTAAGGAATGTACTACCTGAAGAGGTTTCAGTAGTACATATTACAAAAGTAATACGACTTGGTAAATGGGTTGGAGGCGAGACCCAACCAAGAAGAATCCTGAAGCTGGTTCTCGGGAGTTTTGAAGAAACATATTATTGAAAAGCGCACTAAAAACTCGTGCCTCAAATATCCGTATTCGACCAGATTGGCCACTTGAGGATCGAATCAAATGGAAGAATGCTCTTACGGAGTTGAGGACTCGCAAATTAAATGGCGAAAATAACCATACCATTAAGGGTTTTCGGGTAGTCAGGTCTTGGAAGCCAATGCTTCCGAGGCCTGTATGGGTAGAACGATTGATTGCAAAAACATCTTAAGTGTGGGCTACACGAACACTTGTAGTCTTAGAAATAAAACGTCCGAGCTAATTCTGATGGTGGAAGAATTATGTCCCGATATAATCGTTGTTACAGAAACTTGGTTCATAGTAGATATAGACTGCTCACCTTTCATTGCAGGTTATATCTGTATTAGAAGTGATAGAGTTTCAATTCGCTAGGGAGGAGGTATAATATTATACGTTAGTTTATTTATTTATTTATTTATTTGAGCACATAAATATTGGTACAAGAGAGCGCCAATATATATGCGCCACACAAAACAATGAAAATTCGAAGAGAGAAAAGAAAAAAAAAACTAAGGAGCACAAAAGAAAAAGAGAACGATAACAAAGAGATTGGTGAAAGGTAGTGCGGTCGTAACGATGGAACGGAAAGGTACAATCGGAAGAAATCTTTCAAGTAAGGGAGACACAACCACTTTTTATGAAGAAAGTAAAAGAAGGTTACAGCAGGATCGCCACTGGCTTCTATTCTGAGCCATATCTGATAACGTCTCTAGCCACTGTGTAGCACCATCTCTCAGACCCCAACCAGGGAGTCGTGAAGGACCGACAGAAGCCAGTCCTTTGCAGCTTTCTTTCATACCACGACGTTAGGGATCACTTTCGTATACAATCAACCATATTGGAGGCCCATATCAGTGGCACATGTGAGGTTGCATGTTGTAAGATTAAATCTAGAAATGGGTTAGTGACTATAGGGGGAATATACCGTAGTCCATTTTGTCTTGCTGACGACTTTATCCTAAGACACATCTGTTCTTGGAGTATGGCAGAATGTTGTCTCATCATTGGGGACTTCAACGCACCGCATATCAACTGGATAGAGCTTACAGCTCCAGGTAGTGGTTTCGATAGCGACCTTTTATCCACCGTTATTCAATGTGCACTTGTACAATCTATCACAAAACCGACACATATTGATTTGCAAGATGATCCATCACTGCTGGACCTCGCCCTCACCCACCACTATGAGGACGTCTTTGATATCCAGCACCTTCCCCCACTAGTTAACAGTGATCACGTTGTAATTCACTTTAAGTTTAGGACACATGGTATACAATTCGTATCTGCTCCACCCCGTCCCAATATCTGGCGAGCCAATATTCCGGAAATCAGTGCTATCTTGACTGATTGGTCGGTCGACGCGGATGGATTGATCGAAGATGAATGGAATAAGTTTAAGGCTACATTCGAGTCTGTAACGTCGCCGTTTATCCCATGGTCAGCACGTAAGCTATCACATTGCCCTCCATGGATTAATAAGTAAACCCGGAAGCTGTTAAGGCGTAGGAAACATTTCTGAGATTTATTCTTGTTGACAGGTCATGCACCATTTAAGCGTGAGTACCAAAAATACCGTAATATCTGTAAGAAAACCATAGCCAAATCTCGTACCACTTACGAACGACAGTTAGTATATGATAGCCGTACTTGTCCGAAACGATTGTTTTCGTATGTTAAACGGCAAATGAAACGTTGTGATGGTATTCCCCCGTTACTGTTACACGAAAATTCAGAATTACTAGCTGAATCAGATCGAGCAAAAGCTGAGACTTTTTCAGACTACTTAAGCGAAGTCCCCTCTACGTTTATTGTAACAAATACTTGTCCCACTCACACCGAGATACCAATCATTGAATCTGTACCGGTGACTGAGGAAACTGTCCTTCCGTTGATAACTAACCTCAAACCTGGTAAGATACCGGGCCCTGACGGGTTACATTTACGGTTGCTATCATTTCTTGCGGACATTCTTTCAAAACCGCTTGCGACAGTCAGTCAGCTACAACGTAGGACCAGGCACATATGTGCTTGCGACACTCTTCAACATGTCCCTCTCACTCGCTCAACTCCCTAGAGATTGGAAGGACGCTAGTATCTAACTACCGGCCTGTCAGTTTAACTAGCATAGTCGTTAAGTTACTCGAAAAGATAATTCGGGTTAGGTTGCTAAGCCACATAGATTTACACAATCTGTTAGCTCCTGAGCAACACGGATTTCGTAACAAGCGTTCATGCTTGACTAACTTGCTTATTGCGAGGGAGGATTGGACAGCAGCCCTAGATAACGGTCTGTCTGTCGACGTGATATTCATAGATTTTAGCAAAGCGTTTGACAAGGTTTCACACGTAGGTCTTATGCAGAAGCTCACGAGCTTCGGAATAATAGGTACTGTACATGAGTGAATAGGAAATTTCTTATGTGACCGCAGACAGAGAGTTAGGGTCAACGGAACGCTATCCGATTGGAAGCCGGTCAAAAGTGGTGTACCCCAAGGCACCCTCTTAGGCCCTCTGCTCTTCCTTCTCTACGTTAATGATTTACCGCTGTTACTTAGGTCGTCGACATTATTGTTTGCGGATGATGTAAAAATCTGGAGAACAATAAAAAGTGCGGATGATCATGTGGATCTTCAAGCTGACTTAGACGATTTAGTTAAGTGGGCTCGAGAGTGGGGCTTGGAAATCAATGCTAGGAAGAGTGTACTAATGCACATCGGTCACGGTAATAGTTACCGTTACACTATTGAGGGTAAACCTCTTCCATGCGTTCAAGAGCATAAAGACTTAGCAGTAATATTAAGTCATGATTTAAAAACAACTAAGCATTGCAAAGCAGCCGCTGTCAAAGGTTTTCGTGCGTTATGGTCACTTCGCCGAGCGTTCAAATCTTTTGACGAGGAAATGTTTCGAATTTTATATCCCATATATGTTAGACCACATTTAGAATACTGTATCCAAGCAGCCAGCCCGTGTCTGGTAAAGGATACTAACTCCCTTGAGCGTGTCCAGCGTGTGGGAACGAAATTAGTGAAGGGTCTTTCTAGACTCCCTTACGATGAGTGTTTAAAAAGCCTAAATCTTTTCCCCTTGTCGTATCGTAGGACACGAGGTGACCTTATACTGGCATTTCGTATCTTTAATTATGATTTGGGTGTTAATATGTCTTATCTTTTTGCTCCCTCCAGCACTAATAATCTCCGAGGTCATAGCAAGAAGGTTCATAAACCACGATCTAATAAACGTAAAGTGGGATCCCGTTTTTCTCATCGAGTAGTCAATCATTAGAACGCCTTACCCGAATAAGTGGTATCAGCCCCATCAGTGAATACTTTCAAGGAAAAGCTGGACCTTCACTGGAAAGCAATGTGTCAGGATTAACACAGGTTCATCAACCTACTATCCTTATTACTGAAGACTGCCCGGAAATTAGCTTATTAGGATTGAATATACCTCTTCGGTTTGTGGGGCGATCAAACGGCTTCTTAAATGAAAAACCTCTTACATAGGTGTCCATATAGTGACAAGAGTGAGCATGTGCTTAGCCATAAAGTTGGGTCGCCTGATCTTACATTGAAAATAAGAATAATTATCCAATCATACGTTATTTTACTTACTTCTAGGATGGGATCAGGTCCCCAAGATTTGAGAGAACAGTCCCATGATTTCAGTAGGAGAGGGCAAGGGAGCTGCTCCCATTTATTTTTCTCTACCGAAATCACACCAATAAAAAATGGAGCTTACGAATATCCCACATAAATGTGTCTATCTGACGCTCATTGTAGTCTAAATCAAACATTTGAGAATTAAAACCCCCGAAAACAAATATACGATCCTCCAAACAAATTGCTTGATGGTTAACCCGTGAAATTGGAGCATCAGTAAGTCTTTCCCACGATTCCATTACACACTGGGACTCAATACCTCAGCAGAAACCTAGTGTCAAATCAGCCCCGTAATTTCTCAAGGGCATACCTAAGGTCTCATTGATGAGACCAAACAGTCGAAATCCTCTGTTTGAGCCTTGAAATGATATGAACTAGCCAGCCTCTTCCTCCCCACTCTTGTCATAAGGCACTGACCATATATATTCATTGTTGTTCAATAGGTTTTCCTTGTCGGTTGACCTGATATTTGTCTTACTTATGGATTGTTTTAGTTTGTCTTTTTCTATCTTTTCTGATTAGATAATGTCTTAGTTGATAGAATAACGACCTATGAAGAGAGATAAAGAGAACTTGCATAAAGGTAGTATAATTAAAGAGTGAAATTCAATGAAAATCATAGACAATGTGTATTCAATGCACTATTATATATGAGAAAGGATTGTAGCAAATGATTTGAATTACTTAGCTGACCTTCTTGTAACATAAGTATGCCTAAATTTTCTGGGCTATTTGATGTTTTGTAAACAAGGTAATGTCGTCTTTATTTAACCTGAAATAAAGCGATAATACGTAGGCTTAAGGAAGTGGTCCGCTTAGATTTCATGCCTTAAGTCACTTTTGATGAGCCGATGTACTCCTTCCCGAAAATCACTTTATTGCCAGGAAGAACGCGTGACAGTATTTTAGTTTTTAAAGTGAGAACACGATTTTGAAATAGACGATGGATGGTCACTTCATGATGTTTAAAAAGTGAATAAAACGTCATATAAGGCTCAGCAAAATTGCCGTTTTTTCGTGAAAAAATTTCACTTGTGCAGTGTTCAGATAGCTTCATTTTGTGTTATTTTATTCCGCCTGCTTCTTAAATGATGTATGGTTTCTTTGTAGTGCTACTATTGATCCGTATACGTAGCAACTTCATGTAGTTTGGTTTCATGGCTATAAATAGTAACCAAAGTATTGAAGTCATCTGAGATATCGTTTATAAAAATGAGGGAAAAAAAGAGTTTCGATGTGTTTCTTGAGAGACTTTGAATGCTAACGCAACACTGCTAGATTCATATCAGTATACGTTCTTTTACGTGGTTCCGTAAACTCGGTGGAAGAAAATCAATAAAACTCATATGTTCACTTTCAGAACTACATAAAATAAGGTGTTGGATAGTTTGAAAAACATCTTCTGATTTCAGTGTCATTTGAATGTTCCATGCCACGGGGGATTTCTCGATGATTTAAAGCCGTCTTGTGCTTCGTGTAAGGTTTTATTATTTTCAGTGTGTTTTATTACCTGGTTAAAAGCCAGACTATCTATGAACTTTATCAGATAAAAACTGTTCACATAGAGACCCGCCCTTTCTACGTTCTGTGAAAGTAGGGAAAGTAGTTTATTTCTTTCACCGATTCAGCGGCTAGTGAGGTTGTAGTGAAAGGCTAAACAGGTGAAACACTGACTAGCCGATGGAGCTCCCACTGCTTTAGTGTGAGTGGATGAACACATTCACAGCCTAATGCTCTGCCATGACTTGGAGACTTCAGATTTGTGTCACCATCCGTCGCCCGTACTTCAAATGTTGTGGGTTCGTTGGCTGTCCGCTGTGTTGCATGAATGACAGGTGTTCTCATATTTAAGTGATCTTTTGTTGCAGCAAAACCACAAAATCATTGCGAAGAACATTGATTTAACTCTCTCTGTTATGTGGTGCACATGTTGGATCGATTGTTGTTTCGTAACTTCCTAAACTCACGTTTGTCCGATTTAGGTAAATTTCGGGGATAATTTTGGTTGAAGACCTTCTGTTCTGTTAGCCTGGAGGTAAAACGTATTGCGAGCAGATGCAATCTGAACCGTGGACAAATTTGGACATGCCCGTCAAATGTTTCTGGCATACACAAGAAGACAAACCCTTCCAGGAAAGCTCGATCAATTACGAAATATAAACTGTATAGTTCATCATATTCTTAGACGTTGCAGTAGATGGAATGTAGATAACACTCACATCTTTCATTATAAGAACAATTTCACCAACCAGACGAAGCAAACAGTATGTACAGATCCAAGGAAGCCAATTTTCGCTTACGAATCATCGATAAGTGGGTAAGAATGTGATTTCCCTAACGGTTGTTTTTGTATGGCATTCTTCACGATAGAAAATTTGAATCGGAATACAAATGTGTGGAGACGTGACTGAAACTGCTTTCTACAAGAAGTTCTTTATACGTGTTATCTTGACGGGTAACTGTTTGCGCAAACTATAAACAACTAAGTGTTTGCTTCATAATTACCCGTTCATGTAGGAAAACTTGTAGTACTATATCAGTTCAAACACTTTTCTAGAATGTTGTGTTGTATATATAAGTTTTCTCATTTTGACAATATATTCGGATGGATACTTGTAGTAGCATTTTTTCCTAACCTCATAGTCTTCAAAGCCAGGCATATAGTGACTGAAACGATGTATATTCGACATGCAAGAACTAAAGAAGGTCGGCAGTGGTTGACGTGGAGACATTCATTCAATCGGATGTCATGGCTCAGTCTTGTGGACCTGCCCATCATGTGCAAATTATTGATATTCACATTAAATATATTATTCTATACCCAGTATGAATTTTTTTTCAGAATTACTAAGTATCATTGTGATATGTCACGATACGATGAGTCAGTGTAGATAGTGATGCGACGTCCACGAAAAAGTTTACAAATTAGGCAGTCACGTGACATAGTTACCGTCATCGTATTAGGTGTATTATCAAAGTAGTATTAGTACCAAACCAGAGTATAACTATGCATAATAACAGGATTTATAGTGTAAAAAACTGAGTATAGTTGTCATATTTATATTTCAATAATTCATTAGATGAACGAATGTTGCAGTAGTCAATATAAAACACAGTTATTGCCAACTTGTAAATTGTTTCTCCATATAATTTCGCATATTCAGAAATTCGCTAAGTTGTTAACTGGCATAGACATGATTGCTAGAAAGGTTTGAGCCCTTTAATTTGTTGAGAGAAGCCATAAGTTGAATATCAGAAAACGTGTGAGGACTTTCTTAGCCTAATGCAATTCTTAAAAACAGCAAATCAATCGTGAAACAAACGACTGAACTTTGCTACCAGTAAATGAAATAGCGGTTAACAGAATGTACCTATAAGTGTCTTATTTGTTTTAAACAATGCTCTTCATTCATTCGTAAATCCTATAAGAAACACATCATAAATTAATATAAACTATGACATGGTTTAGGTACCATGCTCGAAAGAAACGCGCATCGTTTTACTTAAGAAGAATAAGTGACTAATTTATTTGGCACTTACAGTAATGTTATACACAGTTCCTGTTAATGTTCGTAAAGTGGGCAAAAAAAGCTATCAACGCCAATTGTTACTCATATAATTTTTCTCAGATACGTTTCATAATAATATGTCAGTTCAGTCGAAAACGATTATACTTATAATGGATAGAACGGTTTATGGATGTATATTAACAAGTTATATAACATTCGTAAAGTTTAATTGTTCCAACCTATATTTTATGAGCAACTACCAGCATCCATGTTCATCACCATCATAACTCGGGGGGGGAATCAAATGTGAAAGGTCTTAGAATCCATTTTTGCATAAAACTTTGATTGTGGTCTATTTCCTAATTGATAAATGGTGAATTTCATTTACCTGAGTTCTGATTGTTTCAAATACCCACATTAAGCTGACTAAATGTTCATTCAGGTTGTGAGCAACAAATACGTCAAACAACTAATGGACTGGAATAAAAGCTATGTAACAGGCACAAGCAATACGAAAATTTGCGTGAGATAGAAAAATTATTGTCAATACCTGACAAATAACGACATCCAAAATCTTCAGCAACATACAACATGTGAGCAAAAACCCATGACAACGTCCTGACCGTGCCGGCCAAGACATATCGTGTCGATTAAGTGTTTCCGCGTTCGCATTCTCCGATTTTCTTCAACTGTTTATTAGCGGATGTAAATCTTCTCAGTTGTCGTATGTTCAACCTTGGGGAAAATGTGGTTACGAGTCAGTGTCACTATACACCGTCAAACATAGTTAATTAAGGTATCGGGCAAATAACTGAGAAATCCAAATATATGTGTGGATAACGTCTGAAAAGTGGCCGAATAATTTATTTGTTGATAACCTAGCATAATCCTCCTAGATGTGAAATTAATATTATTCACAAACAACTTATTGATACACAAGTGTTTTGAAAAAACTATTTGTTATGTATCGCGAGGTGACTACTCTAATTTCTACCGATTGACTAGCTTCAGATATCCCAGTTCGACCCCAATACTGTTCCCAATCTGCAATATATCAGAACACGAACCGTAGATGAGAAATTGTTTATGGGGTCAGGAGCCGAATAATGATTTACAAACAAATGCATATTTATACAGTTAGGATTACTATAAATATTGACCAACAGAAAGATAACACGTGAAATAATATTGACCAATGGGGAAATGACACGCGAAATAAATATTGATTAGTAGGGAAAAGTCCAATAGGAAAATGACACCATTTAACGTTCAAGGGTAGCATTAGACTTAACCGGATAATTGTTTTTGGGATATTTTTCTGAATATCCCAACACCTCCCCTTGGAAAAGTTAATAGCGACGTAATCGAGGATTTACTTGAAGTTTCTTTGGGTGTCTTCTTTTGCGATCCGACCTCCGAGGCAACCACACAGAACCAGAAGGATGTTCTACTTGAGTAGATGACTTAGTCGTCTCTGTTGGAGGTATTGGCGGAAGTTGAAACGTGTCCAACAGCAAGTCGAGTGGAACGCTTTTTGTTATTGCTTCTTTCTCCTTCGCTTCCCTTGGCCTGACTTGATTGTGGTGCCTGGTCCAGATTTCTTGGTTCACTTTGACATCATACATGACGTTCCCGTGTTTCTTTGTGATTTCACCCTCTACCCATCTATCACATCCGTGTCTATAGTCTCGCACGTACACTTTTGTACCAACCTCGTAGGGAATTCGAGTATTCTTCATCTGGGGTTTTTGTTGCGCCACTTGCTTAGGTTTCATCGCACAATGAACTGTCCGTAGCTTTCGCCCCATAAGCATCTCAGCAGGGGATTTGGAGTTTGGCAATAAGTCATGCGGGGTCGTCCGGTACGCAACTAGGAATCGTTCTATGATATCTTCTGTGGTCCCCTCCCCTCGTGATTTAAGCATGGCTCGCTTAAATGTATCAACGAACCTTTCAGCTTGTCCATTAGATTGCGGGTGATATGGCGGAGAACGGACATGGTTGATCGAATTTTGCAGGCAAAATTCTCGGAATTGGCTAGATGTGAATTGTGAACCATTGTCTGTTACTATTGTTTCTGGAAGACCATGCTGAGCGAAGATCCGATTAAGGAGTTTGATAGTTCGAGTTGTAGATGGTGGCGCAATTGGCAATATCTCCGGCCATTTGGAGTAGGAGTCAACCAGTATAAGATATGTGGTACCATCTAGGGGTCCGATGAAGTCAATATGCACTCGCGACCAGGGTTTTTCTGACTTTGGCCAGGGTACTGGAGGCAACTTAGGAGGATTTTTCGCAGCTTTTTGACAATGCGAGCATCTTTTGACGAAGTCGACAATCTGCTTGTCCATATTCGGCCAATATGCATAACTGCGAGCGATGGATTTCATACGGTTTATCCCTGGGTGTCCAGAGTGGAATTGGTGTAGGATCTTGGAACGTAGGGTTGTTGGAATTACTACGCGATCACCGAACATCAGACAATCGTTAACAATACAGAGAGCACTGCGACGATTCGCTAGCTGTTGCATATCACCACTCAGCTGCTTAACTGGCCATCTACTCTGAACATAGGTGATCGCTTTTTGGATAATCGGGTCCTTTCTGGTAGCTTCCCGAACATCTTCAGCGGTAACAGGCATTGCTCGAATGGCATTCGCTAATACAGTAGCACCGGAATCCTCTTCGGTTGATACTATGGCTATGAGTGTGTCCTCATCAGTAGTAGAATGGTTACTGATAAGTCTGGACAGTGTATCCGCTTGACCAAAATCTTCGGAACGTCGATACTGGATGTCGAAGTCGTACCCCAATAACGCCAACGCCCAACGTTGAAGACGATTAGCAGAATGGGCAGGAATGCCTTTCTTTGATCCAAAGATTGATAACAGGGGCTTGTGGTCTGTGAGCAAGGTGAAACGGCGTCCGTAAATGAATTTGTGGAATCGCCGGACAGCAAAAATTAGGGCTAACGCTTCCTTCTCTATCTGACCGTAGCGTTTTTCAGCAGGTGTTAGTGTTCTCGAAGCATGCATCACCGCTTTCTCTGACCCATCGGGAAAGACATGTGAGAGTACGGCACCCAGTCCATGTGTTGAAGCGTCAGCAGCAACCACAATGGGTAGTTTCGGATTGTAGTGGGTTAGCAGAAGATTGGAACTTAGCATGGCTTTAAGTTTTGAAAAGGCTGACTCACATTGCGGTGACCAATTCCAAGTAGTATTCTTTTCTAGTAGACGATTCAGTGGATATCGTACGTCATGCAGTGATGGAAGAAATGCTGAATAGTAGCTAATCATTCCCAAAAATGATCGCAGTGAGGAGACATCAGTGGGAGCAGGCATTTGTTGGATTGCGTAAGTATTTTGAGGATCAGGATGTCGTCCGGAAGCATCAAAGATAAACCCCAGGTACTTAACGAAACGTAAGAAGAAATGGCATTTTTCTGGGCGAAGGCGAAAACCATTATCCTGGAGGCGTTGCAGAACTAAGTGAGTTCTGGTATTCAATTCACCAGCAGTTGAGCCGACAATGAGGACATCGTCAAGGTACGTAGCAACACCAGGAACATCTGCTAGAATAGTGTCCATGATCTGCTGGAAGATCGCCGGAGCAGTTTTGATACCAAAGGGTAACCGGGTATACTGAAAAAGTCCTCGGTGAGTGTTGATTGTCAACAACTCTCTGGATTCTAGAGCGACTGGAATTTGAAGGTAAGCATCTGCCAGATCCAGCTTAGCAAAATAGGTACCACCATTTAAAATAGTAAATAAGTCATCTGGGATCGGCAGCGGATAGTGATGCTGTTGTAGAGCCGCGTTGAGTCCTGTGGAAAAGTCTGCACAGATGCGTATGGAACCATTAGATTTTTTTACAACCACAATTGGTGCAGCCCAAGATGAATAAGAAACAGGTACCAGAACACCCTCAGTTTCCAAACGTTGAAGTTCAGCGTCAACCAGGGGTAAAGATGCGTATGGAACTGGACGCTTTGGGCGAAAAACTGGCGTAGCTTCTGGCTGCAGTCTTAAAACAGCTTCAGTTGTGGTACAAAGTCCAAGACCAGGCTGAAATAGTTCAATAAATCTTTTTCGAAGGTCTTCAGCATGCTGTTGTGTCGATGCAGTAGTTTGGACTTGATTGCAGATAGCGTTAATAGGAAGATCAGCGAGACCAAGTTCTTCGAACCAATCTAAACCTAAAAGATTGAGCGGGGAATTGGTGATGTAGCATGTCCCATCGAAGGTTGTACCTCTGAATGAAATGCAGCAACGGAGTTCACCATGAAGGCGGAGATGACCCCCACAGGCACTGACGGCTGTCTGAGAGGATGGTTTGATGGGAGGTTGACCCAAGGTTCGCCAAGTCTTTTTCGACAGAATGGTGATATCTGATGCAGTGTCCAACTGCAAACGAACTGGCTGACCATTGATTGAGAGGGTCAGAAATTTGCGTCGAGTCGCGGCATGAGTATGGAAGACTGCTGCTAAACTCCTTGATGAGGTGATCGGCTTTTTGTGAAAACGACGCTGCGTCTGTGCATTTCGACGGTTATTGGATCGGTTGGATTTGCAAAAGCCGCTTTTGTGACCAACTTTCTGACAGCGATCGCACACATTCTGTTTGAATGGACAAAACTGCACATAATGCCAGGCTCCACAGTGCCAGCATGGAGAGGGGGGCTTCTTCTGAGCCGGTTTAGAGTGATTAGAGACAGAAACAGCGCTGGCGTTCGAGAGACTCGAGGTCGTCGATCTCGAAGATTTTCTTTGGTGCTGAACAGCATGAACTTCGGAACCACCCTGGCCACCAGATTGAACCAAAGTGGTGTCACGCTGCAGATTGATGATGCGCTGGTACTCGTCTATGATCGCATTGAGTGTCAGTGTTGGATCTTGTTCAAGGCGGTTTAGCAAACGAGTTCTGATGTCGGAGAATTTGGGTGACTGAAGACTGCATATGAGTATTAGGGACTTGAATTGGTCTTCAGTGAGGGATCTGAGCTTGAATCGTTCGCACTCACGGTTAACAACGCCGACGTGGGTCAGGAAGTCATCGGACTCATTCATGATCAGTTTTAAGCAGCGATATCGAGTACTGAAGAGCGAGTGATGATCACCAAAAAGTTGGCTAAGGGACTGAATAGTGGCGTCGAATGAACGGTCGCGTGGGTTCTGCGGTAGAATAAAGTTGCAATACTTATCCAGCTCTGATGGACCAAGTTTACGAAGCAGGAGACGCACCTTCCACGCATCATCTCTGTCAGCAAAGTCAACTTTGAAAAGGTCTTCATAACGTCTGAACCAGGTATCAAATGTAATGTTGGCATCAGGATCATAAAGGAATTCTGAAATACCACTGGTAATACCATCAACTGATTCAGGAATTGTCGATGTAGTTGGAACTCGAGAAGATATGTGCGTGTGAGCAATCATCTCCATCAGCTTCAACTGCTGTTCGAACAATTTTTCTAGTTTGGCTGGATCCATGGTTAATCACTAAATTCTTTGCTGAATCTCCGTCGCCAAATTGTTATGTATCGCGAGGTGACTACTCTAATTTCTACCGATTGACTAGCTTCAGATATCCCAGTTCGACCCCAATACTGTTCCCAATCTGCAATATATCAGAACACGAACCGTAGATGAGAAATTGTTTATGGGGTCAGGAGCCGAATAATGATTTACAAACAAATGCATATTTATACAGTTAGGATTACTATAAATATTGACCAACAGAAAGATAACACGTGAAATAATATTGACCAATGGGGAAATGACACGCGAAATAAATATTGATTAGTAGGGAAAAGTCCAATAGGAAAATGACACCATTTAACGTTCAAGGGTAGCATTAGACTTAACCGGATAATTGTTTTTGGGATATTTTTCTGAATATCCCAACACTATTTCATGTTTCTTCAGAAATGTAGTCATACACAAGTTTTATTGATGTTCGCACAACATTTGCCCCATTCGTCAAATTCTGTAGAATTTGGAAGAATACAGTGTTGACGTCAAAGAAAGGAATGAGGGAAAAACGAAGGAAATTAAAGTGAAATATGTAAATAATTTACTAATAACAAACACTTCAAGCTCACTAACTACGGTTATTTAAACGCATAAGCTTCAGTTATAAACAAGTTCGTACGTCTACTTTAGACGAAGCATTCCATTTAAAAAAATTCCAGGATGAAATCAACGTAAACTCAAAATCGAATGTATGTTAATGGATCTACAAACGCACTAATGTAGATTTTGGGGTTTAACACAGTTTTTACCCCGTTCTAAAAGTGTGATTTTGTTGACATATGTGTGAATATGGTTCGTATATTCATTCAGTAATTAATGCGGTACTGTTCATAGATGTTTATAATAATAATAATTTGTTCTCAAATAACAGTTTGTTACACGAGGCATGCCAGTTCACAGGCAAAGTCTTCTGAAGAAGTATATCTATGGACGAAATATTCACTGTCGTCAATTATGAAACCACTTAGATAAAATATCAGTCTGTATGAAGTTCGAATCTATATCACAATATGTCCTCGACATGAATATATCAACATTTTGTCTGGAATAACTAATTCCTCAAAAGTGGGAGATAATGGACGCAGCAGAATGACTTTTGAAACATGAAGGGGGTGATCTGCCTCCATTATTCATACTTTTAACCGAAAATCCTTTATTTGACTCTATTTTAAAAGAACGAAATGTAAATGTGATGTGGGCAATGGTGAGTGAAGCGTGTTTGTAAAAATCGAGCAAAATACATCAGCGAGGAGCAAAAACAACACTCCTTATTCTATAGACACATAACATAATGCCGATTCGTACTACAATTTTATAAAACTAATGAGCGCGGTTAGAGTTCCGAATGAAATGCTGAACGATACGACAAATAGACAAAATAAGGAAAGAAGTTATATGATGACTACTTAACATTAAAACAAACTGTATCGCTGCGTGTCAGTTTTCTTACAATATTTTGGTGTGTCGTCCAGTAAAAGTGAATGCGTTTCTGTTAGACGAGATTCGAAGAATAAAACAGATAAGATTGGGTTTTTGGGAAGAACCATGTCCTGAAGAAAATTGTGGCACATTAGGTCAATACTGAAGGGCTATTTGTTTCCTGCATTAAAGTTATGAATCTGTCTTAACAACCTACTTATTTCGGACCGTTTGTCGAGCGATCACTGATTGTAGATGCTTTTTGAGGTAATCGCTTTACCAAGTGTTTTGTTCTGTTCCGTTTACTGGCGGTCAATAAAAAGATATGTATCTTTCGAGTCAAATAACTACACCTGAGCCCCGTTTTGAGTTAGTATTGGTCCCAATCCAAGGTAAAGGAAGTTTGACTGCGAGGTAAACAACCTTACCTTTAAAACGCCATATAGATATCACCGGGCTATATTGACCACATGTGCATCATTAAAATAATAAGAAGGTCCACGGAAAACATAGGAACAGGGAAATCAACAGATGTATCTTCTGATCACCACTTGCTGGTAGCTAAGCTGAAGAAGCACCGGGCAGTTTGGTAACTGACATTGCAAAGTTCATTATATCTTAATTTCCATATCTTAACAAAGTTAGTGAATTATTGATGGGATCGTGAAAGCATTTGAAAGTCATCACCCTTACGACGTCGCAAAATAATCTGGTAAGAGCGCTGATTGCGTGTGACACTCCAGACGCACATTGGGTTCTGGAACAACGTCTGAGGGACCAGAAACATTCGTTTGGTGCGCTTACGCTTCTTGGTTGGATGGTTTAAGGTCCCAAGGAGTCCTATAGGTCCATAAATCCAGTACAGCGTCTCATTTTCATGATGTTTCACCGGATCTAGAAAGATTATATAGTTGCGAGTTCGGGGATGCAGACCATATTGGTAAACATGGTTAACTTGAGTAAAAGGTTTCTGTAACAACGGAACTAAACCAAGAAATGTGTTTGAAAAATCCGCCTAATAAACGGCAATGCAGTGTTAATGTTGATGGGTATCGTAATAAAACTTATGGAAAGATGGTGGACAATTCATCTGTATTTAAAAAAGATCTGATGTCTATATTGGATTTACGCCACAACACTAACAAGAAGTGAATCGTATGATTTAATTTGTGACTAGTGATCATGGGAAAAAGGGCTTTATGTTCTTCTGCGGAACCAAATAGCTGTTTGTGTGTGAACATGCACTTGTGCCTGAAGCCATATGTTGTAGTTATTCATCTTCTAAAAAAGCTAGAAGAGTCTAACACTGTTATGATTTGGAATCGTAATAAAGAGTTCGCGGTAAATAAAGGAATTATTGGCTTGATAATTTATTTGGGTTTCCATATTCGTATCTGCGTTACCTTATATGAGCTTTTGTGGAGGATGGAGCATTCTCGTGTTCAGCTTTGAGGATTGTGTGGTTATGGTCCAATGCCACTACAGAGTAATTTAGTGACGTCATGTTCTGGTTTCTTAGAGAAAGACAAATGGTTAGTAGGTCTGGTAAGGAAAGTGATAGGTTAAGACCAAGCCAAGGACAAGCCAAGGGGTCTAAAGAAGGATATTTGAACTATGCGTCTAGAAGCTGTAGATGTTAGGTAGCTACTCAGATCCATAGGCGTACTGGTGTAAGTCCTAGGGATCACGAGATTGTTGGTATATTGATTATTTGTTGTTGATTGCTTATGGTGCGTATACTCGGATTCTTGCTGCTCGTTTATTTTCATGCGAAAAGAATCGAGGTTTTTTGGTCGGGAGTGTTACGGGAGAACTGAAGAAATTTGGCTGATTAAAATATTTTCGTTGTATATCAATAATTTTACTGTGTTTTTTGTATTACTTAAACTCTGAACTTGTTTGCTTTCGGACATTTTGGTTTCTCTTTGTCTTTGTAACTGTTGTAATTATTATTGCAAGAACGACATTTGGGTCGACTATTTTTAAATTGCGAATAAATATTGGTACCGAGGAGGATCACTGAATTCAACGTGTCATAAGGTTCTGGGCCGCAACAAGCATCATTATAAGAAATGGATCTCCATCGAATCCCTGGACAAGATTCAAGAAAGGAAGAACAAGAAGACAGCAATTAACAACAGCCGAACAATAACAGAGAAGGTCAAAGTACAAGCTGAATGCACTGAAGCAAACGAGCAAGTGGAGAGAAGCATTAGAGCAGACAGGCAGAAACACATGGAAGAGCTAGCAACGACAGCAGAAAAAGCTGCAAGAGAAGGAAATTCGGTAAACCATAGCAACTAATAAAAGAGCAAAACGACAAACTTATCGCAGAAATTCCTGAGTAGTGAGGTAGGTAGGAAAAATACTTTGAATAACTCATGAAAAGTACACTTCGAAGTCAGCTGGTTTATTAAGTGTACGTAGGCGACTTACTTCTGTTAACCTATGTACAGCGGTACAGAATCAGCTTCTACAGAAACTCTTATCAGCGTTCGCAAGGAAAACTCAAGGTCCTGAAAGGCAACACAGTAAGCACCAATCAAACAGAAGATGATTACAAAGTATTGGAAGATGCGTAAGCTATCAGATACCTGGGCATCGATGCTTATAAAAAAAGATTTGATGGTCATAGGAAGGCACGGGTTAGCAAAATAAGAGGTACATTCCGATCAATGAGAAGTATCCGGAACTTAGAAGGGCTGTTTTTAAAAATCAAAGTCAGAGTTTTCAACACCGATGCTATGACAGTCCTTCGTATTGTGCCGAAACGTAATGAACTACAATATCATCACTGAAAAAGTACGGGTGCTAGTAAATGACTGTCTCCGCAGGATACTCCAAGCAAACTATCGAGAGTCTATCAGCAAATATCTTCCTAGACTTGATTAACCAGCTTTCAGTTAAGAAGCAAATCAGGAAATGAAGCTAAAAGTTGATAAATTCCACTTTGTGGAAGCAATTAAACTGCATTTCAGAGTAAGCCCTATTTTGAAGTCTTAAGTGAAACGCGAAAAAATTGGTTAACTTAAATCGTGGTATCCAGAACGGGAGATATAGTTGAAGACCACGAGTAGCACTTGGGAACAACTAGAAAGGAGAACCATAGACAGAGTTGGTTGGAAATCCCTGATTTACTGCATTTATCACTTTGGGAGCAGTAGGCTGAAGTAGTAATTAGTTAAGTAACTACCAACAATAACTTGGGTGCGGTCTTGAATTAGTATTGAGCTATATTTACATATTTTACAAGTTCAAGGTTTATTAGTTATGTTGATCAGAAGTATTGGATAGGAGTTGCCCGTAAAACAATTGAGGACATTGAGGAACAAGACTGTTATCTAAAGCCGGAATCAGGGCTTCGAAGATACCAGCTGCATTGAAGTACTGGTTTTACAGATCGCCTTTGAAATGTTGTAATCCGTTTTTCTTACATCAACATCGTTGTTTACATCATATGCAAGGCTGGCGGTCTGTTTGGTCAGGTAGCTTTTGGTGGGTCCTTGTTCTAATCAGTTTCTAAAGTTATTTATATTTTTTGAACTTTTAGTACTTATTAAGAGTGTCATTGAAACAGTGTTTTATATGTATCAGTAGAGTTGTTCATCAGAAAGTTCTCATAACGGGTGGGTAAATAAGTTCAACCTTCACTTCATAGCTCATACTTTCCGAAGTGCATTCGTTAACTTTTTATCACATTTCGGTCGTTTGTGTAACCGAAGCTTTTTGGGCTTCGTTCAGGGCTTTTCGTCACTAGTTTGAAACATTGAGACCTAGAAATTCAACAGGAAATCCGTGGTCATCTAGTGAGGGCTTCCGTTGTATATTTGTGGATTTGGAATATTGTCATCCTGTAATGAGATTATATTTGCAGTAAGAGTGATCGCTAGCAAAGCAATACTGATATTTTTTGTGTCTCTTTATAGAGGTCTAGTTGTTCCTGTGACTCAGGATCATATTCAAAGGGACTGGGTATTTTTGAATCCCTCAGGAATTCTATAAAAACTACCTATCAATGTGGATAGGTCCATTCTTTAATCCCACACACATACCACCAGGGTGGCGAATGTTTCAGGTTTTTTAGAAGTCAATTCATCCATCTTGCATGTGGTCTATACTACGAGTTTATGTACTAGGGAAAAGCATATGTAGGTTGTAGTGTCTAGCACTACTATGGACCTGTGTGATTCATCCTAGCTTATGAACGGCTATTGAGTCGTTTATACCGTCATAACAACCCTATTCTTTTCATAAGCAGTTGTAAACGTGTCAATTATTCGCCCTTAACTCTATTTTGGACGTGTGAGTATTGCCTACCCAATTCATCACGTATCTTTGGCTTATATTTGTTAGACTATGAATAATGTGTCACGCCTTATCAAATGAAGTTAGCAAGCTTGCTATCTCCGCTACACTTAGCCTTTTTGCTTTTTTCGTTTGAGTAAACGAATGTTTGAAATAAATTCACTTGACTCAATTCACATTTGTTTTACTACCACCGACGCTCAGACGGAGTTAGTCTGGTTGTAATCAAGCAAAAGATTTATATTCCTGGTTTATTCGTTTGTTCAAACTGGAGTCAGATTAACGGACCATCACTGGTTCGTCTATAAACAAGTTACTTCTCAAAATCTCTCATAGTAGTTCGTCTACACTTTTTTCATTCATATGACCGGTAATGTTGTTCTTTCCAGCTTTCGTCTAGTGACACATTAAATTTAATTATTGTGGGGTAGACCGTCTCAGTATATTTTAGTAACAGTATAGAATTAATCTTCAGTTAATATACAGATGGATGGTAGAGAACTAAAATATAGCTGGTGAATAGTTTCTAGTCGTTCATTTGTAAGTGACCCACAACCTGGGGCATATATACCTCGTTTAAACTGTTCATCAGTGTTATACCCCGTGAACTGCTCATTCTAAGTAGGTTTGTCTCTTTTCTTCCGATGACAAGGTTAAGAGCTGTTAACTTATAAGGCTGTTTTTTCGCTGATTTTAAACGACTTTACTGTTGCTTTTGTTTCTATCTCTTTTTATCTTACTGTTCGCCGCTATCCAAGATCATTAGGTTAGTTTCGATCCCTAATATTTTCACGTTAAGGATTCGCTGACCCGGCGTCGGTTAAAACTCCGTAATCTATCACTGTTTTATGTTGAAGGTTTTTAACAGCCGTTACTGCCATCTATTCGGGAAACTAGGAATCATAGGATATCTCGAACTGAAAATTCGTTTTATATTTTAGTCAAAGGTTTCTAACTAACTTTACAAATGGTAGTTTAGTTTGTCATGTGATCCCGATGAGACATCCCAGTTTCACTTTCCTTGCGTTTTTTGATGTGGAGGCATACATGTGATTTTATTAAGATATAGTCGAAGGCTAATTTTATTTTACAAAAGAAGTAGCAGTCTAAAGTTGTTCTGATTGGTGAGTACTAACAGTCGAGTCAGTTTGTGTTTGTGTTTGCCGTGTCGAAGAGCATCTTTATATAAGGTTAATTGGTCCTTACTGAAAGACGTGATGCCCAGGATGTAGTTGTATTAATTAACCACCATTAGTTGTTCAGTGGGTTAGTTTGTTGGGATAAACCTCACTGATAGTTCACTTGAGTGTAAAACGCATTTAGGTGCATTTTGAGACATAGCTCATAAGTTGAGCTGTGTATTTGATATTCGTACCGGTGTTATTGTTCTCTCTATCAAGAATAAGTTTTTTCCTTTTATTAATCGTAAAATAAAATGTGAGAAGTACACTTACATGGTGGCAACTATGAATTTCCGAATTTTGTGGGGAACTATGACGCAATTTCTGTTTCGTTTATTAGTCACAACTAAGTTTTCTGGGTTTTACGTATGTTGTGAACAACTTTTTCAAATACTATTCATCATTAACTTTTTACATAAAGGTATTTGCATGCTCTTCGAAAAGACTTCGGAAAATGCTTGTATTTTTACTTTCCTTGTCCCATCCTTGAGGTTACTAAAAATCTAATCCTAATTTTATGTGCTGACTTTCATAATGTGTATTAATTATAGAACTGCGTGTTATAGTGGTGTGAAATCGTATGTTTTTGTGAATTTGCGATCATTGACGCATCATACTCATATAACTAGGTTTGGTTAATTGTTAACTAAGCCTGTGATTACATATACATCCATCCTATCAGCCTCGTCATGGCCTTCATAGCAAGGGACATTAGAGCAAAGGAATGCTTAATTTTTAGTTATTTAATCAGTCGCAAATAACGTAGGACTTGACATCAGCGGAAGTAGTCGCACCAAATATTATATGTAGTATTTATTTTCCTTTTCACTATGTTCAATCTCTTTACACATCTATATATCGTCCTTAAGTGATAAAAATACCAAACACCCAGTAATCACAGTACTATAACTTCTGATATGGATCAACCTTTGTGTTTGGTAAATGTACCATCTTACCTTTATCAGTATAGTTAATTTTTAATTACCAGTATCATACAATTATTTCGCTATAATATAAAACTTTATTTAATTTTATAGCTAATGGAATTACGAATCGGCAATAAATATCGCCTTGGTCGTAAAATTGGTAGTGGATCATTTGGTGAAATTTACTTAGGTAGGTTCAAGTGAATAATATGTCATACTAAGGATCTAAATGCTAATTATTGCTTTTCAAAGTCTCTCACATGTTGTGTCTAGTAATAATAACAATAACACTAATAATTTTATTCTAAGAAAAATGTGTTTCATGAATTATTGTGTGCATATTTTAATTCAAACTGATTTATCAGCCGTTCATGTTGTTATCTGTGTGCATAAAATGTATTTCTAGAATGGCCGTACGATCCATCAATTAAATTTCATATGAAATGATAATTTTCTTTTGATGACTCCCTAACGGACTCAGTCTGGCATATGTCTTGCTATGTAATTCGAATATAAAGATGATTTCATTGGTTTTAACAAAAAAATATAATGCCATTGACGAGAAACAGTAAATTACGACACAGAATACCAAGGTTTTAAGACTCATTTCTAATACGACGGGATAAAAAGTGGAAATTGCGTTTTAAATTGATGATAATTCCTGTTTTGAATTTAATATCATGATTACTTAGTGTAATTTGTGATCTTGTGCTTTACTAATATATAACGTAGTGATACCGCTAATTAGAGAACAATGTTTTATTAACCGGACTAATGACGCGTAAAGCCCGTACGAGCAGTTTAGTCTTTATCGGTCTTTCTTCCTGCCTAACCCTGCCTGTTAAGTCCAGAACAACAATCTCAGCCTCTGCGATATGAATCATGTATTTCAAACATACTGGGTTTATATACAAACCAAAAAGACCACATCGTACCATAAAGTAGAAAGTAACATTCGTACAAGATCTAGTTAAAAGTGGCTGTGAATGTGGGAGACTGTAATTAATAGACTGGGCATAACTGAAGAACGGTAAATAGTATAATAATAGTCTATGTCAGTCATAATAATATTCTATGGGCCAAAATAAAGCTTTTAATAAGAGGAACATGAATATGCATAGTTTAGCTTAATAATCATACAATAAAAATTTATTTATCGTATCGGTCCATAAATAGCTCCCAAAAGTTACCATTCATAATTCTCGTCAGGATATAACAAATATCTGTTTTATTTTCAATATATTTTATTCATTATAACATTGATTTATTTCAGTGTATTTATTCAAGATGTGATATTTTTTGCATTAAATTAACTTGAACTATGTTCAGGATGACATTGAGCATGATATATACGTGATTTATTCCTAATTAACAATCAGTAGGTTTATAAATCAATATATAACTGAGTATATTTTCGACTAGAATAGTCGTGTTTTGGGGGTTAATAAAACTTCACTTGTACCATCTTGGTGTTCTTACTTCGCTTGTGGGAATTGCAGTGGTTCATCGTATTTTGAGTTTAAGAATTAGGCTTCGTGGATATAAAATTGGTGACCCTCAGTTATAAACGTTTCTTAGCCCCCCCCCCTCCATAGATCACTACTGGACCTGACGCGCAAATTAATTGCAATAATTATATGGAGATAAAATGTATTGTACAAAAATGTTGGTACAAAATTTATAGAAGCAAAACCAACAGTATTTTTATGAGTCATATTGGAAGCTTCTACTACCTTATGTAGTCATCCGCCTACATTGGTTGGTTGTAACGAGACCCATGAGCATGTTCTTACCATTCGTACACTGAGCATGCAAGGTGGTTAGCTAGACATCTGTACTCCTAATGCAATTCAAGACCATCAATTCCAGGCTCTTTGTCTTGAGACGCTTGAGTGTTAGATATTTGTTTATGGATTTTGAGACCATATATAACCTGTTTTGTGTTTTCTGTCACTCATAAGTATGATTACTCTCAGAAATGAGAGAAATCCATACCTTCTTGGAATTTAGTTTCTTCAGTGTTTAAATATATAGTCGTATACTTGATCTAAAAGTTACTTCTGTTATAATCTGTTTCCTAGAAAAATGCTCTTTTGTTACCATCCAAGTATTTTTATTAAATAGCCTTCAACCTAACATTGAACATCAGGTATATGCGTATCGAAATACTCATAAACTGTTATTACATATAATTTAATTAACACTAAAAATGACAATACTGTTTTACACGATTGCTTGACAAACTTATTATTTTCTCTATTATCAGTGGTGTATTATATCTTTAAGTTAATTTAATATTGTGTTTAGGTTCCAGGGTGACAGGATATATAGTTTACCTTGTTTTTTTCTTCATTGTCTAGACCAATAATTTGAGTGACATTTTAATGTTTCAATTAGACAACACTATTTCTATTGATTAGATGGCTTGACTCTTGTTTTATAAGAAAATAATTCACTTCTTTTTGTCAACTTTGTTCAAGGTAATAACTATTGTTTATAAAATAAATACCTGTTTAAATTTACAAATAGTAGTAGGAGTAGTATTTGTTGAGCGTATAAACGCACATACAAAGAAATAAAGTGTGTGTGTGTGCGGGCACAAACTACAAACATGTGTTCTGTCACTATCTCGTTTCTCATTGTCGTTTATTTAAAGTTTGTTTAAACTCGTGACTAATACAGCCATTGCAACTTATTGATTGATTGGAAACATTGTCTTTCATATAATCTCAATATAAAGTTAGGAGAAGTGGAGTAATAATCAATAATGATTAGTCGTTTGTTGATTTTTTTTGTAGTATAAATAATAGCAATGGTATTTGTTTATTATTATTATTATTATTATTATTATTATTATTATTATTATTATTATTATTATTATTTTATAACCATGAGACTATGAAAGACTAACGATTTCCGGTTGTTTATCATTCTACACGTTTAAATATCTGATTGTACGAATAAGGAATAAAGTACTTTACCCATTATAATGTAATCATATAAAATGTTAGTTTATGTAAATTAGTGATTGTTTTTTAGTGTTAGTCTCTTATTGTTATTCGAAGTACTATAAAACAGTCAGCTGATCAGATAAATTTCATCTCCTTCACTTAATTTACCATAAGCTTGATGTAAGTTAAAAAAGTCGGCTCGAGAATCTGATTAGGCAAATAAACTTTTTTTTTCAAGACATTAGCATTGTTGTTGCTCATCGTTTAAAAAAAGATTAGTTTGATCTCCTAGAATGAAGATTAACATACACTGAAGTCATTCGAATTTCAGCGTACATGTTATAATATCCTCTTGCTGAAAATGTAATATTTGGTGGTTTATTGCATACAAAAGTCAAGTATCTTCAAATGACGGAAAGTTGTAGATCATTTCCAGATATAAATGGGACTCCTTGTTAAAATGTGGGAAGTTTGACAATTAAACATTAATGTGATTAATTTTCCCATTCATGTTTGTTATGGAAACGGGGCATATACATTTTTCAAAAAACTGTTATCCCTTCTTCTACCATCTTTTCCTACTGTTTACTATCATACGGCAAAACTTGTGTAGATGTTTTCGCAATTACTATGGACGGACAGTTTAAAAAATGCATTTTCTCCTCTTGTTTCTCGTCAGTATTGTTACGCTTTAGTTGTATGTGAATAACTGGAGTCAAAATTAAATTTTTATCGAGTATACTATTGTGTACTATTATCACTAATTGAAAACCATTCATCCTAAAATGTATTTTATATTGTATCCATTTTAACCTCAGATCGCAAGTTTTGTGAAGTCGTGTAAAATCGTTTGTTCTATATCATAGTGTATATCTATCAATCTAATTATAAAAATTACAATTGATCGGACACCTTTTAGTGTTAATCGTCTAGCTCTTTGGGTTCGGTTGAGTTCTATCGATAAATTTGCAATGTAACTAATTTTATTATTCTATTTATTTATTTATTTGAACACATAAATATTGGTACAGGAAAGCGCCAATATATATGCGCCACACTTTTCTCGCTTCGAAAAACAATAAATTGATTCAAATGTAACTAATAGTCCCCCCAAATGCCCTGGTACGGCCGAGAGTGGGGAGAGTCCGCTCTCCCTCTCGAAATACTCTCACACGGCCACGCGTATATAGCCTCTGCCAGGGAAGTCCTACTCACTGCCTTCTCGTGGCGGGGGTGTTGTTTACGAAAATGAGAGGACGAAAAAGCGAATGTCCGGCGCTTTAACCGGGTTCCAAACCAATGGTGCACATGGGCTCCAGTATCCTGCGGGAACAAATGGCGAATGAACCAATTGTTGGTCACCGGCTTCCATGGGACTGCATCTCCTTACGATGCTCCACTGCCTTGTGGATCAGACCTTTGGGTTGAAGGCTCGGGGTGTGGCCCCCTAAGAAAACCACCTGCTTTGGTTTGGGCACCCGTGCAGTATCACAGCCCTCACACATATCGGATGAGATTTATGTGGCGCATATGTATTTGGTGCCATTTGTACCATTATCTATGTGTTGAAATAAATAAATAATAAATAGTCTAAATGATTCGAAATCACTTTTACCTATAGAAGGGTTTTAATTCTACAGGGATCATCAATTCTTTCAAGACTGAGTGCACGCCTTGGTGATGAGTGCCAACTAGCATAAAATCGAGGTTCAGAGTTTCCTGCCTATTCTCTCCTACCAACTATCTCAACATTAGTGTGTATCAACTTACTTAGACTTATGGTCATGTTGCAAACTGTTGTGTAGAATTCGATAAACATCATAGGACAAGACAAATATCATGTTGGTGAGTGATCAAGCATCTGTAAATCCCTCAATTTCGCAGGAGGTCAGTTGTGGTGTCGCAGATTGTGAAGCTAGGTGACACGGGTTCGATTCCTACAGGAAACATCTGTTGCCTCAGGATTACATTTGCACCGTGCTGACGAGTACTAAGTAGCATGAAATCAAGGAGCAGGATTTATTAGTGGCTACCTGGGACCACGTGACAATTAAAAGATGGATTCCATCTAAAGTCTAAAAAAATTGCCCGGGAAATATTACTTTACTTAATTACGTCTGTTACCTTCCGTGAAGGAGCATAGGCCACCCCCAGCATTTTCCATCCAACCCTGTCCTGGGCAATCCCTTTCAGCTCCTTTCACTTGTTATTCATCTTTTTCATATCTGCTTCCATTTCCCGATGTAATGCTTTCTTTGGCCTTCCTCTTTTCCGCTTCCCTTCAGGATTCCAAGTTAGGGCTTGCCTCGTGATGCAGTTTGATGATTTGCGTAACGTATGGTCTATCCATTTCCATCGTCTTTTCCTAATTTCTTCTTCAGCTGGAAGCTGGTTTGTCATCTCTCACAGTAGGTTGTTGCTGAGGGTATCCGGCCAATGGATGTTGAGCATCTTGCATAGGCAACTGTTTATAAATACTTGTACCTTCTTGATGATGGTTGTAGTGGTTCTCCATGTTTCAAGCCCATACAGTAGAACTGTCTTGACGTTCGTATTGACGATTTTGACTTTGATATTGGTTGATAGTTGTTTTGAGTTCTATATGTTCTTCAACTCTAGGAATTCTGTTTTTACTTTGCCAATCCTCGCCTTTGCGTCTGCATCGGATCCTCCTTAATCGTCGATAATGCTCCCCAGGTACGTGAAAGCATTCACTTCTTTCAGAGCTTATCTATCAGGCGTGATTATGTTGGTGTTCGCTATGTTGTATTTGAGGATCTTGCTTTTCTCTTTGTGTATGTTGAGACCTACTGATGCAGAGAACGCTGCTACACTAGTTGTCTTGACCTACATTTGTTCGTGTGTATGGGATAGACGAGTTGGGTCATCTGCGAAGTACAGATCGTCTAGTTGCATCCAAGATGTCTATTGAATTCCGTGCGTTACGTCAGGTGTAGAGGTTTTCATAATTCAGCCAACTACCAGAAGAAAGAGTAAGAGAAAGCACCTTTGTTTGACTCTGGGTCCTCACTTGGAATACATCTGTGAGCTGTCCTTCATGCACGAGTTTGTAGTGTAGTCCGTCCTATAAATTTCGGATGATGTTGAAGATTTCCTAAGGTACACCATAGTGTCGAAGAATGTCTTATAATGTCCTTTCCATACTGTCAAATGCTTTGTGAAAGTCAGTAATTTTGATGTATAGTGACATGTTTCATTCAACTGATTGCTCAACGATAATCCGTAGTGTCGCGATTTGGTCTGTGCACGATCGATCCTTACGGGATCCAGGCTGTTGATCTCGAAGTTGGACGCCTACTGAATCTTTCATCCGGTTCAGCAACACTCAGTTGAAAACGTTTTCTGGTACCGATAGTAGTGTGATGCCTCTGTAGTTCTCATATTTGCTTGGATCTTCTTTCTTTGTTATCTTGATGAAGTATCTGCCTTTCCAGTCTTTGGGTACTTGTTTTTCCTTCCAAATCTTTCCGAAGAGAATTAAAAGCATCTGTGCAATTTCTTCTATGTTTGACTTCAGTGCTTCAGCTAGTATTTAGTCAAGTCCGGCTGCTCTTTCATTTTAGATATGCAAGATTGCCATGTTGATTTCTCCGATTGTTGGCAGGGTAACATCTACAAGAAGTTTCGTGCATACTGAATTGATATCCTGTGGAGTCAGTAATGTTGATCAATTCATGAGTTATTCAAAGTATTTTTCCTACCTACCTCACTGCTCAGGAATTTCTGCGATAAGTTTGTCGTTTTGCTCTTTTATTAGTTGCTATGGTTTACCGAATTTCCTTCTCTTGCAGCTTTTTCTGCTGTCGTTGCTAGCTCTTCCATGTGTTTCTGCCTGTCTGCTCTAATGCTTCTCTCCACTTGCTCGTTTGCTTCAGTGCATTCAGCTTGTACTTTGACTTTCTCTGTTATTGTTCGGCTGTTGTTAATTGCTGTCTTCTTGTTCTTCCTTTCTTGAATCTTGTCCAGGGATTCGATGGAGATCCATTTCTTATAATGATGCTTGTTGCGGCCCAGAACCTTATGACACGTTGAATTCAGTGATCCTCCGATCCCTTTCCAGCTGTCCTCCGTAGTAGTTTTTCTTCTTCCCGTATATCCTGTAAGGCTTGAAACCTGTTGTTGAGAGTTATCTTTAATTCTCTGAGTTTATCAGTATCTGGAAGGAAGGCTGTATTGAACCTTTGTAGTGCTATTTCTCCAACTGTCTTGTGTTTCTTTAGTTTCAGTTTCATCTTGGCCATAATCAGGTGGTGATATGATGCATTGTCAGCTCCTCTGCTTGTCCTCACGTCTTCCATTGACTTTCCGAATTTTTATTGATGCAAATATGATCTGTCTGGTTCTCCGTGGTGTGGTCCGGTCAAACTCATATAGCTTTGTGCATGCGTTTGTGTGGGAATATTATACCTCCTATAACAATTTTGTTGAATGGACATAAATTTGCAAACCTGTTACCATTTGCGTTCCTTCCTCCCAGTTCATGTCGTCACATGATATCTTCATACTCGATATTGTCTATCCCGATTTTGGCGTTTGGGTCTTTCATCAGAATGGTGAGTACATTTTCGGGGAATTCGCTATGATCGATTGCAACGCCTCGTGAAACTGATCTTTATCGTCATCATTGCTATCATTGGTGGGTGCATAACATTGGTTAGCATTCATTGTCATTCCCTCCTTTGTTTTAAAGAATGGTTTGATGACCCTGGGTTCATGAGATTTCCATCCGATAAGTGCATTTCGTGCTCCTTTGGACAGTATCAGAGCAATTCACTGAGTGTATGGAGCATTTTCCGGAGTACAGCAGCATCTCTCGCTTACCTATCCTTTGCTGTCTATCTTGTATCCAATGAATTTCGCAGATTCTGAAAACAACCAAGCTGTATCTCCTCATCTCCTTTGCTATTTGACTGGTCCTCCCGGTCTCTCACATTGTTCAGAAGTTCCATTTGCCTATGTTAATTGTTGTTCTAGTTATTAGAAGGGGCATCATCATCGCGACTTTCTGAGAATCTCAGCATTTATCATAAGGCGTCCTAATTCTTCCTTCAACTCCCAGACCGAAGTTTAAATGGTTTAATCGGGTTGGCGTTTTCTTAGCAAGGTTGTTTTCTAAATTATGTTGTTGCCGACCCCATGCCCAACCCTCCCTTTTTACCCGGGCTTTGGACCGACAGTAACACTAGAAAAGCTACAGGCGGAGTTAAATGGGCAAATATTACCTAATCGAGTGGAATTTCATTGTACATAATCCTACTTATCTCATGGTTTTGCCTTAAATCCACATTTTTCGATAATCAATTTGAATAACAACCATTACTAATCCTAACTATCCATTGATTCTTCGTCTTCAGATGAGACACACACATCTTTTCAGACTTGTTAATTTTGTCCATTTTCATTTAGTATCGTTTAAAGTCATTTTTGTATGGTAAAAAATTTCTCAATTTTGCGTTGTCATAATTCACTGATTGAAATTTTGTTTTGACAAACTCAACGCTTTGAATTAAAGTATTTAGTATGTGATCAGTTGTTTATATCCTGTCCATTGGTTAAAGAAGATACTGTCATATTGTGATATGGTTGAAAAATTTTAATTTTTCTTTGTTTACTTAGCGGTAATCTATGGTTGTTAGCAGTTTGACGTTTATCAATGTCTAGACCTTGAATAGTAAACTATCTTATACTGGTTTTTCGTTTATTAGTTTGGTACAATTTCAAATTAAAAAAATGTGATCATTCGGCATATACATATACAACAGTAATTGTTGGCATCCGCTTATAATTTAAAATTTGGTACAAAGTAATGCGTACAACTTATTGTTGTGGAGTACAGTTACAATGTAGAGAAGAATATATTATTTTTAACATACTTAATACACTATAAATATTTTAGGACATGTGTAAACATTCATTTAATGAGTCATAACTTCGTGCTTTGGTACTTTTAACTATTTATATATTGAATTGTAATGTAAACATCCTTCTTGTGCCTGCAATGTCAAACTAATCTATCAGTTGCGAAATAAATTTTCATGTACTATTTTCTGAAGTGTGCTCATTATAAATGGGGGAAGAAAACGAATTACAACTTTACTTACCACTTATTTAAAAAAAGGCAATAGACAGAAGGAATCTACACTTATTGTGAGAAGTTACAGATTGATTTCGTAATACATATGTTTAGCCTTCAGTCATCCCTTAGCATCTTTCTATGTGTTCTACCTACACCTTGCTTTCATTGTACTGAAACTCTTCGTCTGACTACTGTTGGAACTTTGATGATCATGTTCCTCTACATAGTTTTTACAAATAATCTTGTGAGTATCGTCCATCACGCATACTGAAATGAATGAACTGAGCGTTTGAACCTGTAGTGCAATGAATATCAGTGTAATGTTTTCACCTCAAAATCCATTCCACTGAAAAATCATTATATATATATATATATATATGCCACACTAAATCACCAACCATAAAGTATGTGGTGTTAATTTATTGTTCTTCATTTTATTGACCCGTGGTGTAAATTCCGCAAAGTTTTGTATATATTTGTATGTGTGTGTAATTCTCTTTAACACAAATAACCTCGGAACTAGTTTTTGCTTTTAATAAATATCAAGCTGTTTATTGGTTCGGTTATCACTCTTAGCTTGTTGTATGTAATGGTCATTACATTGTGCGTTCAGATGTGTAAGCTATACACTGTTTATTTCGAACTTAATCCCTTCAATTCTGATTTCACCTTATATTGTATATTCAGGTGAACCTACTATTATCTGACACCGATTCAATACCAAAAGGTTTGTTATCGTCGTCTCCAAAGCAACTTAAAAAAAAGTGCATTTTATTAAAGCTTTGATTGATTTATTTCGTGGCCTTGAGTTAGATGCTGTTCTAATGTGGTGTTAGCATATTCATGTTTTCATACTCGTAAAACTACAGTAATTTAGCACTATTTTTACTATTGTTACTATTTCATAGGTACCGATATCACAAATGATGAAGATGTAGCTATCAAATTAGAATGTGTCAAAGCAAAACATCCACAGCTTCAAATTGAAGCTAAGATTTACAAGCTTATGCAAGGTGGTGGTAAGTAATCTATCTTTAATTTATGTGACCCTTTCTTCTGGTGTAATTAAATTCCAAATATAATGGTTTGTTTTCGTTTTGTTTGTCTTACGTTGTGATTTCATTTATTGTCAAGGGGATGGTCATTTTGGACCGATCTAATTTTCTCATGAAAATTTCCTAAAAGGGGTGTTTAGTTAATTCGATCAGCATTTATTAAGGAAATCAGTCTTACATTCATCCACTTTATTAATTTTTGAGGTTTTAACAGTATAATTTGTGTACACGATTATTGTAATTTCCGATGCCTTACCCAACTTTACGTGTGTAAACTGGCTTTAAACATTTAACGACTCTTGTTAACTTTGCCTATTTTAAATTATGTTTAAAGTGCGTAGGACCGATCAACCAGTGGTATGAAGGCACATCAACTGATTAATGACACGTGTCATTTATTCATAAAGTGATTGCCAGTTAATTAATTAATTTTATTGTGGTGTGAAATTATAGCTTGGCTGGGTATATTCATTTCTGTTATTCGGTTAATCGAACAATCTGATAACGGGAGTTTATCTAAACGGTTTGTGTCTTAAACTTTCCTCGGAATTCAATTTAGTGGTGCTATTGAGCAATTCAATTACATAAACTGTCCTCCCAAAATTAATGATATATTTAAGTAGTGCTTTAAGTTTTATATATTTTTTAAACTGAAAAAACCTTTATTGGTATTCAAACATATAGGTACGTGCAGATAATCTTGTTGGGATCTATGTAATTTTTGTGGCAGATAGTTAGAGACGTTGGGTGACATGGCTCAGAATCATTTGCAGTGCCATAGTTTTATTTGCTCCATGTTCCCCTATATTTCGAACTACAGTCAGTCACGACGTAGAACCTGGTACGTATGTAAATCGGTTCAAGTGCCATACCCTATTAGCACATAGAGATGAAATTATTAAGCTAAATCTTAAAGGGGTAGAAGTCGTAACAGTATTATTGTTTATAGAAAAGACTAGATATGAAAAATATGATTCAAGAACTGATAAATTACTGAAATAAAAACAAAAAGTTATGTGGAATTCAGAAGCTCAGAATCTTGGAGAAGACAAAGAACTGATGAGCTTGCGCCACTGCAAATGATTTTGAGGCATTTCGTTCAAAGTCTATAACCATTGGTTGCGGTAATCACACAGGCCTCAACCAGATAGTCTGCACATATTAGCATGGCTCATTCGAATCGTCAATGACTTCATAAACTGATGCCATGTTTTGGTTTGGGCACCTGTAGCTTTAACTTATAAGTTAATTTAAATAATATAAGTATCATGCTTAGTTTGATCGTGAATCATATTACTCCAAACAATTATAAATTTAATCCAATATTCAATTACTTTGGATTATTGTTTTTGCTTGATGCGCATCATTGAACCTGTAAATCCATAATGAACTACAACCCTACATTCAAATAACTTACATGTTTCTTACGAGTTTTAGGCTTATGTCCTTTACTTTTAGTCACATTGTTAATGTTTTATGATTTCTACTACTGTTTGAACCTCGAATATTTCGACCGCTAAGTCCCACGACTCTTCACTTCTTATTGTTAATGATTATTCTGTTGATTTCGTTATAATTGATTCAGTGGGTTTGAGTGAGTCGTGTATGTCAGGAGTAAGTATACTTTTTCTTTATACATAAACAATCTGGAAAGAAATATTTCACAAAGAGAATCTATGGTCGATAACCTACCACCAGAAATAAAATTACAATTTATGGATTATAATAACATGGCGGCAAAAAGTAGATCAGTAAAACTGGGGACAAAATTATTCCAGTCACTGGAGCCTCATAAACCTTAAAGAACATTTCCTATAGACCCTGAGCGGTTCGTTCATAATTTCTCTAGTGTTACGTTAGACACAGTGCAAGTAAAGGCTTTGTCGCTCGGCCCTAGATTTTGTGACTATAGAAATAAAATAAACCAATTTAATACATATGTACAGTTTGAAAATCTATTTACACAAATAGCAGATTTGGTGCCTACTTCTCCCGATGAACTCACTAGGTTTAAGACCACGTTTATGGACATCTGCCAACAATACAAAAATAGTAAATGTACAGTGAAAACTCCACTTACCAAACAGCATCGAGATGCTTTACATATGCTTAGAAAAGACAACACTAATCATCAGCAAGCCGGACAAAGGAGGAGGGCTAGTTCTTATGAACAAAGCCGATTACATTAATAAAATGAACTCGATTTTGAATGATCCGACAAAATTTCAGGAACTCAACAACGTGAAGGACTTAAATATGAAGGCAGGAAAATTGCTGACCAACTCACTAAAGGAATTAAAAAAATAGGTATACTTACTCCTGACATACATGACTCACTCAAACCCACTGGGTCAAACACTCCGCGACTATATGGTTTACCTAAAGTTCACAAGACACGTTACATCCTACGTATTTGACCTATTAACTTGCACCTTGACAAGATGATAGTTTTTTTTACTTTACACACAATTCAGGGAATAGGATCATCCGTATTGAGTGGATTATAGTTATTTAATTTCTCGTTTCAAGTAGTTGTTATCACCCGATTAACAGCATGTGACTTAAATAAGAGTAAATAATCGCTGAAATGTATTTGTTATTAGACACATTAAAGTACACTGATTTATAATGAATATATATCCTGTGATATATAATATCATGTAGTACATAGTCACAGTCTCTCTATTTAACAAGTTATACACATTTATGTGGTTTGTGAATTCATCTTAAGTTACTACATGAATCCGTCATAGTCTTCGATCAAATTGTTTTCAATGACCGCAAACAGTAATCAATCTTCATATGATTAAAGTCATTTTTTTTGTTCACTAGTAGTTAATCGATTAAAAAACTGTTTAACTTATTTCGATTAAAAATAATATGATTTATGTGTAGCACAGTATTGTCTGAACTGAATAATGAAACAGTCACATATATTGTTGGCCCTATTTGTATTGTGATTGTTGTGTGCATTACCTTTGCTGATTATTCTAGACAATTATGAATAAGTTACACAATTGTTCATTCTCTATGGGCATGATAGATTTGATTGTACATTTGAAGTATTTCTGTCTGCATATTAAGGAATTATTACTACTACGAGATGACCGAAGAGATTTATAGCCCAGGTGGAGGATTTTAAAGGCCTTATGTTCTTTAGGATAACAAAGGCTTCACAATCAAACCATTCAGGTAATATATACATATACTTACGCCTGTTACCCCTGTGAAGGAGCATAGGCCATCCATCAGCATTCTACATCCAACCCTGTCCTGGGCTATTCATCCTTTTCATACGTGAAAGTTTTCACGTCTTCCAGAGCCTATCTATCAAGTGTGATTGCGTTGGTGTTCTCCATGTTGTATTTGAGGATCTTGCTTTTTTCCTTGTGTATGTCGAGAGCTACTGCTACAGAGACCGCTGCTACACTAGTTGTCTTGACCTACATTTGTTCATGTGTATGGGATGGACGAGTTGGGTCATCTGCGAAGTCCAGATCGTCTAGTTGCATCCAAGATGTCTATTGTATTCCGTGCTTTCCATCAGGTGTAGAAGTTTTTATAATTCAGTCAAATACCAGCCCCTAAATGCCCTGGTATGGCCGAGAGTGAAGTTGATGTATAGTGACGTGTTCCATTCAATTGATTGTTCTTGGATTCCACTGCTAGACACTATCCATCTTCACATATAATTTTAAGAATATTTCTTTCACCTTTTTCTCTCTCTCCACTTGTAATATAATGCGATTTTATCTACCTCTTTCATATGTCACTTTGTTAATTCATTCTTTTTTCCTTTGATTTGGCCTGTGTTTCTACTTGGATGTTTTCACTACTCATCCACAAATACCTACCCTTCATTCTATCCAACTGTTGCATAACTAACTTACGACACATTCATGAGGTCAGCATATTTCTCACTTTGCTTGTGTCATACTCCCTCTATTTATTCTTCTTATTTCAGTTGGAATTCCTTGTTTAAAATGGTCTGGTACAGAAGGAGACTACAATGTTCTAGTTATTCAATTACTTGGTCCAAGTCTAGAAGATTTATTTAATTTTTGCGGTCGAAGATTTAAATTAAAAACAGTACTTCTGTTAGCTGATCAAACAATTACACGTGTAGAATATATACAGAATAAGAATTTTATTCACCGGTAAGTTATTTGATTTTTTTTCTTGTAGCAGTGAAAAGTTGATAATTTCATATATTCTTTCAATAATTTTGCTGTTAGACTTTTTACATCGTCAATTTCATCAAGAATGATGATGACTTTCTAGTCTAATTGTATGGTCTAATATCTTTTGTATAGTGAATCTCTTTGTTGATACATGTGGAAATAAGCTTAACATATTAGAATTTCTAGCGTACTTCATTGAGACTGGGCGTTTCATTTTATTTGACTTATTAAGCTATTGGTTTCCTGAACACCATCAGCATCATTTTCTCTTTAAATTAAGCTTTCTAATCGTGTGCAAGTGTTTGCTTATAACATATATTTAGGTAAAATCTAGGATAATACAAGGCCAAGATAGTGTTGATAAGTATTTCATTGAAATGTTTGTAAATAAACATTGGTTTATATTTCAATACCAATTTTCGCGATTCATAACTGATATTTTCAGGTCGCCATATACTTTATAGATACTACTAACCATCAAATAATGTAAACTTAAAAGTGGAGCACATCTATAAATATGGTTTTAAAATTTTCTCATGATCACTTCTAATCAGGTTCAGGGAGCTATGAGAAGCACAAGATAGTTTACAAGCTTTTTGGTAACTAAAGAATCTTTCAAATATATTTACCAGCATAATAATTGAAATCCTCTTATAGCACTGTTGTTAAAGATGTACTCGGAACCGTAATAGGGGATTTCGTAAACTCAGCGGATATGAATACTGCGGTTACTATAACAGTCGTGATTCATGTAAACAATCATTAAAATTATCAGTAAATCGTCGATGAAATCTCACCCACATCATATATGAATGAAGATAAGAATATTAAACCACATTTTTCGTATTGTTAATGCAATGTCTAGAAATCTTTTAGTCGTTCAAAGTCATAACGTTATCCTTATAGAGTAATTTAAGCGTTCCACTTTCAGCTACTAAGTCTCAGGTTGGTACACTGCTCTTAAGTACTTCAGTTCGATCAACCGTATATTATTGTTACCCCGCATACTAAAGTACTTAGTGAATGAGTTTATTTATTTATTTATACTTAGGTTCACTTTTCTTTTCAGATATTTTGATAAATGTTTTTAGTATGTACAGTTAACTACGACGCTGCTCCTTGAGTGTCAAAATGTTAGACTTCAGAACTTTCTATGTATTTGAACATATAAATATTGGTACAAAGGGGCACCAAATATATATGCGTAGTGTGTAGTTAGCAGACATATTTGGCTAATAAAATGAAATCGTTGCATCATTCAAATTTTTTTAAAACTCCTGGAACCCTTTTTTAAAATTATTCGATCTATTCATCATCATCCAAAATGTATCTAAGTCATAGGATAAAATTCAAAGACCAATTATTTCATCAGAATAGCACTATCAGTCTGTTTTGAAAAATATATATCAATTTATGACTATACTTTTTGATAACATAAGCGTGAATTAATTGGCTTCTTTCTCAATTCTTTCTCTTATTAATTCTTCAATGAATATTAATCTGAAGTTAAATGTCTTCCTTTGTTTATTCATTGAAAAACATTGCTTTACCATATATTGGTTGTATAATTAGTTTTATTAGTTAATCATTTGATATTTTTGAAATAGAATTATTTTATTGTATTTTATGTTGTAATACGTTCAAAATGTTGAATCCTAATGACTTTCATCGGTTAATGTTCAATTTCAGTTGAGAGATCTAACTGAATATATATATATATATATATATATATATATATATATATATATATATATATATATATATATATATATAAAATTTATGAACGACCTTTGAGCGGTGCTAGAGTGACCTTAAGACAATTCACGTACTTACCAGTGTCTTAAGACAGTTATAAATTAATATGATGAATTAGGATTAGGATTTAGAGTTAGAAATTAAGGTTGTGAATTAAAATAAACGTTTTTATAACGAACCAACATCATCTATGATTCCAAAATGCTATTTAAATATATGGAGTGATGAATTTCACGTCCAAATCTAGGAACTGCTATTCTTGACTTCATTGGTTCGCCCATAAATTATGATATTACCATAGTCACATAATTTAAAAAAAAGTATTCCATTGTATTAAAAAGTATGATAAGAGTTTATTATAGATGTTGTGTTGTTTCACAGAGCCACATTTTAATGCCTACTAAATAAATTTTTTTCTTTTTTATCACTTATATAAGATTGTTAAGCCTTCGATAAAATAGTTTATTTTTATGCCGATAAGTAATACACTTGATTAGTCAAATATGATCTTATTTGAAATGGGAAACTTTTGTTCTAAACGTATGTACTTTGACTAGTGTCTTTAATTTACAGAGTTTTTTGAATGGTATCTTTTTCATTTATTGATAAAATACAAAAATTCCTTTAGTTGTTATCTATTATGTGAGTTTATCAATCCATCCGTCTATCTATCCGTTTTTCCAATACTCAATAAATGTACCATATTCAGGATTTTTAGGTATTTAAATAGGTGAGTACTGTATATAAAAGTGTAATTTTCAATAAATACGTTATTTCAACTTGTTTTGTGTACCATTATTTTTATATTTTTAAAAGAAAATCTTTCTACATAACTACTATTAAAATGTATTAACAAATTACTTGGTTTTCAGTTATAAATTTAAAAGTCGCATCATTTCTATGCAAACATTCAATTTCATTATGATTAACTTATCATATAAGTTACTGTTTATAAATTTCTACTTAGTTACCACCTATAAATTAACATTTCAGAAAATTTAAATAGAAATATAGTTTGATTTGTTTGATACACTTGTTCTCTTGTCATCGACTTCTAACCGCTTTCTTACTCCTTAGAAATTTGTTACACTTAAACCCTAAATAGGAAACAACAATACAAAAATAAGTTTTACTTCCAAGATTAATTAAGGTACAGAAAACAGGAATGTTAGCGTTTTTAAATGTGTGACATTGATACTGATGGAAACTTCTGACAATATGTCTATATTAGTAACTAGTAGGATATGGTGCATTATATATGAATTTTCTAAAACTCTAGAAATTTCTTATTCAACATACATTCAGCGATTTACTTTCACATTTTTCCTGAAAAATTGTCAACAGCTTTCAGACAGTCAATATTAGATAAATTATTCTCTTATTACTAGTTTTAAACCTGAAACATTATCTCTTGTATATTCCATTAACTAGTTAGGTTTTGTTTACTTTCATACAGAATAGTTATGATTTGTATTGGATCATATCGAATAGAAAATTTATTTTCCTATTTGATTCAATAAATTAGAAAATGTTAAACGATTTCAAAGTTACAAAGTTTGTTTTTTAATAGGATTTGTATGATGTGTACACTATCTGTTTGTATGTTTGTGAATATAATGTAGACAAACAGAAGGAGCAGATCGTTTACCTATGAAAATTTAAATCGAAAATAAACAGATAAATAAAATTCTACTTGATGTTGTAAACGATTATTTGCGGGAAAATTATTCGATGTATATATATCACGTATTCAAACAGTTTGTTGCCTCTTCAGTTCATTCATATATGATATGGGCGTTGTTTTTTACTAGGGTATATTTCTGCCTGCCTACGTAATAATTCACTTTGCAAATGAAGTATCTAATAAATGGTTTTCACATTTTATGATAGAACTTGATAATTTTGCATCAAACAGTAAATTAGTTGTCCACACCTAAGTGTTGATTCACTTCATTTGTACTTTTCTTATATTTATCTTATTAATTTCATCTTATTGTACTGATTTGATTTGGCAAAATATGAACAAATACGTATGTTTCAGGTTTCTTATTGCTTTTAACAGACAGTCAGATTCATTAACGTCGTCGTCATATATGTGTTTAAATGGAATTAATTTAACAGATGTGTAAGATTTCCAATTTACTCTCTGATAATTACGTATTATTACTTTATTGTTTTTCTATTTTTATCCTCACTTTATAGAGTTTTCACAATTTGTTTCCTATTTAACATACCAATAAACTCATCCCAACATTGATCTCATAACTTATCATGATTATGCTTATATGAAAAAAATAATTGTGTTATAATTGATACACTGAACAATAGTCATGTCACTTTTCATTTTAAATTATCAGATTTTATTTCTATACTACTTAAAAAGCCCTTAGAATGTTATACAATTACTAACTGTTCACTATTATCTGATTTTCCTGCAAATGAATTGATTCGTAAACGAATGTATAAATGAATAAATTTCGACCTTAAATTTATCAGGAAGATATAACCTTATTGATAGTAGTATGTAATATACTTTCTACTGTGATCATTTAGGTAAATTTTATTACTGAGCAACTTGAGAAAATTCTTTTATTATTTTTGTAAAGAAAATAGATTAATAATAATAACAATAATAATAATAATAAAGATCAATAGATTTATTCACTTGTCCTCAATTTTTTTTTCGTACAATAGCATTTGGTGATGATCTATTCATGTAATGGAGTATAATGAATACTACAATAATGCCATATGTTATTGCACCATGTGTGTTTCTAACAAACAATTAAACACAACTATTTAAAAATTATATTATGTTCTATGCACGTAAAGATGTATTTTAAGTTCCCGTCTTTTTTGTAATATTCATATTCTGTCTATCATATGGCGGTGTATCATATTCATTTATAATTTCTTCTTTGTTGTTGATTTAAATGACTAATCAGTTATAATACATAATTGAATAATAATGATAATAATACCTTTATTATCGTAAATACTCTTATTGTTCATTATCAATATTACTGATAGATTAAGCCTCATGTCTATGCGTTTACTTTAATTGGTAGTTGTATAAAAATAAAGAAGTGAATTTTTTGCCCAATAAAAACTATAGGCGAAGCATGTTTTTATTTAATAAAATGAGAATTTAATTTTGTTTATATGATAATATAAACTTTAATTAAAAATTGTCTTTAAGCAAATAGGGAACTATTTATTGTCTTGTTATTTCATCTTAATTTGAAACTCTTTCAATAGTAGTCTATGTTCGTGATTAAGTCATATTTAGTGTAGTCAGACGAATATCATCAGTGAGATTGTATAATGATCATACATTATTACTAATTGACTGAATCTAGGAATATGTATCCGTTGTATAGTGATGACTTGTAGCGAAGCTGCAGTTCAATGGTTAAACTGTTCAACTTTCAGTCACTAAGTCAAAGGTTCGAAAGCCTTTGGGCATATTTCTTTTGTAATTAACACTTATGGTTTTTTTTAATTGACATAGTTATTAATTTTAGCATTTGAAGGACTGAGTAAAAATGGATTTTAACTCATTTCGTTCAAATAGCGTATATAACGGTCTTGGATCAGTTGTTACTGTATTATCAATTACTTGTCTGTTATGTTTATATTATACAAAATTTATGTATTTAGATTATTTTAAAATGACACATCCAAAGTGAAAAAAAGAGAACTTATTCAAGTTACAAACATGACGTTTGTTGTTGTTATGATGATCATCACCACTGACATTGTTTAGTTCGTGTACAGGGATTACTGTTTTGTAATTTATTTATAATTTTATACAATCTTATAGGTTTATTTCACTTATTTACGGGGCAAATAAAAAAATGTACATGATGTCCTCGTATCTTTAGTGAATAAAGACCTAATGGGGAAACCAGTTTATTGTCTAATACAAAACTACAAAGTGCTTTCATGAAATATGAAAATTATACATTCAATATATTTTTTGCACATCTTCCTTTAGTCGTCTTTTACATGCTTCATAATTCTTTCGATTCTGTTGTTATTATAATTGCTCTCTGTTTCCTTTCCTGTTTTCTTCAATTCAATATTCTGCTGGCAGGCATTCCTCTTTTGGTTGGCGTTACATACTACTTATATCTGTCAACATAAAAAAGATACTCCACAGTACCGGTACCTTATAGTATTAATTATAAAAATGAGCGATTATGTAATGTCATAAAATGGAGTAATAAAGACTAAGAGATATAGGGAATGTCATGTCTAATAGTTATTTGTTTGTTATATAGCTGATTATTTTATAGAATGAATATGATTACGAATAGGGATAACATAACTCAAAAACAAAGTTTTTTGTTGGAAAATTGAAATAACGAATACAATTAATATGTTGTGAAGAATTTAAACTCAATATTTTAGATCTGTTGAAGTTTTTCTCGTTCTCTTTCTCTCCCTCGCTTTCTTCCTTACTTTCTTCACTCAGTTTTAAATTTCTTTTCAATGAACTATAAATGAAATAAGTATTCACTATGCAAGAAGTTGCGCAATGATATTAAATACATTGAGAGGAGAAAAGGATATGCTTGAATTTTTTTAAAAATTTCAGTCTAGTTCATTTACCCAACACTATTCTACTCATTAATGTAACTTATTAAAATCTTGCTATGTGAATCAGTACAGTAATAATTTATATTTTATTGTAAAGATTAAATCAGTGACTATTGAACTTCTGTTAACCAGCTCAGTATACATCTCTGGTTGTGCTAGTTGTTATAACACATTAGCTAAACGTGGTAAAATTAACAAGATAAATAGTAAGGAACTCAGAACAGTTCTAGTAGTAATTATAATTAAAAAGATTAAACAATTATATATGTATGAAAGCATCGTGAGACTCAAAATGTAAAGGAGTGTATATCATTGATTAATTTATTTAAACTTAACTATTGGTACAAAGGGATACCAAAATGTGTATCACACAATAAAAATGAGATTGTCAAGGGGTAGAGAAAGTAAGGTGAGTATAATAAAAACAAAGAACAACAATGAGTAAACACTAGTGGATGAAAGTAGGAAGGAAAGTGGGAGAAGTAGTTCAGATAGATAGATAGATAGTCGATTAGCATAAATGATGATTACAACAAGTATATCTTAGCCTACAAATCTGTCTGTTTCATGTTTTTCCGATCATATTACTAAATATACTGTCAGTTGTATTCGACTTAGAGGCGTCTTTATAAGACTGATTAATAATAAAGTTCTCACTAACTGATCATAGGTACCACTTTGCTATGATAGTCAGACCCGTTGATCGATATTGACTGTAACACCTGTTTCTTTAGGCCATGCCGCATCAGGCTGGTTGGCTGGAGAATTTCAGGACTAAATACAGAAAACTCATCATCCGAGGGCTTTCGTACTGCTAATTACACAATGCTATGACAGCATTAGGGTGTTTATCTCAAATATTCAACATGTATTGAATCCTGCCTTCTCACAATTAACAAATTCCACCTTACCTCACATTTCTGCCGGTGACTGTAAGGATTTTAAATGATGTAGCTAACACACCAAGAAATATTCTCAATAAGGCCATATGAACAACTTTAAACAGTTATCTTTTGGGCTCTGTGTTCACGCTCCCAGGTCTTTAAAATCACTACTAATCCACATTTCCATTTAGATACCTCCGTCCACGGTTTATGCAGAAAGCGACTATCAACCACACACCTTTGACACAACACGGCTTTTCACTGAAACTAATGTTATTATTTTCCATTCTCTTGCATTTAATTTTCTCTTTATTTGCTGATTTTGTCTCTGACAAGTTTATCTTATGTACACAAACACGCTCACGTGTATTCTGGGTTCTACGTTGCTTGTAACTGACTGATATACACTTGAATCAGCCGTTGTCACGTTACTTTTCACTGACTGTTTCTGGATTTAAATTATACTTATTTCTAGAAATCATTATTATCGTGGGTTATCAGACTTTTTAAAAATCCTTATTTATTATTGCCCAACATTATCATCATTTTCATCGTCATCTCCCGTTGTGGTCAATTCCATGTGGATCTCATCACTTTTAGTTATTTAAAAATGTACATTAGTTGGCTTGTAAATTATGCTAACTATTTATGTTATTATTATTTTCATTTTATCTCATAAAAAAGTGATTTAATTATCATGTCACAAGTTCTTTTGTTGTTGTGTAAATTTTTCTGTCAAAGCAAAAATACCGTAAATACCTTGCATATTTTCTTCTTTCTGTCAACATAGTCCCACCGTAAATTATTATTATTATTATTATTATTATTACATCTTGAAGATTATGTTCACTTGTTTACATGTATATACATATTCCCTTTTTTAAAGTTGACTCCAGTTACAACAAAGAAATATTACACATTGGAAAGGATTATCTGTACTCAACGAATATATATTTCTGTGCCTAATCTACTTAAGTCCCTTCATTTCTGTGTTAGTTGTTCCAATCTTCCCATTGATGTTTAGGACTGCAATTGATCAGTCTCTTGCTGGCATTTGTGCATCCTATGTGGATTGCCTTGCTATTGCCTTAAATCACAAGCATTACAAGCAGAGATCGATAGTGGCTAGCAGTGGAATCCAGGAAGCATATCTTGTCCTATTTGGGACTTGTCAGCTGGAGTTGATGTTCACTCTAGGACTCAAATGCAGTAACGTTCTTTTCAATCGCCACAACTTTGTCCACTTAGCTATTTTGGGTTGGATAATATAATGGAAAGAAAACAAACCCTGTTGTATGTTGCCGATATTTATGTTATTGTTCATTTGAAAAGGGTAATATTTTGAACAGTTCTGTTATCTCTTAACTCGAGTTCCATGAAGATTGTCAAAGTGACCTGTAAACCAATGTCACTAAGTACAAAACTATTGCTTGATCAATAAATAACATGCTATTGCTTTCCGTAATATTTTTATAAATAACCTTAATCTCTGAATAAACTTTGTACAAGCATGTGCACGCACTACTAAATATGATTTATCTATTGACAAATACATGAACGAAACTCCAGTTGCCTCCCCCTCGTATGCCAGTTTTTTATAGGTTCCCTTGGATATGTGATGTATTTTGGTAGCCACTATTTTAGAGATACTTAAAACAAACGTTTTCCGAGTGTTGATACATTTATACCTGTATTCTAAAGGGATAAACCACCTTGTTTAATATAATACCTATTTTTTGTCGTGATTATCTTCTCTGTCATTTAAACGGATCGGAATTAAATGTTAATCAGAGAGGGGTTTTGTGTATATTATAGTAATTTAGTAGTCGAATTAATGAGTCATTTGAAGTTAGACCAACACGGAAATCCCGGAAGCACTGGATGACCGTTTCGGCCTACTGCGGGACTCCTCAACAGTGCGCGCCCACGACCCTGCCTCGTGAGATTCTAAACTGGGACCTATCAGTCTCGCGCACGAGCGCTTAACTTCTAGACCACTGAACCGACATCCAACGGTGTTAATGTCTAACTTCAACCAATCCACGAAGTTGCTCCACCGTCTGTGTAGATTATCTTATAATATAAACTAGTTCTGTTTTCTATTCCTTGTCAATTATAGTCTGTCGAGTACATTCGTATTGACGTGAACTATCCTGAAGGAAATTATGTTAGGTAGCTTGATCAAATAGTATCATTTGATAATTTCCTGACTTTATTTTTATTTCTCTTTCTTTTAAAGTAAAAGTAAACCATGTGATTTACTTACAAATTTTTTTTACCGAAATTAATTATTTAGTTATTTGTCATTTATATATATATATATATATATATATATATATATAATGACAAAATTATCGATTTTTAGAGTGTACGTTGATAGCCTTCACCATCTCTGTGTGTGTGTGCGTTTGTCGATAAGATTTTGAATAGTACATTATACAATGGTCATCACTTCCAAACTAATTGTGTTTTTCTCACCCCCAAATTCATGTAAGCAACAATGCACTTTTATCGTGAGAAAATGAGATTTTAAAATGATATGGCCAAAGTAATCCAGTTAGTTAGACACTAATAAAGAATAGTATGTATATTGTGATTTTTCTTTTAGTAAATTTAAAAGTGAAATTATCAATTATATAATGGATCAAAATAACAGTCAGCGATTAGTTTTGACCCCACTCAGTTGTTTTGTATTAGAAATAATTGTATTATCAATGACAATGAGAAAGACTAGACGTTGAGAATATGATTCAACTCAAGATGCCGATCAAGATAAAGACTGAATTCACATGCTCCATTGGGACCAATCCAAACCTTGATCGCTTGACATCTCCGATCACCGATTTGCGGCTATTGCACTGATCTCACCCCAACAAAGTAGTTTGTACCAATTCGATACGGTTCGAACCTACGGTCAGTGACACAAATAATGTGTTTGAAAACCGAGTGGATAGATGTTGTATGCGGTTATTTTGTCCGGTTTTTTAACTGATTCGAGATCATTGTATACTAACACGTCACTTAAGTTTTGATAACTTGAAGGTTAAAGTAAAAATATTGAGACAAATGTTACACAATTGTTCTGTTCGGACAAAACAAGAGAGTATTATCAATACTTCAGTGTGATTATTCAACATAACACAGAAGAATAAAAATGATGAGAAAGTCTATTATTATTATTGCTATTATTGCTATTATTATTATTATTATTATTATTATTATTATTATTATTATTAACTGCACTGTGTTTATATAGTCAAAAATGAGATTTGCTGGAATATTTCAATGTGTATATGCTCATAGCTATCATAACAATTGAGTCCGACCAGAATGTTTTAAGACCTATGATTATTTATGTGGTGATTTTTTTTCTTGAAACTGACTTATCGAATTCTTCTCCGACTACTACAGCTCATCCATAAATAGTTGATTACAATCTGTGTTTTTTTCCAAAACGACCTAACTTTTATATTGAAATGTGTAGTGCTTTTTTTACAGCTTTTTACTTTAATACAATTGCTAATTTATTGTTATGATGTGAAAGTGGTATTACTCAATCCATTTTTAAATGTGATCCAGTTCATTTTAAAAAAGTTTAACTTTTCGTTTACAAAACTTTAAATGGATATATGCAACTTTTGGAGTTCGATTCAATCTGCAGGTTGCACTTGTCATAAAATAACTTAAATTGAGGTACTATCAAAAATTGGTGAGGACTTGGAAATTGTTTGATCCTAATGTGAACGTTTTGAACAGTACGCGCCTGCAACCTCACCAGTAATATAACGCAAGATCTTCAGATCTCACGGGGAATGCTTAGTCATTAAAACCTCTTAGCCAACGTCCGATGGTACAGTTTCAACCTTAGTCAGTTTATGGCGTAGCGTGATGATAATCCAATGTCCCCAGTACTCCGTGGTTTCTAATGGTAACACAGATGAGATCAATCTGTTTCGAGTATAATCAATGAATGTGTATACTAAAAATCATTGATACCATAGTTTACATGTTAAAGAGTAAACGCCGAGCCATACAACGATTTGTAATATTAATTACGTGGGAAAATGCCTAAGTAGATTGTTGAGAACATCAGGTGGTTAATTATTCAGGATTCAATAATATTTACCAGCTTATCTATTTATTCTTGAATAACTCAGCTTAATTTTATGTAACGTAAAGTATTTGTACTCAAATATTTTTTTCATGTTGTTTTTATGTAATGATTTTAATGTTATCTGAATAATCTGAATTGATAACTGTTGTATATGCGAAGCAACGGCATGTTCTGTTGAAGAATACGGTTATAAATATCTATTAGTTTTAGCCTTCGATTACAATGACCATAGGTTTATGAAGAGATGGGTACTGCTGTAATAGTTTCGTTACAATTCCACGTAGAACTAAGTATTCTTGTTTCCGGAGCTAAAAGCCTTCGGAATAAATAATAATTATTATGATAATAGTAAATCAAACCCATCAAGTGTTATATCTCCCAACACATAATGTACCGTTGTGTGACGTGTTTTGTTGAGCCTGTGATACAGTTACCAATTTCAGTTAACGAAATTCTGGTAACTCCCGAGGTAAGAAACTGAAGACATTGAAGGTTATGCTAAATCATAAATGTTAACTATTGAATGACAATCTGACTACTGTACTTACGACCTTTCGTAGTCCAATGTAATTGTCTCTCTTCTCTTTATTTACAAATCTTTTTATTATTTAAATTCACTTGGTATTGTTTACTTGAGTTTTCCATTGACGTTTAGGGTTGCAATCTATCAGTCTCTTACTGGCATATGTGCATCCTATGCGGATTGCCTCGATATTGCCTTAAATCACATGCAATATAAGAAGAGATGGATTATGGCCAGCAGTGGAATCCAGGAAGCGTGTCTCGTCCTATCTGGGCCTCGTCAGCTGGATGTATCCACATCTCAGAGTTGAAGTTCACTCTGGGACTCGAACACAGCACCGTTCGCTTCATAGGTAGTCGCGTTATCCACTTATCAGGTACATCTGGCTGGCGAATCCCAAATAGGGCGAAACGCGCGTCCTGGATTCCACTGCTAGCCACTATCCATCTTTGCTTATAATCTTTGTATTATTATTTCTATTGGTTAAACATCATTAATAATCTCCCCAATACATGATTCATTCACTTCGCATTTATTCCACCTTATTACGTCTTACTAATTTTTCACACAATATCGTCTTCCACTAGATATTCGATCGAATTGTAATTGCAATTGTAAATATTTCTTTCATCCTATCTGACCCATATTTTTTCTGATTATAGATCTTAAATTTTAACTTAACATTTAAGCTGATTCCAGTTAAAATTCTTTACCAGTCATATCAACATTAACAATTTTATTCTATTTTGTTTGACAATCCAAATTCACATGCTTTAACTTTTAACGATGAATTTTCCTTTTAACCTGGCCATTTTTCGGATTATTAATTTTGGGTATATAATTGTAGAACGTAAAGACAATTTATCGGAAAGAATATTGTTCGTTCAAATGTTATTCTTTTAAAATCATAAATCGCCTAGAAGTTGACCATTGGATCCATACTCATTAGTAGTCTCAAGGTAATACCGATTCCGTCTGCAGCATTGGTTGTAGACACTGGAACAATACTCTCTATCCAGTTTACCTAAGTTTTCATTAATTCTTTTTTCGTATCGAATCAGTTTGTAGAGAAAATATTCATCTCTTCTCTATAGACATCTAATTATAAATAAAACTCAATTTACATAATAACTTGATATGAGTTGTTCATTTGTGTTCGGTTGTTGAAATAATCAATTAATTCAATACATATTCTGGTGTAATGATAACTGTACCGTTAATTTGTTATAACTTTATATTCACTGTTGTTCATCAATAAAACAAAATTTCTTTTTTCACATCAAACAAATCACTTTTTAGTATGCCACTCTAATTAATTGAACATTCAGTAAATATTATAACTTTTTCATACCTAACAACTTACTGATGTTTAAAACAAATATAGTAATAAAGTACCACACTGGATAATAAGTCAGTGTTACCAGGGCAGGTTCTTATATTATCGGTAACTATGTCTAATACTGAAAATTTCCCATTATTATATGCTATACATGAGAATTAGTATTTCAAAATAGACCAACAGTATAAATATTTCATATCAGAAGGGGTTTTGTGGATATTATAGTAATTTGTATAATTAAAGTTAGACATTAACACCGTTAGATGCCAGTCCAGTCATCTAATGGTTAAGCGCTCGCACGCGAGACTAATAGATCTTGAGTTCAAATCTCGCGAGGCGGTTCATGGATGTGCACTGCTGAGGAGTCTCACAGTAGGACGATACAACCGTCCATTGCTTCCAGGTTTTCCATGTTGGTCTAACTACAATTAACTCATGATCTCAACTGTTAAAAAAATATTTCATATATGTTATTGCAAAGTTTTTCATCAAAATCACGTTAATATTATAATAGATCATACTCAGTCAAATTTTTCTATAAATTAATTAAGTTGTCAATATGACCAATATAATAAAAATTTATGTGTTCAGTTGTCCTGAATACATTTTAAATTTCCAAGCATTTAATATCATTTTTTCTATTTCACCTTCAATAGGTAGATAAACTATTAAACCAAAATAATCAGTATATAGTCTATCGCAATATATTGACTGACTTGTCTATGTTATCTACTTGTTTTATAATAATTATGTTTCTCTTGTTTTATTTATTGTTATAAATTCAATTAAACCTCTTCATTTATTTTAATTACGATCGTTTGTTGTAAATAGTTGAAATAATATTATGACATAGTTTCTAGTTAAATTACATAAGTCTCTTATAAATTATGGAATTAACATTTTTGTTTAAAATCTTTGTAATTTGTTAAGTTTAGAATACATTAATCAACAATCAATTTGTAAACCTCTGTAGCGTTGTGTAATATAAGTAGTTTTGTGTTGTTTAATTTGTCTATTTTTTCTATGGGTTAAATATTCAATTTTTTTTTAGGATTTAGATATAATCATATACAAGTACTTGTTGAATCTTAATTCTTTCTCTTTTTAAACTGTATTGCCTTAATTATTTTTTTATTTACTGATAATTTATGAGGGATATAATTGAAAAGATGTTTACTGAAAGTTTTTTTTCTTACACAGATTTTCACAGAATACTTACTTTTCATTATTATTAGGGTTTTCTCTGTTGCTGTTATAAACTAGAGTTGGACAGTTAGTAAGATCATTAAATAGTTAAATCCTCTTTTTGTTAATTATACTAATGACTTTTTCCTAGATATTACACCTGTGTTGCTGATGATTAACCTATGGTAAACTTTTGCTGCTCCCGGTCTATCTCATCGGAACATGAGGGATTTACTTAATAAGTTTATAACTCTAAAACTCATATGATAATATATGATAATTATAAGACGACAACGCACTAGAAATAGGAAACCACAATCTATACATAATTATATCATCTATAATACAAAACTGAAAAACACGTAGATCACTAACTAACCGTAATTTATGAATCTTAAAAAATAGACCAACAGTTAAATTTGGGCATACAATTAGAGTAATATGGAAATACCGTAAGTCAAACATTTACTGAATGACCAATAAAAGTATGTATAAAATAATCCACTGTTGAACAATCTTTAAAGTTCTCCCTTTTTAGCTGATGCTTAAAAATTACTCGTTTTTCCCCAGCAAAATATAGAAGCTTGATTCTTTATCAATCGAATATCATATATATTAGGAAATACGAGACAGCTTAATCGATTCAACGTCAATATAAAATTTGGCGCACTATTCATATTTAGGGTTTCTCTGTCATGTAAATAAAATTTAGTATCTCTTTGAACTTTCCTTTGTTCACTGAATATAAACGAGTACTTTTCTATACTCATCAGCCAGTGCATTGAAGCTTACGTCTGCGTTAAGAGTTCCTGAGTGTTTCAAACTTTATTGATTTATGGTCATTCCTGTGTAATTCATCCTGAACATATGTACCTTAAAGCCTTATAATATATTGGTTCATTCTATTTGTTTTGAGGATTTTTTTGAAGGGGGGAGTCATAGATATGTTTAATATTTTGTATTTTATTTTTACAAAATTTTTTATCCAGTGACATTAAACCGGATAATTTTCTTATGGGTTTGGGTAAACGTGGCAACCTCGTCTATTTAATTGACTTTGGATTGGCAAAAAAATATCGCGACAGTCGAACACGTCAACATATACCATATCGAGAGAATAAAAATCTTACTGGGACGGCTCGATATGCTAGTATCAATACACATTTGGGGATAGGTAAGAGATAAATTATCGTATGAATTTTTCATTTTTATCTTCAATTTTCAGAAACCCATGTGGCATTTCCTCATGCTCTTCTTTTCATATAGTGTGAACAAATTACTTCATGGTTACTTGTTGTAATCGGCTTTAAATTATGCACACATACACACCTAAACATGAGTAAATCGATATGAGTTCAAAGTTTAAACCTAGGAACAACTGAACGTCACATTCTGTGACCACTTATCACTCCTGCTCAATTAATTCTAGACTGTTGACTTTACATCTATTTTTATTCTTATGCTTGATCGTCATGCACACTTGAACGTGATAAAACTATTGCTATTTTTAAAGAGGAAGCAGCCAATAAGAAAATGTTGACTGCATAAAGCATCTATGATATAATTTGTTTGATGTATAAACTGAAACTTATCCGTTCACAGTCATGTATCATTGTCAGCAAATGCTAAGAGGTTTCCATTATTATTCCACTATAAAGTATGAATGAGATGACTTATGTTACGCACATTGTAACTTTACTTGCGGTTATAAACTAAGATATTTAAGGCAAACTTTTTGTTATAACTTGTTAGTTGATTGTTACTTGTTATATCTGGTCGTCGCTGATTGTTATGTCGGAATCGCTCATCACTTATATTGGAAACGAGGGACCTCGGCAATTCCCACGACTCTAGAGTAAGAACACAAAGACTGGTATAAGTAAAGATTTATTAATTCCAAAACGCGACGCCGACAACCCTAGTCGAAAATACACTCATTTATATAATGATTGTACACACACTTTGATTAATAATTAGGATGAAATCACACAAATGAAAAATACTTAGAGCTATAACAAATCACATACTAAGCATAGTTTATGTCAATTAAATACGAAAATATCGTATATTATACAAAATAAAATACAATATGAGAAGACAAGACAACTAGTACACTGAATGATCATCATATTAAATCGGAACGGAAGTAATGTTGAACAAACCTCATAATGAGTAAATCAATTGAATTTTGACTTTTCTTTCTATCATAGCACTTTTTATTAACAGGAAACATATATATATATATATATATATATATATATATATATATATATATATAACACTATGACCTGAGTCCAGCTAGATAACCACTAAAAACCAGTCAGCATTGTAATTCATTACCAGCACTCAGCTGCGACCAAACCAAGGGTCGAACCCCTACGTTATTTCTTAGGATGGGCACCTACATTTTAGACTACTACGTTAATACTCAGTAGTTTATTGTTTAATTGAAATCGATTCGCTATATTGCTTGACTACCTTCTATTGCTTTTGATAGGTAAGTACACACTGCTTAGTATATTGTTACATTAGGACGAAAAAGCTGTTCAATGCTTCGTAATCTCTAATGGTTATCTAGCTAAGGTCAATCGGTGATGTTAATTATATAGAATTCAACATTCTCCACAAAGCCCGTATATTAATTATATAGATTTGAATTCTTCCCGACATCTGGTCAATCGATTAAATTTTACTTATTTTACGATCTAGATATGATGGTGATGACAGATGTATCAATATATTTTGGGTTTTATAAATATATATGTATATGTATGTATTATTCTATTTAGAAATCATTTTATGCAGGATCTTATAGAGTTGTCTACTGATATCTTCTATGCAAGTATCCACTTGTTCATGTATTCATATACATTCGTATGACAGCTGTTTCCGTTCAAAATAAACCAGCAAATCAGTGATAAAAGAACAATTCTGTCACTGAATTTGTTATTATTATTTATCAGTTCATAATAGACAAATAGATAACTGTTGTAACTCTTTTTATGTCATGACGATTAATAATCTCCTTCCTTTGTCGTACTGCATGTGTCAGATTGATGAGATATTTTCAGACTTTGAACGATTTTAATTTAAGCTATACAGAGAATAAATGGTACCTAGTTCTCCTGTAAAACAATTTAAGATTATTATTCTGCAAAACATATTTATAAATATGAAATAAATGGTAATTGGGTAGTATCTATATTGTTTATGTACTTTGTAATATTACTTATGCAAGCGTATAAATTTTCCTATAGATTGCTATATATTAAATATCACTATCACCATTGTATGCCGGCTCAGTGGTCCAGTAGGTTAAGCGTTCGCGCTCGAAGCCGAAGGCACTGGGTTCGAATTCCACGAGCGCGATCGTGGATGCGCACTGCTGAGGAGTCCCATGGTAGGACAAAACGGCCGTCCAGTGCTTCCAGGTTTCCAAAAGTGATCTAACATCAATCGGTTCATGATTTCAATCAAAAACTTAATCTCCACAACCCCTATATTAGTAAAATAAAAGGGTCTATTACATTACAATCAATTAAATAATATGCCTATCTACAATCACATAAATCAAAAATGTAATACGTCATTTCTACTGAGAAAATTGTTTATGAAATAATACTAAACTGTTAGAAACATTCATATAACTTACAATAAAATTAATTTCTAGAGTAAATTCACTTCATAATACCTCAGTGTTATTATTATTATTATTATTATTATTATTATTATTATTATTATTATTATTCACAGAACTGATTTATTTATTAATGATTTATGTTTTAAACAATCAACGGATAAGTGTAGTATGCACCATTCCAATGTTATTATTATTGTTTATTTATCATCTCTGTTATATTCAGAAATTTTCATCATAAGAAAAAAAATAGAGGAACGATAAACAATTTTATACAAGTTTCGTTTTGATTAATCAATTTGATTTGAATTACGTTCTTGACTTACAGAATTTTTTTTTATTGGTGTGATTATTTTGAGTTTTCTGTCGCTTTTTTTTCTTCTTGTCTGATTGTCTGAACTTATTCAGATATGTGGAATAGAAACTCTGATGTATTTATCATAGTTACCCCTGCCTAAAGTGTATTTTCATATTCACCAATTCATACTATTGTTAGTTTTATTTTTTGATGGAAAAAAGAAACTAAATGTTTTGTTATATCTAGTTCAATAAACTTCGAAGCATATCAATTTTTGATTCATGTTGATGTTGAATAGTCCTGTGCAATGTTATACTAAATGTCTTTTTCATTCTATTATGAAACATTTTTAACATTATGATCACTGTTATTGGCTTTTTGGTTTTGGAATAATGTTTTCTTTTATGACATGTCCTGCTTGATTTAGCATCTTTACTTTCTTATAGTAGGAAGTTATAAGGAATACAGTCGTTCGTTTGTTAGTGTTCAACTGATGAATTTTGATAAAAGATCATCCTTGATGGTTGATGAATTGAACATACACTTAGAGATTACATTATATACTTCGCTAGTTCTTAGTTGTTTTGTATTCTTACTGACTTATTTGGTTAACCAAAATCCTTTCAAGAAATATACTTTCTATCTTATTATTTAAGTTCACAGAGCTTACCTTTTAAACCAATTTACACATATAGGATAAGTTCAATCATTTCTCCGTGTAACGCAGGTACAGTTAAACGAATACTTACAGTTGAACGTCATTAGTATCCTGGGAATATTATGAACACTTATGACTGGTTGTCAGGTATCTAATTTGAATTACATAGGCTCGTTTAATGGCGTTCGTAGTTAACGTCACTGTAAACCAGTTTTATAAACGATATTTTCTATTAAGCTAATAATTACTATAACTTAGCTTTTGCTTATTCTTGTCCATCTGTCTCAGTATTATGTCTATTGTTTTACTCCATATCTCCAGAACAAGCTCGTCGAGATGATATGGAATCACTTGGTTATGTGTTAATGTATTTCTTACGTGGTAGTCTTCCATGGCAAGGTTTAAAGGCTGGCACCAAACGTCAAAAATATGAACGTATCAGTGAAAAGAAGATGCAAACACCCGTGGAAGTTTTATGTGAAGGTTATCCAGGTACATTATTTTGAAGTTGCTTTTTTTAATTCAGCTGTCTGAATAAGTTTGTATTTTAATTGTTAGAATGATAAGTTTGAAAAGAACATGATGTGGTTTTATTGCGAACGAGATTATCTCAAATGCTTTTAAAAGTATGGGGAAAATCTTTAATTTGTGGCTGCTCACACTATGTAAGGATGTTTATTTTTTGGGAACTTGAAAAAGAAATTTGGTTTTGAGTGGTCTTGGTGATCTGAGACCATGAGCTTAGTGTTCAAAAGACAGCCACAAGTTTACTCCATAATTCTATGGGGATACCGCAGGCGACGAAATTCTATGTAGCAAGGTGAGGTGTGATATTGTTAAGGTCGACTTTTCCTAACCCTCTTCCATCATTGGAAGACAACATTCCTACAGATATTGATTTTGTGAAGGGAATATCCTTAAACAGTTAGCATTATGGCTTTTCCATAGACTATATTTTACCGTTCCCAGTTCGACTATCCTCCATTCAACCTACCTGGCATAGTAGGACTTAAAGGTGAAGACTTTCCAGCTAATATAGCTTTTTTAAGTTATTACAATAAACAAAGCTGTCTACAACGTCTAAATAGCAGTTAGATTAGGGTCTTCCTAATAGCTGATGTACGGTAAGTTTTAGTTGATCTAATGCTAGTCAGTGGGGTACTCATCAAAAAAGAACACAAGGTTTTATCATATTTTGAATAATGAATGGGAGTGGAATCGTAGATATGCAGCGTCCAAGTGTAGGACCAATTTTGGCACGCGTCTCTCTGCAGTACTTAATATCAACATCGAGGATGTATTTATCGATTTCCTGTTAAATAATGAGCAACTTTTTTCTGTTCGTTTTTATTATTTTTGTTGTTTCGTTACGAGTTTAGCACATCTTACGATTTGTAATGTTGAATTGAGATCTCAACTATTTTGTCTGGAGGGTCATCCTTCATCAAAAATGCCTAATAAGACTTCTAACTACTTATTGTTTGCCAGTAGCCATACAATATTGTTCAAATAGTATAAAGCAACATGGTGTCACATTTGATTGCTGTACTTGATGATATAAGATGAACACTGACTTATTGTGTAGATTCTGTGGTTAAATGTATTCAGCGGCATGCCCTTTCAGACCTTGAATTATAGTGAAGCCTTCTTGGTGAGTCAGATCGCTTCTTCTGGACATTTGATTCATTGACACATGGTGGCACACATACCCGTGCTAGGATATGTTTTATGGAGGGAAATCGGCAGAAACCCCTCTAAGGACTCAAAGACTAGATTCGATACTACTTAGAGGATATCGTGGATGCTGCTTCTTCTGTCAAATATACAGTGCAAGCAAATTAACACTACACAACCCGGGTCTCGTGAACTTTAATCATACACATAAACAATGATGCTTTGATAGTTACGAGAACACTAGGTTGTGTGGTTAATGAGATACATTTCATATTTTTCCATGAAACATATAAAAGCAAGTCCTGTGCGTTCCATAGCATGTATATGAACATGAATAACACTCCTTAGGCTTTTGGTGCAAGTATGCGTTACACGCATGTTTAAGATTCACAGGTCAAAACTTACTCATATACATAGACACGGTCGATTGCACACTATGAGTTTAAAACAATCAATCCAGTTTTCTGACGGAGTAAGTTGTTCGTTGTTACTCGACCATTCATGAGGCAAATCCCACGACCCTCGGAGTATCATTGGAAGGCTTGGGTTGGATTTAGCTTCGGAAAAATGTACTTATAAAATTATCCCGCCAGTCGCAATTATATTTATTGATTTACTCACTACAAATGTTGTGTTTGACTACTCTAAATGTTTATACATCCCGTTATATACAAACGTGTATAATACAACTTCCTTTATTTAACCGCTTCCTGATATGATCAATTAAATTCTTTTATTTGTCAAACTGTTTATTATTTTCAACTTCACCATCTTCTTGGTGCTTTTTATGTTCTCTCTAGTTGAAATGGCTGTCTACCTTAATTATTGTCGTGGAATGCGTTTTGATAACCAACCAGATTATTCTTATTTAAGAAATTTATTTCGTGGATTATTCCAACGTGAAGGTTTTACTTACGATTTTATTTTTGATTGGAATCTATTAAAATTTTCTGGAAGTGATCAAAATTCCGTCATTAATACTATTGGTGTTGTTAATAATAATAATAATAATAATAATAATAATAATAATAACAGTGGTAATGATCATTTAATTACAAACCAACAATCATCACAACCACAGCAACTTGTGCAGTCTTCTCGTCGTGGTCATCATCATGATGAAAAAATTAAATGTATGTCTTAGTCTTTTTTTCCGATTAGTTGTATATGTACTACTGAGATTTGGTTGGTTTAGATGGATAAAAATGATCGATTGCACAAAGCTACAAAGTAGTAGTTTTTAAACAAAGTGTTAATTACAGGCGGTGTTCGTCATAGTGAATAGTCTTCTAGTTTTTATTTATTTTCATTCATAGTTCAATCTTCGGCAAGACTATAATTTGTGGACGAACCAATCAGATTTACGACAACAGGTTTTGAATTTTGGCGCGAAATTAATTAATTCATTTGGCTAAATAGAGCTTTGGCATTATAGCTGATATCAGTTCGTGATCAAAAACCTATATCAAATTCCTAACCCTAACTATCGACTGCAAATATTAATCCTAATTCCTCACACTGGTTTACAATCGTCATTTAGCCGTAGTATATAGGTGGACATTCTGAAGGTCTTTTTAGCGTCGCTCAAAGGTTGTCCATAAGTTATAGTCTCACCCAATCTTCTTGCTGAAAAGTTACTAATATGGACGTGAGTTACACAGAAAGCATAACCCCATTTCATGAACGCGCTTGAATAATGGGTTTTTTTGAACGCCTGGTAATTCAGGGATGTTTTACGTGCACTTCTAACCTAAGGTACTGGGGAACGTTATCAAGGCATTTGTGAATATTCATCTATTAAAGTCTTTATAACACGTATTACGTAATGCCAAGTCACCAACTACCTTTATGTGCAATATTAATTGGTATACCGAGAGAAAGCTAGGATCTTTTCGAACCTAAAGTGTGACATCATTCCATTAGGGTATTAACTGTTTGTTTTTTAAATCCATGCTTGTAGATACAAATTAGTTGGTTGAGTTCGGCTCGGTACCAAGGATCTGTGGCTTAAAACTTTGAGTGAAATTGCTGAAAATTAGTTGCGACACCGCGAATTCATTCATTTTTTTAATCTTCTTTGTTTAATAGTTTGAACATTGTTTTTATACGTGTGTTGTTTAGTTTGCGATAAAGATGTTGATCATTTTAAATTGTTCATCGTGTTGTCGAATCTCTTCAGTTTTATTTTTGGTGTTTTTAGTTAATGTAACTACATGAAGAGGTCCTTCTTTTTTATATAACTTTTTATTTAAAATACATCACCTTACAGCTCGTAACAAAGGAACATCTGGTAATCCGGGTTATACTGCTCAACAGGCAAATACACAATTAGCTCATAATTCATCAACTGCAGCAGTGATGAATTCTCGTTCAGGTTTTACGCAGCAAGGTTTAGGCTCAGTGACTGCTTATCCACGTGGTATGCCACCATCGTGTTTACCAGCTGCACAAAATATGGTCGCTCAGTCATTACAGGTAATGAGTCTTCAGCCACAGCCTAATCAAATATCATCTAATACTGTCGCTCATCATCATGCACAACACATGCAATCTCATCCAGTCTCGAATTCATTAACTGGATATTATAATCAGACGGTACAACAACAGCAGAATGTTTCACAGTCTCCCCAACTAGGCACATCACAATTTGCTAGTCCCGCTTGTCCTTCAAACATGTTTCTTATGAATAATAATCATAATAATAGTAATGCAAACAATCCAATATCAATGACTGGTGGCCTACAACAACAACAACCTAATGCCAATTTATACCCCTCTATTGACTCAAATTGTACTATTCAACATCCATCCCAACAACAGTCACAAAATGTTTGTTGTCTTCCAGTACAATCGCAACCTCAATCCAATACAAATAATAATAATACTAATCATCAACAAGTTGTTACATCGCGTCAAATTGTTCAACCTGTTTCACATCATCCACAACAAAATTCATATTTATTAACTCAACAAAATTCAATCGGTCAAGTGATTGGTGGGAATAGTAGCGGTACAACAAATCATCAAATTCATCATCATCAACAACAGTTGAATGCATCTACAACATTTGGTAATCATCCGCATAATTTGTATCATTTACGTCTTCATCCGGAAACATTTTATGTGCCTGCAACAGCTAGTGGGCAGACAAGTAATATTAATAATAATGAGAACTTCACCTCAACACCTATGATTTTGCCATCCGGACAACAAGTCGGTGGTGTTGGGAGTAATGCATTTCGAAAATAATAATCTATTATTGTCTGCCTACATGTTTCCTAGTATTTAGTTCTGGTGAAATGTGAATATATATAAATGTTTGTAGTTTTACTTAAATTGAGTATTCTATAGCTCAATGTGTTTCCAACTTTCTCTGTTTTTTTTTCTCTGCTTGGATATCTCTATCTCTCTCTCTTTCTCTCTTGTTCACTTGCTCGCTCTTGATACATTTCACTAGCCTTGTACTGTAGTTATGCTTAATATGTAATTTAAAACAACTCGAAAATTATTCAATAAAATACTGTACTATTTTTCATAGTTTATTTGGCTAATAAAAACTATTTCGTCTTTATTTTTGTGTAAATATATACATATATATTCCACGAATATACAAGTACACAGAATGACATAGAAAAATATGTAGAGAAACAATTTGAAAGCTTGACTTTTTTTTATGTCTGTGTAAAAATAAGTTTTATTCCGTATTATTTTCGTTTTTTATTAAAAAGAAGAATCACAGTGAAGAAAGTAACGCACACAAAAGCATATTTACATATACATATATTTACACGGGGTGTCAGCACTGATCACTGAAGATGATGATGATGGTGTTTTTGAAATTCATATTGTATTAGACATTGTATGTGTTTTTCCATATACATTCAATTCATTAATCCATTTAATAAATGTACACATATGGTCCATGCAAAAGTGTTTGCATGTTTTGATTAGTTAATGCATTTCTTAATTTTATGTCCGCCTTCAAATATTGACTGGATTTCATTTATTGTTTCCTTTTTTTTTTATAAGCTGACTTTTTGTATGTTTTCTGTGTATTTCCGAATTATGCAAGTGTAACCTTAGTCATTAGTAGTATTTAGTTGATTAAAAGCAGCGACATCAGTTACTTTTGATAGTGAACTTTGTAACCGTTAACAAACTTTAATTCATATTTTCTAAGAAGAAAAAAAAAGTAACAGAAAATAAGGATTCTGTATTATTTTGTCTCAAGTGTTATTATTCATGTGTGTAATTGTTCTAAATTACCACCATTAATCTTTTGTTATTATTTAATGTATTATTTATTATTCGTTTACTTTTATACCCCCTTTTTTTGTTGTTGTTAAAATCCAACTTCATTTTGTGTGGCATTCTCTTCCTATTAGTTGTATTTATTATTTTAAAAATCCCTCCTTTGTGTTGAAAGCACTCTTTAAATTAAAAAAAAAGTATTGGAAATTCTTTGCTTACTATCTTTGTATTGTTTTCTTTTAGTTAATGACAATTAGTTGGTAAGATGATTAAATTTGTATGTTTACTCACTTAAAGGGTAAATGTATTCTTCAAATAAACGGGTGCTTTTTTATTTGTACATATTATATAAATGGTAGTTATGTTAAAAAAAAATATTATCATTACTACTAGTAATAAAAATACTAGTCTATTATATGCTGCAAATTTCGTTTGATTTTTATTTATTTTTAATCGTTCCATCTTTAGCATTCATCTCATGGTTCCAGTACTGCTTAGCATTAGATCATTGACTTAAACTTCCCGTGTTATGTCTTAGTATACAAAAATTACATTATATCATTACTCATTGTGGGTTAAATCCAGAAATGTTAGTTTCAAAATGTACTTGTTTTTAGTTAACCAGTGGTAAACTGTTTCATTGTAGGTACACTATGAATTGAATTTAAAGCGAAAAGTTCATTTTAACGTGCTGATGTCTTCTACTGAGTAAATAATTTCACCAATTGTTGTAGATGTTTTCCACAAATATATAATGAGCATTGAGTGCACTTTTACACTACGAATGATAAAATTCTTATGTAGCATTTTATTACAAGGTGGATATTTGACCGAAACTGAAAAAAATTGGTAATTAGTATGACAACCAAGAAGTCACTAACTGCACAATAAATGAGAAAATGCAGAACTTATGCAGTTAATGTTTAAAAAATATAAAAATGTCATCAGAAAAGTCTATCGAAACGTAGATAAGTTGCTGTAAGGATCAAATAAGTCATATATGCACTATACCGCCTAGCATGACGCTTTTAGATGGGTAGTTAGTTTAAGATATCTTTAATGTGATTCGTTTACAAATTACAGATCCATGCATTCGTTTTTGAGCTGTATTGGATGTGGGGATCAGTTTTACTGTTCAAATTATGTAGAAAACTTACGACAGTGTCTTGAAATTCAAGTTCATTGATTGCTAAATGGTTGCTTTATATGCTTCTTATTACACAATATTCACTTTAGTTTAATAGGGATGAGTTGGTAAAGTTTCATATCATCATGTGACTTATGCTGTTTGTTCGATTTACTCGGATGACGTAATGGAAGTCGGTTAAACTCAAAAGACTATCTTGACTTCTCGGAATGATTCTGTATCAATGTATATAAATAACAAATGGTTGTAGAATAAATAATTGGTTGTAGTCTAGAAACTTTCACTCAAGATGATGAACCTAACCACAATGGCGGTTTGTCCTCAGGGTAGACTAGCACGAAAACAATTAGTTCAATATGGCCGGACACAAAAAGTGTATTGGCTTAAAGGTTTTGTGAAGACTATTAAATTCCTATGTTTCACATCAATATTGCCAGTTGATAGAAGTTAGACATGTTAACCGTCGGATTCCAACTTAGTATAGTAGCTTAGGAGATCGAAAATCCCGATTTCGATTCCCTGTGGGGTCGTTTTTCTGCACTACCGAGGAGTCTCGAATTATGACGAAACAACTGTTCATCATTTCCAGGTTTGCAATTGCTGTTTATCTAAGATCATTTAATGATGTAAACTACGACGAAGTGTATTGACAAATAAGAGTACGATTAAGTAATCAAACATGAGGAAGGAACGGTACGATGAAGTGGTTGATAATGAGCAGTATATTTTTAATACAAAAATCTCACTTTACCCAGTATTCAGTGTTTGAGACGTTCTCTTGAGCAGAGTAAACAGAATATACAACTTAGGCCAATTTATATTTGCTTATGCGGTGCAAATATTTATCAGCACATATAAATATACTTCTTTATTAAAGCTAACAAAATGTCTACTCTTAATTATGAATATGAAAGCCTGAACACTTAAAAAATTTCATTACTACATAAACAGGTAAGAATATAGGCAAACTGATATATTGGGTACTTATATGTAAATGTTACTATGTGCAGTCCTATGATCTTCATATCGTAAAATGTGTTGATTAGATACCGGACTGATAATTCCCAGAATATTTTTGATATGTTTAAAATCGGAAATCTCAACACTGTATACACAATAAGATTGACAACTAATTAGATTATGAGGAATCAAAGGATGAAATACTTTCGAGTAGAAACAGTTATTTAGATGTCGATGGAGGATTGCTAAAGTCAATCCTACAGACTTTTTGTAGTAAGATTTATGGAAAATTCGGAAACAAAGAATATTTAAGTGGACAGTTGTTTTCAATAACTTCGTTATTAGGCTACAGGTATGAGGGATTAAAAGCTCTATTCTCTCTCAGTCGAAGGACCTAGGACATTAAGCTGATTTAAATTAAGCTTTTAAAGTTATCCACCGTATTGCATAAAATTAACCACATGGTTTACGAGTTCGTTTGTTGTTTATTGCTGAAGCTATCTGAATCCATATTCACAAACCTAAACTTTGCATTCAAAAGAAATTTGTGCAACCACTTTTAGTATCTTGGTCATCGGTATAGGAATGAGTTTTTAGCTGAACTTTAGTTAAACCGTTTCCTTCAAAAATATTTAAGCGATTTCCCAATTTCTTCCACTTGTGTATTTCACATATTCTCAACATCTGTCTCTTGATTCTTAGATAACTACTGTAATACTAACCTTTCATCAGAAAACTTTGTTCTATTTATATATTATGCAGTATAGCGACTGTTTGCTTTCCGAGTAATTACTTTGATTATTATAATCCACTGTCTTTCAGTTATTCAATATTATTTTGTAATCCATGTAACATAAATATTACGTAAACCAACTACACGATGAGCATTAGTTCATTATTGTAAATTATATATACAGCGTACAGACATGATGAAAAAACCAACTGAAAAGAAATTTCTTCGCTCTATTCGTTCTTTTTATTAAATTTCAAAATGAGAATTTTCACTATTCCATAGTTATTAACTAAAATCATGTTATTCTGTTTTTGATTGGATAAATATGATTGTCAGTCAGCTACAACGTAGGACCAGGCACATATGTGCATCGGTCCAGGTTGCCATACCTCATTAGCACAGCAAGATGACCACCGGATTCATAGGAGTGGTTAGGTCAAAGGTGGTAATATATAGGAGAATGATTGCATATAAAGATATAGTATAGGAACAAAGAATTAGTTAGTAGAAAGAGAGACATAAATATGATTAGATTAGCACAGTATAGATTTAATTTGATTATTAAATGTTATTTAGTTTTTTGATGATTTTGATTACTACACTAAAGAGGTTCAGACAAGTTTACGGAACGAAACATTGAAACGATTTTAAATTTCAATTGCTGAGATTACTCCAAATATAATTTTCACATATAATGACTTCTCTATATTCGGCGCCTAATTTCTGTCAAACTATTCGTTCTAGTATTGACGAATATTTGTTTATAGTATTATGTTATTTTACAAGGACTAAAATAAGGCATACTACTAATACTACTATAAATCTGTCAGGAGCCCCTATAGGGCTACTGCCGGTCCCAAGCCCGGAAAAGCGAGGAGGGTTGAGCGTGGGGTTAGCGGCCACATCCCGTAGAAAACGAACTCGCTAAAAAAAACATCAACCACCAAAAATTATTTAAACCACTTAAACTCTGCCCTGAGAGTCAGAAGGTTTTCATTTAGAAGAGTTATGACACCTCATGGTGAAAGCCGAGTTCCTTCGGAGGCCACCAGACTGATGCCCCTTCTGACAAACAGAGCAACCATTGATTTAGGTACATGGAATGCTCGTACAATGTGGGAGAGTCTTCCAAATTGCTGCAGAAATTAGGAGAGACAACCAAATTGCTGCATTACTACTACTATGCCTTTTATTCACACGATTTTCTTTTACTTTTGTTATATTGATTATAAATTGACGAATTATTCTGATCTTTAGTAAATGACCTATCTAATTTTTAAAAAATGACACGATTTTAAAATATACCGCAATAGATGGAAAAGATCAACAGTTTTAACATTGTTTCATTAATTAGCACATCTTATTTTGATCTTTGTAACATAACTCTGATTTAATAAATAAATAAATAGAGGTTCAGCAAATTAGATAACACATCAATGATGAACGATAATTCCATATGAGTATTGTAATTATCATCACCATGGGTTGATATATATATATATGATATCCTAACGATTAGAAATTAGAATTCTTGGTATTTAGAGTAAATATATAAATAACTGAAATTAAATTAACATCAGTAAAATAAAACTAGGCAGATTATTTAGTTTGATCGAAATAACAATACACGTCTAATTAGGCTATTGTCATATTATTTTGATTAAAATGATTTTGTATGAAACGTTGTCGTATTTGTGTGTGTGTGTGTATATATATATTTATACCAAAATATTTCGATTATTTAGTTAAATTATACTAGAGAAGTAACTTAAATAAAATAATGAAATACCGGAACTTCTAATTTCACTTATTGAGATATCATGAATAAATCATTATTTCATTATTATTATTATTATTATTATTATTATTATTATTATTATTATTATTATTATTATTATTATTATTATTATTATTATTATAAGTGTAGGTTATTAATAATGTAGTATATTAAACAAAGTGATTACTGATTAAGAACATTTCGTGTCCATATTAACATTTAGGCTTCAGTTTGTAAACATGTAAATATAAATGATTTATTAGTTATTAAACAGCATCGTATGCTCTTAAGTAATCTAGTTTATTTCATGGATTTGTGTAGTTCAAGTGATAGAGTTATATAATCATAGATTAAGTGGTGGCTCATATAGTTAAAAGTGGATAAGAAAACAGTTCAAAAAGTTTATTCAGTATGCTTATGTGACTTATTTATTTAAATACATAAGCATCGATACAAGGAGGCACCAAATCGATGTGCGGTACATAAATCATTCGATTTGTGTAAGGGTTGGAATACTTTCCGGGTGCCCAAACCGAAGAAGGTAGTTTTCTTGGGGGGCCCCACACCCGGGCCCTTCAACCTAAAGGTCTGATCCACAAGGTAGTAGAGCAACGTCAGGAGATGCAGTTCGATGGTAGTCGTTGACCAACAATAGGTTCATACACCGTTTGTTCTATCAGGATACTGGAGCCCATGTACACCGTTGGTTTGGAATCAGGCTTTTCCAACTTCCCTAGGTTAACTCTCCGTATCCACCAACCCGGTCAAAACGCCGGTCATTCGCTTTTCGTCCTCTCAATTTCGTAAACAACACCACCGACACGAGAAGGCAGTAAATAGGACTTCCCTGGCAGTGGTTGTATGCACATGGCCATGTGAGAACATATGGAGAGAGAAAGCTGAGTCTCCTCACTCTCGGTCGTACCTGAGCATTTGGGGGCTTCTTGAATTGATTTCAAATACATGTATTTGCTATTCAGATCGCAAAATTCGGGAAAACAGAGTGTAAAATGACAATAAAAAAATGTAAGTTACAAAGTAAATGATCGACATAAAAATACACCAGATAACTCCAATTCAATGATACTTGTTCTGATAAAATCATTCAAACGATTTGGTCATAATTAAACACAGGGTAATGTTAATAGTATTCTTGATCAAATTTCTGATTTGTTCTGCTGAAGTTATTTTCTGCAATGGATATTCTAAATTTTTACGAAATAGCTTCAACATCGTTACTAAAGTTTACACATAAGCCTTATCCACAAGTTCTAACTAGAATAAAATCGAGGTACAAAGTTACCTGGTAATTACATTCAGTTTTTAACTAATTACAGGTAGAATGTATTGAGACTAGTGACCACAGTGCAACTTAATCTATATAGTTTAGTAATAACTAAGGAATACAGATCTATGACATTGCGGACTATTAATTTAGCAATTTAAACTAGATTTCGTCAATCACTAACCACCGACTACCTGAACTTACAACGTCAGCTAGTGTGGAAGTTACGTTTTTAGAATGCTAGGGGCAGTCAAATATGGTATTAGTTTGTGAAGGCGCTTACTGCTAATCTAATTGATATTGGTAGATACAGATTACCTGACTGAAGTTCGCGTGATAACGTCCACCAGTGAATGAAGTCTTAAGGACATGGTTTAGAATTGATCACTACCCGTGCCTAGTGAACATAAGACTGGTTAATACTATTAAATAATTATTTAGTATCAGTGTAGATGTACTCCGTACTCCGATGTTAACACGATTTCTGATAAAAACCACAAACACACGCGTTCATAGTCAAATGCGATCACGTAAGGTCAAAGACATTTATCTCGGTTAACAAGTAATTATTTAATATGACCTACATGTGATATTATCAACCAGATAACATCCGAATTATTTATTAACACTGAACAAATCATCACATTGTATTTAGTGAAATATTTCATACTTTTACTTCACATTATGAGCCACAACTCAAAGTATTTCATTGATACTATTATTTCAGTATAAATAATACATTTTTTACTGTAATTTATTCCATTCAATGAAACATTTGGTTTGAAGTTAGAGTGATTCACTGTAGATAAACTATATAAATCTGAATATTAAAAAATGTATGAGTAAAATAGATTCTATTTATCTTTTCAGCTCAACTTAATGTTTGTGTAGAATAACAACTCAAGACTCTCAATGGAATGCTCTTCACGAACCCATAAAAGATATGGTAATAAGTCAACATAACAAACACAGTTGTTAAGGGTTATAAATTGATCATCACTTTAGTTTTCTTATCCAGGCTCAAAAAGGAAGTGCTCGGTACCAAAGCAACCAACACTACGAAGGAAACAGTGATCTGATAGAAGACCGACTAACATTGTGCGCGTAAACTGACAAAATTCATGAAAATGCCCGAATACATTGATTTATATGCCAATTTAAAAGGTTCATCAAAATGGGTTATACAACATCTCACTAATCAATCAAATGATATTTTTTAAAATCATTCTAAACAGGGAAACAAATCATGAAAACTCAACTTAGCTAATAATATCAAGCATAAATGTATCGTTCTCTAAGCCATATTATCGAGCTTAAGTATTTTCATTTTAAGTAGGAGCGAGCAAGAACTTTAGAGTTTTACATTTTATTTTACAATTTCTTAATGTCCTTTAATATAAGTCAAATTTAATACGACCACAGTTAGAAAGAAAAAAAACTATTGGATAGCTGTAAAATTTTATTTTTCATTTCTCATTGCATTATCGAGATTACTAGACAGTTTGAAAATACTGAATTTCCAGCAGTAAAACCTAAGATCATGTTTATTTCAAGTCACTTAGCTACTTTACTAACTGGGAGGGATAGCAACCATGCATCACAGAGACAAGTTGTCAAGTAAATTTGTAAACCTTCTTTTAATATCACTAAAACTCTAGTGTTAATGAATGCAAACAAATTGTCTTAAAAATCACACGTTGATTATGAATGCAGTGGTCTTGAATGCTGTTAGAGGTATGAGGGCGGTTATCACTTCCCGGATGCCCACACCGTGGAAGAGTTCTTCTAGAGGTACCTGAAAAAAATTAGATTAGAGGTGGTCTTAGTGACCTGAGAGCGTGACCACACTGCCCAAGGGACAACTGCTTGAGGTCGGTCACACACGACCTTTTAATGGGTAATTTTTGTGTTAGCTCCGTACTTGTTGAGACCTTACCACCGGAGACGGATATCCGTGGGATAAGGCGAGGTGTGCATTTTTAGGGTAGACCTTGTGGGAAGGCAGCATCGCTGTCATGCTGGTTGTCTGAAGGAAACACTTTACTGCTGTCACACCTCTGTACAGTCAGCAGTAGGACTTCGCCTTCGGACCTTGGATTTGTTGCTTTTAGTCTTACCGCTCTTCAACCGACTTGTCTGACATGGTAGGACTTTGTTCCAGCCAGTATAGCTCGGTTGGTTCATCATGATAAGCAAGCCCGACCACCACGTCAAGGTAGCAACAACGGTCGGGTGTCTTAAATATAGCAACTCTTCATTGAGAATTACAAACGACTAAACATTTATTGTTTAAAAAATTACTTACAATAATTGGTAGTGAGTTTCTGAGGTTTTTAACACTATGGTGCACTAAAGGTTTTATTAATCCAGAAACGACTGGTGAATTTAAAAGCTGGGTAGACGTTATTGAAAATGTCCAACATCCCTTGTTTGTCGATATTTTCATCACACACGATTGGTGTGCCATCTCTAGCGAGGAAGAGAAAGACAATAGTATGAATTTCTTTGATGTCCTACTTTGAAGAAGGATAGAAGGTTCCATAAAACGAAATATACTTAGAAATAATAGATGAACAGGTCAGTATACCCATTTCCAAAGCTTTACACCTCTTCAATATAAAATGAATTTAGTTAAATGTCTCAGCCACTGAATCAAGCTATTATGTTCTGAGAACAGTGTCGATAGCGAAATAGATATACTAAAGAATACACTACGAAATAATGGCTACCCAGATAATTTCTTCAGAAAATTCCTAGCAGAAAGTATTAGAAATAGAAGGAATTATGACTCAGTAAAAACACCCTCTATCTGAGACTGGACTTTGAAGGGGACATAACGGGTGATATTTTAACGTCGACTCAGAAGATCTGTTGAAAGGACGTTTCACGCTGCCAAGCTACACATAATTTTCTCAACTAAACCAGTACTCACATCAAATCTAGGATAGATTACCGATGATGGGCTCCTCCATGTGTGTATACCAGTTCAACTGCTCCTGTGGAGCTAGTTAATAGACCGTACTCAAAGGGCTTTATTCTTGCGTGTTCGTGAATATGTACCAGCGCGGTTGGGAAAAGGAGTCACCAAGTTGACCGACAGCAGTATCATTTCTCACTTGGTAGATAGCGAACATCATGTCAATATAGCTGAAGCTTTCTCTGTCTTATACCAAGTTCCAGAAAATCTACCTGAATGAGCTAGACTACGGTTACTATACATAGCCGAAACCATCTGGATCAACTCCCGAAAACTAGAAATAGTATATCCAGCCTCTATGTTTACCTTGGCCTACGACTAGATCACCGGATACTTAAATTGAATATTAAAAACTTCTTACGCTCTACCCTTTTTTGATTACATCCATCATTCCCAATTCAAATGAATCCTTTTTTGTTTATCGTAATTACCCTGATAACACCCCTCTTATTACAAATTATATTCACATAACAATATTATCATTGTTATTATTATATTACTATTATTTTTATTATCACAATTGACAAGATGAAATTCTCTTACTGTGCATTTTATTCACACGACTTTTTTGTATCACTATTCTACTGATTGTGACCGGACACTTTACTCCAAATCATTCTGACCATTATTAAATGACCTTTCTAATTTTCAAATAACACAACTTTGAAGTATTTATATCGTAATATATGCAAACGTTCACCATTTTTAACATATAACATTGTCGAATTCCATAGTACATGCCTTATTTTGGCCTTCGTAAAATATCATAATTATGGACTTATAACTGTAGAGCCTGATGATGAAGTTATTGAAAACAATTGTTCGCTCAAATATTTTTCATTTTTGAATATTCTATGGGGATTTTTAAACTGCTGATATATATTTTGTGCAATCTTAAGTCTTTGGAAGAGTTAACTCTTCGTATATTATCTCTATCACTTATTTCTTTACTGTAAATTTGAATGTTTATTTCCAGCCGTCAAAATTCTCTATATGCAGCTTTCTGTAAATTTGCAGTGAACAAAGACGAATTTCCTTTACCGATTTAATATTCATTAAATGTGGTAGTTTTTCGTCCTACTCTCAGGCAAATAATTTGTTTGATGGAAACTCTGACAAAATGCAAAAGTCTTATGATCACCTTTAGCAATAATACAGGCATGTTTCTTCATCCTTGAATGCAAGACATTGCTTCGCAGCTGATCTCTGTTTATCATAGAACTAATAATCGAAGGTGGAGTAGTTAAGCGTTTTGACCTCTTTATTTATCCTGAAAGCTTTGTCAGCCCTGGTGGGTTGCAACCTGACGAAGTTTGGGGACACTATCAAAACGTCCAATCCACTTTTGAAATCATGCGTCACTTGTGGCAAAAGTGAAATGACTGTTCACTATTTAAAGGACGAGTATCCTAAGTACTAGCTCACTGTTTTCCAATTTATAGTTGTAAAACACGCTCTACGAAAATAGAAGATATGCATAAGCTGAAATCTTTTGATTATGGGTGTTTCCGAATCATTGCTGGCGTTTCATGAAACAAAAGAAGTGAGAAGTGTTGAGGCTAAGTATGGGGTTCTAAGTAAAGGTTGCAAATTGGTTGATGAAATTGTGAATCTCCGCCGAATGAGGTGGCTAGGATGTATGGCACGTAGGTCAAACCACCACTGACCTCGAAAAGCCATGCTTATTAGTGTAAAACATAGATTGTAAGGAAGCTGAGAGGTGACAAAACTAGAAAGTGGAGTGAGTTTTTGAAGTCGCTGACTGATGGAATGAGCAGTGTTGGTCGGACAAAACCACCGAGTTGGGTTCACATACTCAATATTACACCAGCCACTTAATAAATCTGTAGACAAACGAAAACCTCAACTAACTAATATCTAATCACAATTACAAGAACATACTATCAGTTTCTACAGGAAAAGTAACCTAATTAATTAAAAAGACAAAATAAGATAAGATATGGCAATACTAAAGAGCAATAATTATTGTTCTATAAAATATCTTCATCACATATAAACTAGAATAAACGACCAATAAACAATAGTAATATTTAATTCTAAACAAAAAGTCAAAGTAACAAATAAACACACTAAACTCTATCTGGTGTGAACTAAAATTTTGTCTATAAAAAAAGATTTAGAAATAAATTCGCACTTATATTTTTTTATTCCAACCGCTGTCGTTGTTTATTGCTAAGTGTTTATTTATATACATGTTTAACAATATTCGGGGAATAACGCTTTGAGTTGAGCTTCGGTATTTTCCGGTGACGTAACAGTATGTCCGATGGTTCGTGGGTCATTGAATATTTCGTAATCATTTCCACCCTGAGAATACAGAATTATTAAAAATAAAAAGCAATAATATACTGTATAATGTGAAGTAAACCAAAAACATATGTAAGATGATTGGTCAATATTATGACAAGCCCAGTAATCTGTATCTACTATTTTGAGGGAAAACAACTACCCTCACAAAGCTTGAAAACGTGTCACTCAATGTCCATTGGAGATGTTACGATTGAGTTACTTGTAGGTATCGATACCAAGGTTGAACGTGATAGTTTCATATAAATTGAGAGTTGGTTAGAAAGTTGATTGTAAAGATATTTTTGTGATATCCCCAATGAGTAGGTAATTGTATTTCTGACGTTCCGTGACTTAATGTAAGTGACTATCGTAACCGATGGTTGGAGACTCTTGGTGACATGGCTCAGAATCGATCACAATGGCGTCGGTGTATACACTCCCTGTCTTCCCTTAAACTAAGAGATTAAAATCGCTTCATATCTTTCTTTCTACGAACCAATTCTTTCTTCTTGTACTATATCTCTATATGCAATCTTTCTCTTACATATTACCACCTTTTACCTAACCACTGTTATGAATCTGGTGTTCATCTTGTTGTGCTGATGCGGTATGGCAATCTGGACCGATGCACATATGAGTCTGGTCCTACGTTGTAGCTGACTGACTGACTATTCAGAATTAAGTGACTGATATTAGGTCATTCAGAAGTACAATTTTAAACTCAGTGGGATATGACAAATACATATTTATTATTGAATTATCTGGTTCTTCGTTGGTCATTAATCCGAAAATATATGAAAAATATACTCAGATTTCGTTAGATTTCTTTATGATCACTTTGTTCCATGTATTGTGTCATCTGTGTGAAGACTATTAATTGTATTATTATCCTCCTATTTTTACATTTCAATATAGTTTGACTTTGTTTAAGTATACATTATATTTCGATAAATACAGGATATAAAAGTTTTCACTTGTGTGTTTTTAAACAATGGACAAATAAAAAGGATCATAAAAACGTAATTACTAATTGTATACAAATTTATTTAACTGTGACAGTCATGCACAAAAAATACGAAGGCATGAAATATGTCAACATCCATTAATTTTATTGCTATTACCTCTTCTGTTTTGTCACCAAAGAAATGTATAGTATCGTAATCTTTAAGGAATTGTAAGCAGTATCGTTTGTCCCAACCTTTTGGAAAAACATCAATACTAATTTGTCCACCTACAAAAGACATGTAAACAAACTATATGATTACAGGTGTTCATTAATATCATAAAACAATGTAATGCAATACTGAAATATATCGGGCGATCAGTGGCTTAGATGATAACAAAGCATTTAGCTATGAAGTGTCAAAAAACAAGGTCAAATCCTTTTTCACCTACTTCGATTTAGAGATAGTTGCAGTCACAGAAAATTGAGAACTAGATAGCATCGAGAAAATGAAATTCGGTAGCGATGCCTGCCTAAGACTTTAGCATATATAGGACACTATCAATGTTTAAGCGTTCAGGTGCAGATGTCATCCTTAAACAACTAAGTATTGGTCGACCTTTTCAACTTCAATTAACTCGTGGTATACGATGATGATCATCCACTATCATAAGTGATATTTGTCTCAAGAGTAGCAGAATTTGGATCTGAGGCTTAATGATTATTTCAAAACATTCAACACTGACTCATCATTCTGTATCCTCAACTTTAAGCCTTACTCAACGTTTAAAAACAATTGTGCATAAGGTGACTGACATTAACCTATCTTTTTAACCACTATATATACTGTGTAGAGTAGAAACGTGTCCCGATATATGTTTATCCCAGGTTTTTATTTTCTAAATAACTGGCGGACTGTATGAATTAGCTTACCTATAGCGAACTCTAAAGGACTTGAATGAAATTCCGAACGCATTTTCATGACGAAATTTTCGCGAATTTTATGTTTCTAAAGTAAAAAAAATAGAACGGTCGAAAACATTCATTCCATTACCATATCATCGATAGGTGGTGATATAAATGCGCTTAGAGAAAAAGACCAAATTATTGACAGATTACACTAGTAATGGCATAGATGTTGTACACATTAATTCATTTGAAAACATTGTTAGTGAGAGCTAGAAGGATGAGATGATATCTAACATCAAGAATTCACTCATATAATTGAATAAAAAACTTCTGATCATGAATCGTATCTTAGGGTGTAGACAATGTTTGTCTAAATAGACGATTCAATAATGTCAATCTGGTCTGAACATTTGGTTCTTAAGTTCTCTTACAAAGCACAAAGGCTAAGTGGAATGTACTAAAACCAGAAGCAGTTCATACCATTATTAAAACTTAATGCATGTACCAGATTCATAGGTAAAATCATATTGTTAATTGCTGTGAGATAGAACCATACTTTTATTACGAGGTATTAGGAAAGGCTATCTTTAAGAAATGATTTGTTACTACTGTTCCATAAATGTTACATGACGGTAAATCCTGAACAAAGTGTACAATAACAATTTTATTTTACTTCAATTTTAGTTATACGTACAGGTTAAGTAGACAAGCAACAGCAGCTAACTTTTTTATGTTACTAGGGTGCAACTGTAATATAATATGTATTGATAAGAAATATTTATCACCTGCACATTTACAGAGACACACCGTGGTCCCTTAAATTGTACAAGAATCTGTGAAACAAGTGGACAAATTACAATACCTCCATCGATTTAGAAGTTTGACAATAAGACTTAAGGGAAAACTGTTGGACAGCCGATTGTGAAACGCCTATTTTGCAGTATGTAAAGAACGATTACATATTTTCAGTGAATATTAATCATTCTTACCGCATCATATTCAGCGAATTCATCTCGTTCTTTCTGACTACAGCTTCGTCCAACTGGACACACATTTATCAAACCATTTCTGAATTCAATAAAATTTCCTCTTTTCCTCGGAAGCCAGATGTTTGACATATACTGGAGACAGAAATTGATGAAACGTTGAAGGATGTCCTCACCAACATGCTCAACAATATTCTGAAATGAAATTACATCGAAGAAAACTTGGTTACATACTGTGCTTTTAATTTTCTGACCATAACTGTGTACTACCAAACCATTTTCAGAGAATATATATGAAAATTTTTCGGTAACTTCATGCGTAAATTAAAAGCGTTATTTATAAAAATTCTTACCGAATGTCCCAATCTGTGAAGAAACCTTCTGGAAATCGGAACCACTAACCACAGCCAAGGGAATATTAGCGCACAATTTAAGCAAACATTCAGTCATATGATCGGATATAATATTGCGTGGCTTTGTAAGTGTTCCATCAACGTCAAACAGGCATATTACTTTTTTGTTCATAGTAAACAAACAACTAAAAAAACGGTTAATAGAATACTATTTTTATAACGATTTAAAAGTAGATATGAAGGTTTACAAAACATACAATTCGAAGCACATCAATTCAGGAGACTTATCTCTGATTCTATGAGGTGAATTCGAAATTTCTCTATCTTTAGTCATTCTACGACAAACGTCCAATTTTAATAGTCTTTTTTTCATTTTTACATATGGTTTTATAAGCAAAAAGCTTTTAGCATCCGTGAAGTGTTCAGTAGGAAAATTTGAAGTATAAAAAACAACAAAGAAATTAAGACTGTTCCCAGAACAACCAAGAGGAAGCAAGGAATAGCAGACAGTCCTGGTAATTAGATCGGATGATCAAACCGGGTGGTTAAAAGAACAGATCTTTTATATCAACAGATAAACGTGTATCTATTTAAGTAGAGCCAATAAAGAAAAAGTCTAGAAAACCGGTAATAATAAAGGAACTTGTATAAGCGAATATAATTGCGAAAAATAATGGTCACTTATGTTTTAAAGCTCATATAATAGAGCTTATCTGAAGGATAAGATTCATATTGATATGAATAGAGATTCGACTAAGAACGATACTATGATATCTAGCTTAAGTTTATATATCAAGTACTATATACACGTTAGTCTATTTATTATTTTTCTAATAAGTTTAGCTAGAATCCCTTGAAGTTATAAAGAAGAACAATAAGTTAATCGTTGAAATATTTATTTGGTGACATGACGTGTCGATTTAACTCTACGAATGAACCGTTTCCTGTGATGCTAAAATAAATTTTGGAGCATGCAGTGTAATTCTGGAGTAACTATAATTTATGGACGAACCAACCAGGTATAATTAGACGGGTATAGGCTATTGGCGCGAAATTCACTCATCCATTTACCTGAGTAGGGTTTTGACATTAAAGCTGATGTCAGTTCGTTATGAAAACCCTAAATCTAATTTTTCATCCTAACCATGAAATGTAAGCCTGCATTTTAATTCCTCACACCAGTTTATAACCCTCGTTTGGTCGTCAACAGTTGAAAACTCTCGAGGTCATTCGCACAAATGTCATTCTTAATTTATAGTTTCACCGTAAGTGCTATAATTCGGTAAACAATGATAATTCTATTTGGAATTCGTAAGGAGCAGCAAAACTGTCATTTTCCAGAACACTTTGTGATACAACCCAACATAATAAATAATGACGCTGACTACGTAGCTAACAGTAACCTTGAAAAACCCAAATAAGCACGGAGAAAATAATTACTTTGTGGATTGTTAAAACACAAAAAATACCATGTCTCATATTACTAAAAATAGAAAAATATTCGATGAATCCATCATTGTTTACTCATTGTTATCATTTTATCTACAATTTTGCTTGTGACGACTTAGTGTAAAGTGGTCATTAACTTTTCCGTTAAGATTTTAGTCAAGTTATTGTTAAAACATTATTTATGAAAACTTATGAACAGCAGCGTATTTCAGCTTTAGACAAAGATTTTCTGTACGATGTTGATGCTTGGGGTTGTAGTGACCGACTTTTATCGAGGGAACGCGGATGGTTTGATGGAAACAATAATTATTATAATCAATTGCACTGGTTACTGTGTTATTGTACATGTTTGTTTAAATGTAATAAAGACATTGTCACCTTGCACAAATTTGGTTACGCTCAGTAACCACACTTGAAAGCTGGCACGATCTCGTTATAATTTAGATACCACGAGATCGCCGAAAAATACATCTCGACTAAAGTCATCAACTGCATTCTGATATATGGCTTAAGGAAAATCTTAACGGCTGGGTTGCACGTGATCTGCCTGTAGTGGTGATCATAGTCATCCGCCATTCGAAGCCATACTACATAGTTATTCCCCAAGGCTAAACATGCCACCGTTAGTATAAGGACGTTTGAAATTCCCGTCCAATTCATACCGGAGCATCTTGGCCATTTTGTCCTGCAAAATGGGTAGGAGGTCAGAGCTGTCTTAAAATGTCTAAGGTATGAGAGAACCACTAAAATCCGTGATTGAATTTTCAGTTTTTGGGGTGTGTAGATTCGTGGGTCCTTTTAAGTTTGGAAGTTGATTTACATTTAGAATTTCGCGCTCTTTGCTAACTGAATGGATAATCTTAGAGGTAGATTGCATAGCTAATTCATTTATTGAGTTCTACAGGACCTAAGCTTTTCGGCATTTTAACAGTGATAGACAATCATTTTTAACGTCGCTGAATGGGTCTTGCCGTCTACAGAATTTTCGGGGTTTACAGAAACGCCTAAGGAGCCAATGATGGCGGACACAAATATGCTGAAATTATCCAACACAAAAGATGTCACAGAAGTGTCAAGTTTTAGCGTATCCTCACAAATGTCTATGCGTTTTGCGTGAATACTATTGTTGTCGAATACCTATTCAGAATTGCTTTTCTTAGGGTTGCTGACTAAGTTTTCCACAGGCATAACAACAGAATGATTATTTTGCATAGAAAATCCTTAGCTGTCATTTTTCATGTAACTCCATACCCACTTACGACCTGACTTATTAAGGTTATCGTCTGTGAGATTTGTGCATTTGTCACACTATGTACCACAGATGACGGTAACGTGGCATCCAGGTTGAATAATTGAGTTCTTCCCAACTATTGTGAAAGGGTGATCTTATCCGCAACGCAACCATGTAAACTTAATGTACCGGTCATCTTTGCGTTCAAGTAACCACAGATTTTGACATTTCATAATGTATTTTTAATTAAATAACTAGATTATATAGCTAATTTTGATCTTTTTTAATATTTTTATTCGCCACGTTCGACTGCGTTACACTGCACGTCCATTGCATACTGGGATGATATCTCAAGTCATAGTGAGTTTATTCACATAGTTGATTGTTTCCAGATAGACTGTCAGTGCATGATTTTACTGTAGAAAGGTTTATTGTACTATAATCTATGTTTTTATGAACAACTGCTTGTTGTCGTCAGTCGGAAAGCAATATATATATTCTTTGTCTTCTGTTCGGTAAGTTCAATTGGCCTATATTTCGTGTTTTTGTTTTATCGTCTTAATTATGTCCATTTAACTACTTTAAGCAATATGCCTGTGCAAATGAAACAATAACTATGACACTTGCTTAGTTTAGTATTCTTGGTTGTCGTATAATTCAGTTTAGTTGAAAGAATTATGGTATACTTAAGTATAGTGCTTGAAGTCTGTAACGAAACAGATCAGCCTAGTAAGTAGAGTTGCCTGTTTCTGATGAGTATACTGATTCAAATCAGTCTGATCAAAAATAGGAAAAAAGTGCTTTTGGTACTGTTGCTGTCATACATTATAAGATAGCGATAAGTATGTTTGGTGTTTATTTCTAGATTGTACATCTATCACTGACCATATTTCATGATCACTGTCATTAAACAATTTCCCCAGCAATAACATCGGTAGAAGGATAGCTAAGTATCTGAGCTTTTATTTGCCCGTGGAAGAGCAGTATACAGTCTTAGAAGATGAGTGTTCTGTATTTCAATTAAATGCAGTTGGCTGTGGACAAATGTTAAGAATCTTTTTGACAACTAGGACTTTTAGTTCATCAAACACTAACTCTGCTTGTATGTCTCCCTGTTAAACTAGATGCAGATACATGGTAATACTTAAATGAGAGCAAAATAATAAAAGCATTGAGATACGGTATTAAGTCCATGTTATGCTTTGCACAATAAATAGCTGACCTGACCTAATATTCATGAACTAAAGGTAAATCACAACTGCATAAATTCTTTGCTAAAATACATGTAATTTGGTTATTTATCTATTCCACATTTCTGACTAAATTCATTACTGTTTTCTCATTTAGAATGCAACAGGACTGAGTCTTCACAGATGTTAAGAACTGTTTCGCCCTTAGAACTATGGCCCTATGGATCTGTTTACGGGAGACCCAACTAACAGCAGATTATAAAAAGGATGCTGGATGTCCATTTTAATCTCACAACCACTTCCAGTACTTTTTGAGTTACTTCTTTTACCCTTTCGTTTGGAAAAAACAACAAAAACTGCAGCTTAACATTACAAATGCAACTTTTAGACTGGAACTTGGTATAAACCTTTGTTTCATATTCGATTCTTAATGAAAGTTCTGGAATAAATTTTTGAACCTAATGCTACTTTGTTTTATCTACTTAATCGTTGCAAGAAACTTGTGATACTCGAGCCTCTCATCACCTAATTCATGTGTTCGTGCTTCCGTGTCTATTAGCAGGGGATCACCAAAACCTCCAAGCAGCAACCTAGGTATGTTAACAATAAAAGATCCAGTCGCCTCCCAAATGACTCCTGGGAAGTCGCTTGGACTAGTTCGGCGAGCAGCGAATTCCAGCATTTGACAACTCTTAAGGAGTAGAAGTTGCGTCTACAGTCCATTCCGCTATGTCGTGTCTCTAGTTTCTGGGACTAAGCTCAAATAGGTGTTTAAGAAAATGTCCAGAAGTTTTAAGGATCCTGTAAGTAAATAGGTCACCTCTAAGAAGTCTATACTTTAATGAGTAGAGGTTAAGTGATTGGAGGCGCTCTTCATAAGGTGATTTGGTGCATATCTCCGTCACTTTCTTAGGAAACCTACAGGCTCGGGTCCTCTCACAACTTATTCTAGCCACCGTGAGTTGCCACGAAAACTGATGGATGGACACGCGTTACACATCCTAACCGTCCCTGCATCTAATCTCATAGCTTCTTATTCAGGCCCTGACAGGTTTACTCCTGAGATTTTTAAGGATGGTGGTCCAGTATTAGCAATGAGATTAACCGAGGTCTTAGGTAGAATTTGGGAACTGGACGTAATCCCATCTGACTGGTCTCAATCACTGATTGTACCAGTCTATAAGAAAGGACAAAAGTCCTCTTGTGACAATCATAGAGGAATCAGTTTGACTAATATAGTGTCTAAAATATTAGCTTCAATAATACTTCGACGCCTAATCAAAGCTCGTGAAGAGCAGACTAGAGAAAATCAGGCTGGTTTTCGACCTGGACGTGGTTGTATAGACCAAATATTCACACTACGTCAGGTTCTAGAACACAGACACACGTTTAGACGCCCCACAATGGTAGTATTTCTCGACCTTAAGGCGGCATTCGACTCTGTTGATCGTAAGGTTCTATGGCAGTGTTTGTCACTGAAAGGAGTACCAAAGAAGTACATTAACCTTATTCAGGCTCTCTACTCGAACACAACTGGTAGAGTGAGAGCTTATGGCGAACTGTCATCAGAATTGATTACCTCAAGTGGTGTTCATCAGGGCTGTCCACTCTCCCCATTCTTGTTCAACTTTGTGGTCGACGTACTTTTAGAGATAACACTCTCCTCATCTAAATTTCCGGGGGTTGAACTTCTACCGGGAGGTTCACTTGTTGACTTAGAATATGCAGATGACATAGTTTTATTTGGTGAAGACGCTGACAAAATGCAGAGTCTTCTGACCACTCTAAGCAACAATGCAAGCATGTTCGGGATGCGATTCTCTCCCTCGAAATGCAAAATGTTGCTTCAGGATTGGGTTACATCGACACCCGAACTAGTGATAGGGAGTGAAGTAGTTGAGTGTGTCGACCGCTTCACTTATCTTGGAAGTCTCATCAGCCCTTGTGGTCTGGTGTGTGACGAAATCTCAGCACGGATACAGAAGGCTCGACTAGCTTTTGCCAACTTGCGTCATTTATGGCGTAGGCGAGATATCCGTCTATCAACCAAAGGACGTGTTTACTGTGCAGCAGTTCGTTCCGTCCTACTTTATGGCTGTGAAACATGGCCGGTAAGAGTAGAGGATATTCGTAGGTTACTAGTATTCGATCATAGGTGTCTTCGAAGTATTGCTCGTATATCCTGGGACCACCGAGTAAGTAACGCAGTTGTTAGGAAACGGGTACTAGGTAAGGATGGCAAATCAATTGATAAAGTAGTGAAACTTCAACAGTTGAGATGGCTGGGACACGTGTTACGTATGCCCAACCACCGACTACCTCGACGTGCTATATTCAGTGGTATAGGAGTAGGTTGGAAGAAAGCTAGGGGCGGCCAGACCAGACTACCTGGTTGGGGACCGCGAGATGATAGCAACCGATGGTTAGAGACCCTGAATGACATGGCTCAAAATCGTTTGCAATGGCGCAGGTGCATCCACTCTCTATGTTCTCCCAAATTCTAATTATCTGAATTCTTCATGGCCCCTTTTTTCCTCTTTCCAAATTTATTTCACTGGATTATACTCGTTAAATAACATCTCCAAACCCTAATCTTCCCGATTACTGCTTATACTCTTGCTACCTCTACCACTACGGGATTTGAATCGACCACTGCATCTCTGTGCTAATGTGGTATGGCAACTCGAACTGATGTACGTACGTACTAAGTTCTACGTTATTACTGACTGACTGACTACCGACACTAATGGAACACAAGTAATTCAAAGGCACCCTGTATGGTACTTTACATTGGTCTACGCACTCACTTAGCTCTTTAGTGGGAATATTACTACAGTCCTGCTAAAAAACCAATGAACCCCCCTACCACCATCAAAACAATAAGTCTGTATTTGCTGCATATAGCAATTTTATTTTTCAGAAGATATAACAGTAAGAATTGGAGTAAAATAACAATATACAACAGATGCACGTGGTACATGTCTTCATCGATCATCTGAAATAGAGAATACGGATATTAGCTAAACATGCTTATTTAGAAAGACTAGTGTTTACTTTGAACTTACTGCGTGAGAATGTTATACTGGAACTGTGAATAATGTAGGAATCTAGTCTCCCAGGGCGTACGAAGCACTCAAACTGGAAGACAGTTGTCACAAATTAATTCGAATATGAAGTTGAGAATTTGCAAGTACTTTTCATCGTAAAGGTGAACATATTAGATAACGGTTGACATCATACCGTAAAAATAACAAATTTGCGAGTGGTGAATTATGGTCTATAAAAAGGTGAGCTTAATAACAGTTAGTTACATTTTTAATCCCTGATCATGACCCTTCGGCTTCCTTTTGTGGCCGAAACAGCAAACATACACTACACACTGATAGCAGATTTCCGGCTTTTCAATGTTAAGCTTGCTTTAACGCACTACGTAATGCGTACAACCCCTCCATTACTGCTATGTGGCATATTTTTTCATAACAAACCCTCTGCAATAGATTGGTAGCATCTGTGGTTGTCGGAAGCCTGGGTACTTTCGAAAGCAATACTGACATCCCCTACTGCTAGGCACTAAGTATTAGTTTGACTCGTTGGTGGGATATTGTTGTCCGCAATACTGAAGAAAATTAAAAACCGGAAATTGTTCCCTTTCATTTTGCCGATAACATCATAAAGGACAGTTAGGAATGAACATGCGGACAGTCAGTCACAGGACGCTGCAACAGTTATTTCAGCTAAGAAAAAACGAACTTCGGCTTTGGATATCTAGAAAACAAGTCAAAACAAAACCGATTTTCATTTTAAAACATAAGACTAACCAGCTTGACTGAAGAAATACATTGACTAGAGTAGAAGCAGCAAAAACCCAAAAAACAATGCTGATTCGAAGTAAATTTCACACCAACATGTAGAACATTACACTAACTGCGGCATCTTAGCACAATGAAACATTAATTACATAGCTACACAAAAGAAATAGCTAAAAGAAGCACAGAGCGAAGATAGCCGACCGCCATTACGTACAAAGATGGCTGATATAATAATTCCCGCCACGTTCTGATTGGTTGCTAAGCTGAAGGGCACATTTACGAAATTGAGTTGCGTTTAATTGCAGCCATTGTGAAATATAAGTTGTGGGATAGGTCCTAGCTATACTTTACTAGCGCAAAACAAAGCGCGTGGAATTATTATATAAAAAAATGCACAAGCTCAACAATCTTAGACCGTTTGAAACAAACACAGATGGATCGTACTCACTATCTCGCAAAATTATATTGACACAGAAGATGGTTAATAATTACAGATTTGAAGCCTTATCTGTATCCCTGCTTTCGAACTTTTGTATTCTGTACTTTCAGTCGACACCCTGAAAATTTTGTGTCATCTGAATTCGGAGACATCAATAGTTTTAGATAAATATGTATAATTATTCAATGTGTCAACTCCCTAAATGATTTAGGTTTACTAAGCTTTGAACAGTCAAGTGGCTAGGATGCCGCTTACAAACAATCACGATTACAAGAGGTTGATTAAAATTTGATTTCGGGGGAAGCAGATATTATGCAGACTTTCAAACAAAAAGAACGGCGAAGCTCAATCCTGTGGAGTAATCCTTATGGTACCATAAATCCTGATGAGCCATCGAGTCACAAGTGTGTGCTATCGAAACTTCGATTCCATCGCTTCGGTGAATTTGGAAGTTTAAAAAAATCACCTGGTTTATAATAATTTATCTTAAGGATATTGGATGTTGGAAAATCATTTGTACACTAACTATATACTGTCAGTAAATAGCGCAGTCTTCAAACGTTTGGTAACAGGAAGCTATGGGGTCATATTATCTAGCTTTTATACTGTTAGTATGTAAGTGTAAGATATGATCAGCTTTATACTTAAGTATTTGTAAATTATGAAACTGAGGGCACCTGTGAAATTCCTGCGAAATACGTGAAAACTCTGTTTTCAATTGAAAATGGGAAGGAAACAACTACCCAAATCCTGAAATCACAAATTATACAAACTTTAGAAAGTTTATGGGGATCATGTCATATGATAGTGTCTGAAAATACAAATTCAGATGCTGTAGAGGATATCGTTGTTGTTTATAAAAACATGTAAGTTATTCGTCAAAATAATTTTCCACCATTCAGGACGAAGGATTGCTTTTTTTGCTACGATTTCATATTCAGAAGTCCAAATGTTATACAATATAGACGAAGTATGTGTTTTCCAACAAAAATATACGGTTTTGATTTCAGGTCAATGTCAAAGACCTGAATTCGGGTCAAATGAATCTACTATATGTGGATCACTTGCTACATCGGAATTAGAGACGGGCTTCGTTCGTTCTCGTGAAGATTACTCGGATTTTAATTGTAAAAGCATTATTGAGGGCGTTTTTGCCTTTGACTATCGAATTGTTGGAAGTACCGGATTATGCAGTAGTCCTTTTAGTTTAATAAAAGCATGTCAAAGACAAGGGTCTCCGCTTAGAGATAATTCCATCTTGGAACAGACGTTTGGTTACTGCCCAAACTTTCAAGATCAGTCGATCCTTGAAGATCCCAATATAGTTTTTGGAAAAGCAAATATTTGGCGATGTTACGGACGCTGGACAGATAAAAGTGGAACTATTTGGGCTGCAATTGCTTATGATACTAATCAGCTGAGATTCCGATACCGGTGTTTAACTACACGTATTGATCAACAAAATCCTCAAGATATATATTATTGGGGTAAGTTGGTGGTGGAATTCAAAATTAAAGTAGACTTTCAAAATCCATTTTTACAGATTAAGAGTAACGTATTGCGCTTTCGACTTTGACAGGTGTTGTTCAGCCATTCAAGTCTATTCGAATCCTTTTCATCATTAGAAGACCTTAGCACTGAAAATTGTAGGTAGAAATCTGTAATGAATTAGGGTTGCAACTCGCTTTCCCACACTGTTTCCAACCTGTCACTATGCGAACATTGGGTTACAATAACCACTGCAAGATAAAATCCTTGCTAGTTTGACCAACTTCAGTCTAGCGTTTAATGCTCTTTCAAAAGTATTTTTCAGTTACTCATAATACTAAGTGACTGTTGGGCTTCACTCAATGTGCTAACTGAACCAAGGCTATGAAAGATTGATGCTATGACTTAGTTAATTAAAAATGGGTATACCGAAGCTTTATTTTAAAACTTGTCGCTGGTCTCCAGTAAAGTTTTTCTTGTTTTTCGTAGAAAACAAAACAGGAATACACAAAACAGTTTGTCTATATAAGATTATGAGACATATCGTTTTTAAGCTTCATCTTAAGGATTTTCTTCTACTATGGGTAATTCTTGGAAAATTCAGGTAAAATCAAATTCATTCTCAAGAGCTTCAAAGCAGGATTATCACACAATTATTTTGGTGAAAGGCTTCATTTCTTGTACACAAAACCGTACTTTATATAACTTAGATTCGGTTATAGGTAAGTAGGTGTTACTTATCTTAATTCAAGTACATTACCATTGAAGTCCACAGATATACTTTACCCTGTACATTAACGGAAAAGAAGATTTGGTATATATTAAATGGCTAGTTACAAGTAGAATCATCCTAGTGGTAGCTTTATAGGTAAAAGTGACACTTTCTTAGAAGGTTAAGGATATCTGATATAACTCATTTTAGGGCTTTAGATTAAGATAAAATGTATTCCTAATACAAGAGTACTATTTGTATCACAATGGCTTCAGCTGTTGGTTATTACAATGTCAGTAACCTGGGTTGTCAATTCTGAAATTCATTTTGTATCAAGCTGGTGTCGGACAACTCGTATCCTAGTAGTTACTTTGAATGTAACCACTTCACTGAATCTGAACTAAATCTGAATGACTTACCGACGAATGGTCGGTTTAATATACAAAATAGCTTTGGTTTATTGGTTCATAAATACAGTGGTATATTGTTACTACATTTAAATGGTACGTTTACTATGTTTGGTGAGCAGGTTGCCGACCAAAATACATTAACCATATTGTTCTAGTAAGATTAGTGCGCAAATAACGTTGGCAGTTTACTGCGTTTATTTAATATTACCACTGAAAGGTCCCTTCGTCCTACTTTGCACAAAACCGTTACCACATCAAATCGTCTGCGTCATGAATATATATGATGAATATGACACCATCAGCGTTCCAAAATACTGAAATGCTTAAGTTTACAGAAAATAAGAATTTAACTTCAGATTATCTTATATGAGACTATTCGCTTAAAAGAACATGCTTGGGCATGAGTTTTATCATAATATTCTCGTTAAAAACAATTGTATATCAAAGCACATGTCTTTTGAGCTAACTAATTTAATTTGCCTTCTTTTCAGGTATGTCAACTAACTCAGACTGTAAAGTTTTATATAATTACAATAATGCTCCTATCAGACTAGAACTCCGACCTGCATTTGATCCTACAAGCCAACTAAGTGAACTGCAACCGGGATGTAAACTACCTACTAATTTTAGCGGTCATTGGTTTTACCCCAGTGAATATCAAACTTCTGTAAGATTAATTATATTGGTAGATTTTTAAAAATAGTGTATAAAAATTTGCCGATTTAATACTGAGTTAAACATTGCTATGTTGTGTGCGTATTCTAAGAAGACATTTGTGGCAAATGAGATTTTAACAGATTTTTAGTAATTTCGTTTTAAATAATGAAATAGATCCACTCACTCATTGAAAGAAAAAATAAAGATGATTCAATTTTCTTTTCAACGATATCGATTGTTGAAACTGTACAATCACATTTATTTTACACAAGGAATATATTACAAGTAGTCGTTTTCATAATACCCATGTTCTCATTGCATTATCAGCATTGAAAAAATTAGATCGATTTATTTCAACCATATTTCCAAAACGTTTAAATGGTTATCATAAAATATCCCCGACTAAACTAATCTGGAGATGTGGAACATTGGATACCAACTGAGTAACTTACAGTTGACGCGCTCTTAGCGATCCCTAGGAGTCCCGAGTTTGTTCTCGCTTGTGTTCATGAACGTTTTCTGCTGAATAGTCCAAAATATGTGATGAAAAAACCATCGTGTGCTCCTAAGTTTTCAATGTCTGTTTAGCCGAAGTGAGTTAGCGATTTTATCCCATAATGATCAATAATTTGTTTGAACGTAGGTCTAGAAGACTTTACACATCATAGACTTTATTGATTCTTACAAAACGACCTATCTATATTTAACAGTTTAAACTATTCGGTTTAAGATCGAAAGAGACAATAGTGTCTATATGTACCAAAGGATCTTAAAACATTAGTCATCACTGATCCTCATTTAGGTCTGACGTTTATTTTGTGTGTAAATTTAGGTCAAAATAAGCATATTACGTTATAACATTATTGGATATTCAAGTATACATATGTACACATTGATTTAGATCTGGCGAACTAAGTGGATAGTTTGTACCACACTGTTAGATGAATGAGGTTGGTAATGTTAACAAATAAAACTACAAGTGTTACCTTCACCTTCAAGACCACAAGTCTCACATATCTATCAATAAAGAGTAGTAGAATTTGGAAATAACTTTTTTCAAACATCAAAAACCAGGTGGTCTTAAAATTTATTGTAACTGATAGAGCAACTAAAGGTTTATTTAACAGTTCTTTAGCTCTAGTGTTTGTTTAGGGGCTTGTTATACTGTCCGTGTATATAAGCCAGTGGGAATGGGGTTTGAGCAACTGAATTGGAAGTTGAAAGCTGAGAGCTTTAGTCAACAACCTACCTCCTCTTCGATAATATAGATCATGTTCCGTCATATTAAAGTTCATTTTGATCTAATGACTTTATTCAGTCAATAAAGCGATGGTTGGTATTTTTTCGTCTCAACAAACTTTTTCCAGGCATATGTCTTTATGTGAGTTAAAGTAATCTTATTTCTTCTACAGACAATGTGATAAGCGCAGAAGTATCAGTTTGCCGGAAATTGGACCTGGAATTTATAGTAAATTATTCCAAATATTTTGTTCTTACTACAGGTTGATATCAATGCTACACATATATATATGAAACGAAAACAAGCAAACTTTTTATACGACCATATTTATTTTGTTTGCCGACAACAACAAGAGTCTCGTTATTTAATGACTGTTATCACTCTTGGTAAATGGTGAGTTTTTATTATACAACCATTTGAGTTTTTCAAAAATGTATCCATTGTTATTTTTATCACTGGTTGATGTTAACTCTCGTTTTATATGTTCGAAGTTAATTGGTAAAAAACCTAAGCTTCTTGCTTACTGATAGGAATCATCAGAACGTTTGCAACCTGGAAAGAAACTACCTATCTTCATCAGAAATGCTAATTAGTATCCTTTGATTTCGCTTTAAGCTCGTTAGTTGATATATATTATCGTTTCGGAGCAAAACTATAGACATTAACACCGTCAAATGCCGGCTCAGTGGTTTAGAGCCTTGATTTCCACATGCAAGACCGATAGTCTCATTTTAGACTTCCACGTGTGCGGTCGTGGATCCTCACTGTTGAGGAATCACATACTATGGTGAAATGGCTGTTTAGTGCTCCCAGGTTTCCAATGTTGTGCTAACATTAATCAGTTCATGATTTTAGAATATAAGTTAAGTTTTAATTCTTTGTTGCACAACAACTGCGGTTGGCTTCTTGATGACATTACAACGCGGGTGGTAGAAATGGATTTTCCATAAAAACTGAAAGTGCTGATCCTAGTGGTTTTGATTAAGAAACGGCATTGGGATAGTTTTCTGAACTGGATCTTTAAAAAGAAAATTATGACTACTTCTTTATAGTTGACAAGCTGGCTTGAAACATTGTTATATACTGTCAGGATTAGTTACTCTAACGTTATAATCCATTTTCACGAGAAAATCTGACAAAACATTCCACAAATAATTAAATAAGCTTATTATACTTGATTACAAAACCTTACTTCGCTCACCTTCATCACTTAATTTACCTTCAACATTTGAGTGTATTCCTCTTCGAGAAGACATGTGATTTTGTACTGAACATTTAAAAAAATGTTCGTTTTTTCCTATTGCGTACTAAAATAGTCTCAATGAATTCTGAAAATGGATGTAATCGCCTGATTTCCGTCATCAATAGTGAACTTCGCAATATCTTTTTAAAAATCCAATGCTTTCGGACTACGATTTAATTTCTCGATTGTTCTTTTTATTTTGATATTAAGACAGATAAGCATAATCTTCATAGTGACCTAATGGTCGTACAAACTTACGAAGCCTTAATGAATTCTGTAAATATGAAACGTTGACTGAACTCCACTTACCGTTAACAGAAGATACGTTTCTTACTTCGTAAAATGTCTGAATATAAAATCTTAGCTTTCGTTTTCGGACAAGCGTTTCCATGTATAATAATAATAACAATTCAAAATTCACGTCGGAATTAATAGACCAAAATCCAGAGTTAGTATTATTTAATGAAAACGAGAGAAATGACTCCTATTCACAGTTGTGAGAAACTATGCACAGTTACAATAATCTCACTGATAAGTTGATATTGTTAATTTAATAAATGGGTGTTGATTTCACTAACAATTGATGGAGATTAGTTTTGTCATAAAAATTTTTAGAACGTTTTTGTGTGACCTATCTGACATGGTATCTACGTTAATATAACCTTTTACAAGATTTGCCCACCTTTGTATTAAAAATTTCTTTTGTAAATCAAATATAAACTCACGGTAACTGTATTCCAAGATTTCGGAATTCAGTCTTTTGCACCATAAATTTGTCTTTGATTTTAAGAAAAATATACAGGCCAGTAGTTGCTCTCGGATAAATAGTTTCAATTTTAATTGTACGGGTTTTGTGAAGACTGGTTTAATTTGTAGTTTGTATTCATTATAGATTTGTCCCATCTGACGCACTACTCAAAACTAGTAAGCACCGGACATCTATTTCGTGACAATATGGAACTCCTGAGCAGCACACTCTGTTGACTCCGTAAGGAATCGGACCTAGCACCACTTTCCATGGCGAGCTCTTAACTGTTATCTTCACTACGTAGATACCCATCTGTATAATTCTGTCTTTAACTGATTTTTGATATTGCGCGACGACCATCCAATGTTATTGATATTTGAAATTATTCTCTTTCGATTTTTAACTTGAAATTTAGGGATACCTTAAAGTAATTCACTAGTGATATTTAGGGTTCTATCCTTAGTGCAATGCTAAAGAGTCCTATACTATGACGATAAAACTTTCCAGTCCTCCATCATTCTCAGTAGTATCCCTAATGAGATCAATATGTGACATATCCCACCTATAAATTATTATTCCAATTAATTTGCATGATATTTAGTTATATCAGTTGCTTTCGTAAGCCCATCCAATGTATATTCACATGAGGTGTATATAATAATTAGTGAAATAAACCGAACATTAACTACTAAAAAACAATTTTTTTTGTTTTTGAAGTGAAACAGATTTTATGTGTATGGATTTTATGCCAAGACACCATAACATAATACGTTTTCGTATGGGTCGTCCATTTCCATTATTACATCGTGAGCGTCATTCGATGGGTGCAAGTTATATGCAACGTTTATATCGTGAAGCATGTCATTGGAGTTCATTTACATTAAATTATATAGAATGGACATATGAATATTTTGTTCAAGATCCACCAACACCAATTAATTGTCCTATACAAGGAAAATTTAAATTCATTCAACGTGGTCAACAACAAGAAAAGTATATAACCAAAATACCTGGTGGAATGACTCCTAGACCCTGGGTTCAAGTAAGATTTATTATTTCAACAATCTAGCATTTAGTAAAAATATTTACAACTATCCGTTTTATATAAACGGCAGAAGTATTTATTCTTAAAGCATTCAGTCGCGAAAAGCTTTGGTAAATCATCAGAAGTGATTGCATTTTTTGATTACAATTTCACCGGAATACCTTTTTCGTGAGAGTTTATTATTAAGACTGGCATCAAAACGAAACATTTATCTAATAATCCAGGAATTACTATATTGAGCTAAAAAATATTTAAATAATTCATTTTCATAAGCTTAACTTCACTATCTTTACGCATATGCAATGAGTTCGAACAAATGAATTATAAGTATCTGTTTTCTTCATTGTGAAGTGTAAACATATCCATTTTTTACGGTTAACATAACCGACCAACTTTAGTTAGACAACTATTGGAAGCCAAGTAACACTGGATGGTCACTTCATCTTAAAAAGGGACTACCATGAACCTATAAAGGATCCAACCCAAAGTCTTCGATTCCCACGCTGAGCGCTTGACTTTCGGATCACTGAAGCAAAATCAAATGGTGTACTTGTTTGACCTCAATCGGTTTGCAATATTGCGCACCTCTCAGAAGTCCCATACTAGGACAAAACAGCTGTCCAATGTTTCCTAGTATTTTTTTATGGTTTTCTTTGTAATGTGATCTATGAGTTTCAACATTCTCCACAAACAAGCTAAATTAACAGTATTGAGAAGGTGGAGAGAGTGAAGTGGGCGAAGAGCTGGCATATACTGACAAAATCCTTAAAAATCCAAAATCGTTTATGTACAACATATGTTTGAGTGGAAGATCTATCAAAACACACTTTTCTTACGTAAATATGAGGAAATATACCTAATAGCCATGTTTTAACAACTCTTATGTTTATTTAATTTTACTAAAAGATGTTTTGTAAATTTATCTTAGAGTATATCGATATATCCGAATCATTTAAAGGCACTTATAACTGACTTCCTCAAACAACAGATGTAATTTAGAATTAGTTTAGCTCACAAAACCTGCGAAATTTCCTTACACAGGAGTACATAATTAACGAATCTCAACAAAGTATTGTCACACAGTAAATTAAAAATAAATTCCCAGATACTGTACTTATTAAAATGACAACTGCTTTTATCGTTAAATACATAAACATGACTCAACAGTTAAGCGCTACAGTATGTACACAATTACGGATACTAAGCTGGTTTGTAATTGTGAGACTTTTGAAAATGACACTATAAATCTTCAAGAATGGAGGATTTATACAGACATTAACCAATAAATATACTTGAGAGTATAACTACTCTATTGGTCAATAAAATTTAAGTAATTACCTAATTAAGTCACCCATATATCCAAGAATATTGACATTTTTTTATTGAATAATGAAAACTGCTTGATGATTAAAGTAAGGAAAGATTGATTCACTTATTATTGATTCGAAATTCATTCAGTCTGATTTTGTATTTGTCTTTTACCTTAAGGTCCTTTGTTACAATTATTGGGAGTCTAATATTGAAGCTTGTTTAAATGATCCGAAAACATTACAGCTTGATGTACAAAAATGTTGGCGATTGGATTTTTCAGGTCAACCTATATCTGAATATAACGTTGTTGATAATTATATTACATGTGTCGGTTATTGGATGGAAGACACTAAGTCGTTTTTAGTTACTTATGATAAAGAAGATCCAGTAAGTTTAATACATTTAAACTCTAGCGCTTTATTTACAGTCGGTAACCAAAATGATACAGAGATCACAAGATTTTACATTTAATGGGCTGATCTGAATTTTGGTTTTCAGATCCGTAACATGTAGATATTCCATTGATCCTTGCATTACTAAAGGTACTGAGAAAAGACTTGATATGACTTTGATTCACTATGCTTAAAACAGTAACACTGATACCAGGGATCCAATATTACACCGCTTGGTAGTCCATGTAGAATTCTCTTGCGTTTAAACCCCAATTAGAACAAGAAAGAAGACAACCGATATAATGTGCACTCTGGGACTCAAGCCCAGTACCATTCGCTTTAAACTCCATCGCATTATCCACTTATCTACTGAGTCCTGATATCCACTTGCTTGTTCAATGAGGTGAAGTTTAAATTCTCCCTTAAAAATGTTTATTACACGTATTTTTTAATTTCACAATAAAGCGAAAATAAAAATTAGCCTAGTTAGAAGTTACATTTTTAACTTCCAGATAGACAGGTTTTAGTTAGGGTTATGCTCCGCATTTCAGTGTTCTAGCCGTGCGCTTTATCCAGCATTTTCATTTTCCATCAATTTGTCAGATTAATATTGCGTATCGAAGTGTTATTTTCATAAAGGATTGTATTTTAATTGTTTAGAGTTATTCATAATTTTATGCTATGAACATGTCAATGTAGCGCAGTCCGACATCTAGAATGGGGAATACAGAGTAATTGCAAGTTGGGGCCTGCAATTAAACTTTATTATTAAGTACTTACGTGTATAATGAATGAAACAACGACTGAATACAATACATTACTTAAACTTTGAGAATAGAACGGATAACCTTAGCCGAAATAACTAGTTCAAACACTGTTGTATAGATGTTTCTTTGATTGTAATTACCGATTTTAACAAAATCTTGGATCATTCAATCCTTTTCTATTCTACCATTATTATGGCTGACTATTCTTAACACGAAATATATATCGTTTTCTTTTCTTTTTCTTTCTGTTAAATTTGTATTTTTAGGTAAGCAATAATTTTCGTTGTTGGATTTATAAACGTTTAAGTTTTCGAACATACCTAATGTCACGTGGTCGTGGTAATCGTTGTTCTAAAATTCAAACAGCTGAATCATCTTTACCAGAAGAAGGTGCATCATTATTATTAGAATTAACAGAAGATGAATATCAATTTGATGTATGTCCAATGTCATGGGATGATGGACGTAATCCTTATGCGAATCCGGCTATTTTAGATGTTTATGCAAGTGGTTGTATACTGCGTCCATTCAATGGTCTATTGATCTGTTTAATTTTAATACATATATTATATAGATGATGTTTACATACAATAACTATCATTCTATAATCATTAATTTGTAAACATACATAGGAAAAAACGGATGCTATTTTTCAAGATTTTTTTTCTACAAAACTTTGCAAAAATTATACTTCTTTTCTATATGTACAAATCGTCAGCCGACTGTTTCAGTTGTAGTTTCTTACGTCCTTCCTTTTTATAACATTTATGATTTTTGTATATATTTCAATTTGGAAAGAATAAAAAGAACTTGTTTTAGTAAACAGTCTGTTATTTTAGCTGAGGTTATCAAACGGAAACAGTGATTGTATATTAAAATTGTTGAGTCAATCAGTCAGTAACGACGTAGAACTTCGTACCTACGTACATCAGTTCGAGTTGCCATGCCACATTAGCACAGAGATGCAGTTGTCAATTCAAACCCCATAGTGGTTGTGGTAGTAAAAGTATAAGCAGTAATCGGAAACATTAGGGTTCGAAGATGTTATTCAAGAAGTATAATCCAGTGAAATAAATTTGAAAAGAGAAAAAAGAAAGGGGCATGAAGAATTAAGAAGATTAGAATTTGGGAGAACACAAAGAGTGGATGCACCTGTGCCATTTCAAACAATTTTGAGCCATGTCATTCAGGATCTCTAACCATCGGTTGCTATCATCTCGCGGTCCCCAACCAGGTAGTCTACACCTACCAACGTGACTCAGTCTACTTGTCAGTGACTTCATGGACTTGTGCCATGTTTTGGTCTGGTCGCCCCTAGCTTTCTTCCAACCTACTCCTATACCATTGAACATCGCACGTCGAGGCAGTCAGTCGTTGGGCATACATAACACGTGTCCCAGCTATCTCAACTGATGAAGTTTCACTACTTCATCAATTGATTTGCCATCCCTACCTAGTACCCGTTTTTTAACAACTGCATTACTTACTCGATGGTCCAAGGATATACGAGCAATATTTCGAAGACACCTATGATCGAATACTAGTAACCTACGGATATCCTCTACTCTTACCGGCCATGTTTCACTGCCATAAATTAGGACGGAACGAACTGCTGCGCAATAAACACGTGCAATTGGAAGATCTATTCACGAGTTCGCGCACAAAACCGAAGGCCCTGGGTTCGAATCCCGTGAGCGGAATCGTGGATGCGCACTGCTGAGGAGTCCCGCAATAGGACAAAACGGCCATCCAGGTTTCCAAAGGTGGTCTAACATCAGTCGGTTCATGATCTCAATCCCGAACTTAGTAATCTCCACAACCCCTACACTAGAAAATTTTCTTTTGAGAGCAAAATTTATTAGTTCATTAGTCAACTTTTCATAATTTATTAGGATCAGAAATCAAAAAGGATACCTTTAAATCAATGTGAAAATTTAATTTGTCTATCAAAAAGCTTCCAAATGTTCTCACATGGTCACACCTATACAGCCACCACCAGGGAAATCTTACTCGCTGCCTTGTCGCGGTATAATGAACAGAACACGAATGGGGACAACCGAACATACTTGACAGAAAATTACAGAACTTGCTAATAAAATCTAGCCATCATATAGTAAATGCTTAATTTGCAAAATGTCTATCATTTGTCTTGAAATGACTCAGAATTCATTGTTCTTGCATTTTCATACACATTGCATTCTGTTTTCATTCTTTATTGTTCGATCCTCTTGTCTCTTTGCTGCCAGACATTTTGTCCCTGAATAACGTCATATACTACTTATGTCGATATAAGTAGCACACACCACAGTAGCATCACTGTTGTTTACGAAATTGAGAGGACGAAAAGCGAATGCCCGGCACCTTAGCCCGGTTGATGGATATGGAGGATCCATCTAGGAGGGTTAGAGAACCCTGATTCCAAACCAATGGTGTACATGAACTCCAGCATCTTAAGGGAACAAATGGCATATGAACCTATTATTGGTTACCAGATACCATGGAACTGCAATAATAATATGTATAGATTGGAATTTCGTGACTTAGTGTAGTCCATTTTCTCAGAGTAAACAAATAATGTAATTCAGTTATTTATTTATTATGAGGAAAAGGATTTCACTAAGTTACGAAATGTCACTTATTCCAATTTCTATTCATTAGAATGTCTCAGACATATTATATCTTGTGTCCATAGAATAGATCTTATAGTGTAGCTTAGATTTTCTCTAAATTGCAAAGCGATACGAATCAGTTGGATGTGCTCGGCGTTTTATTAGTATAAATAAAACTAACTTTTATGAATATTATTGTTAAGTTTGTTTAACATTGTTCTTACCCGCTTTTCTTCCGTTCTTTTGCGTATTGTTTTATACTACTTATTTATATTCAGTAAAGAGTTGTATTCCCAACAATGTTTACACTTCTGTTGTAACTCAAGTTTGTTGTGTAATATTCTGAAATATTTACATATACTTATAACGTTTATTGTATTTATCATTATGATTACCTCAATCACTGCAGCAATTATCTACAGTTTTGTATATTTGTTTAAACGCAACAGCTTCCATATTGTTTTGCTCTTGCTTCGGGTTTTGCTTGCTGATAAACTGTTATCGAGTTTAGACACTGCTATAAGCCATCCTTTGCACTATCATACGTTGTAATTATTCTTTATGTTGCCGTTACAGGAATCCCCTTTTACTTCATACAAAAGGACTCGTTAAATGCCACAGACACCTCACAAGTTGAGGTTTGTAACAAAGTTTTGTGTATTATTCAATAAAGAACCGCTACTGTAGACAAATCGTGACCTGGACGCTTCGATAGACCTAACAATCATATTCTTCAAAAATGATTTGATGATCAAAATTAAATAAATCATTTGGTACTAATAAAATGCATTAGTTTTAAAACTAATGAAATGTCCGCTCTAAAATCAAGAACACTGAATGTTATATAAATGCATATAACTGTATTATGTTACAGCGAAAATTGTTCGAAGGTCAATAAAATGTAAAGAATGCAATAAACCTTCTGTCATCAAATCCATTTCAGCACACCTTGCTTTCTTTTATAAGAAACAGTAGAAAAAGTGCGGTAATTAATCTAGGCGTTAGATTCAAACAACTGTTCACTCGTTTGAACTACTCACTATTAATAAAAATTGTATGACTTTTAGATGTGTTAATTCTACTCTATTGGTTATCATATGCCCAGTTGTATCGAAAATTCTGGATTCTTAACCATATAGCATTGTAACAAATTCTTATTGCAGTTTGGCTATATATATATAGTCGTTGTACCTGTTAGTTGGTTCAATTATTGCTAATAAAAATCTATACTGAATCTATTTGTTATTGGTCATCGAGATTAATAATACAAGATTACAGACCTATGTTGAATTATAAGATGTCTGATCCTCTATTCACTTAAATTTATCTTGAACAAAATAGGAATAATTTTGAATCTCATTAGTATTAATAAATAATGATCAATAGTTCTAATGTGTAAGCTAATGCATATGAACTATCTTCTGTATCTGAGGTAAGAAACTTCAGCTTTAGAGAGGGTTGGATTAAAAGTGCTGGTGGGCGGCCTATGCTCCTCCACGAGGAGTAACATGCGTAAGTAAGTAAGCTTTAGGGAATATTAGTAACATTATTTAAAGGTTAAGAAAAATTTAGTTTATTATCTCATTCATCATTTCGAATTGATTGATTACGAAATTTTCCTATTTTTTGTACTTCGTTTATACTTCCATTCTAAATGCTTTAACCCTTCTGTTAGTTAAATAGAAGTTAGTCAGAAAGTTAATCAGAAATATAATAATCAGGTTTATATTCTGCTGGTAATGAGGGCGCGGATCGGGAAAGCACGAGCAGCATATTTATAATTGAAGAACATCTGGAACTTAAAACAACTGTCAATCAACACCAAAGTTAGAATTTTCGATACAAATATCAAGACAGTTCTATTGTATGGGGTGGAAACTTGGAGAACTACGAAAGCCATCATCCAGAAAATACAAGTGTTTATTAACAGTTGTCTACGCAAAATACTTCGGATCTTTTGGCCAGACATTATCAGCAACAACCCACAGTGGGAGAGAACAAACCAGATCCCAGTGGAGGAAGAAATCAGGAAGAAGCGCTGGAAATGGATAGGACACACATTGAAGAAAGCACCCAACTGCGTCACAACACAAGCCTTCACATGAAAGCCTCAAGGTCAAAGGAAAGGAGGAAGACCAAAGAACACATTACGCCGGGAAATGGAAATAGACATGAGAAAAATGAACAAGAATTGGATGGAACTAGAAAAGAAGGTGGAGGACAGAGTGGGTTGGAGAATGCTGGTCGGCGGCCTATGCTCCATCAAGAGTAACAGGCGTAAGTAAGTGTTGAGGTTCGGCAGAATAGAATACTGGGAAGGAATCTAGTGTAGGTAAATTAACGTCCCATACGTGTAGACGTAGAAAATCAGCCGTTATAACATTACTATTGATAATTCAGACATATATAGAAACTATTACATCACATAATTTTACTTCATTTTATTTGTGTATTGAATAATGTATGTACAGTGTTATTACTAATTAGATAAGTGATAGATTGTTTGTTATTATCAAGGACATTAGATTTTTCTTCGTGTACATTTAAGGTTGCATTGTATACGTTGTGGTGATTACATAAAATTGTTTTTAAAAAATGTTTACAGTACTATAATTAAATAGAATAGACCTTGTAAAGGAATTTGACTTTTGTGTAATTGTTGCTATGATGTTCTTCTCTCTTCAAATGATCATTTTACTAATTTTCTTTTCATTCTTCGGTGAGACTATAATTTATGGATGATCTTTGAGCAACGCAAGAGTGACCTTGAGAGTTTCTACTTAATAACTAGGACCAAATTTGGCTTATCACTTAGTGTGAGGAATTCGTATTATAATTTACTGATGATGGTTATTACTAGGAATTAGTTTTATGGTTTTCATCACGAACTGACATCAGGTATAATGACAAAACTTTATTTAGCTGAATGGATGAATGAATTTCGCGCCAAAATCTAAGACCTGTTGTCGTAAATCTGATTAGTTCGTCCATAAATTATAGTCTCGCCTATGATCTATATTTCATTATGATAAAGTCATGAGAAATAACTTGGCTGAATATTTTTAATATTTGATATCAGATGTTAAACGAAACGGATACAAAAGTAGACAGCTGGGAATAATTACTGCTTGTTTCATTCGTTAATCTAGTTTCCCAGCTAGAAGAAGGATGTTACTTTAGAATGTGTTGCTTTTAAATGTTCTTTTAAAGTTATCTACTGATAAGTCTATGGGTGTATAAATAGTTAAAATTAAGTCAGGTTAGGAAATTAACTCTCCTTATTGTTACTAATGTTCTCTATAAATAATCCGTTAGTCTGAAGTACAATTGATAGTTCTGAAGATTCTGGGCGTTTTTACCAATGAAGTTGATTGAACTGGTAAAAAAAATAAGAACACACCAGTTTTAGGTTTTTTTTTATATCGAATAATGTTTATTACTGAAACTCTTTATACACATTTCATTTCCTATGTAAAAGTCAGCCAGATATATTTCCATTAAAATAAGTTTCAGTATCAGTCAATAATAAACATTAATAATAAATGTGTGTAGTGTAATGATTCATCTTGATCCTTGACTCAATACTATTATGATATGAGCTACTTATATTCATAAAAGTAGGATATAACGACAATCAGGAATAGAATGTACTTCAGTAGAAGATCGAGAAAGAAAGAATGGAAACTGAATGCAATTAATATGAAAATGCAGGAACAATCAAATCTAAGATGATGGATTGATATTTACAAAAGAAACAGTCAAGTTTGAGACAATGGATTGATATTTTGAAGAATAAGTATTTACTGTATAGTAAAACATTCCATAATTTTATATTCCAATATGTCCGATCAGTTTCACTTTTGTTTTCGTTTACTACACTATGAGATCAAACAGTGTTAGATTTGATCCTATTTGAAGTTTTAAATTAATGTAAAACAGCTTTATCTGTGTTGTATAGTTTTCCATGCATATCTAGTTAGTAATAATCAGTTAGTAATGAAAATTTACATCACATTTGACAATATTAACAAATTTTATATTTTCATAATTATTTACATTCAATGGTGTAGATTAGAGTAGAATAGTAAAATTTTAACCCTGGAAAAAAAAATTGGTAATGTAAAGTTAATTTACACGTGAAATGTAAGATTCATATTTCATAGTGTATTGTATTCACATCATTTATGTAGTATTATTTTCAAAGAATTTATAGTCAATAATAAAAAAAGGCTACTATGAGAGTTGATTGTTTTGTTTTTTTTAAAGTAAATTAATTTATGAATATGGTTTAATGACATAATGGTTTCATTTTTACAGAATCTTCTGGAAATATAGTACTTTGTTGAATATGTTTTCATAATGAACTTTTCTGATCGTAAGTACAAATTGTACAGAAGTGGAAACACGAAAGTTAGTATAAGAATTCAGAACAAAAAAAGGAACTTCTAACAAAATTTCTATTCATTCACCAACCCTAATTGATTGGAAATGAATTCATCGATATATTTGTTCTCGTTTTGGAACATTTATACAATTGTTAACATACTGTTGTCAGTCAGTCAGTCAGCTACAACGTAGGACCAGGCACATATGTGCATCGGTCCAGGTTGCCATACCGCATCAACACAACAAGATGAACACCAGATTCATAACAGTGGTTAGGTAAAAGGTGGTAATATATAAGAGGCCGTGCGCGACCGGCCTCAAGCAGTTGTCCCTTGGGCACTGCGGTCACGCTCTCAGGTCTCTGAGACCGCCTCTAATCCAATTTCCTTTTCAGGTACCTCCAGAAGAACCCTTCCACGGTGTGGGCTACCGGGAAGTGATAACCGCCCTCATACCTCTAACAGCACCCAAGACCACTGTATCAACATACTGTTGTATCCCGATAAGAATAATGAATGGTAATTTTTTGGGATCCATTTATGGTCCAATATTATGAGTATATTTTTATCGTATAATTGTTATGTAACTAAACTGTTCATATTGATATCCCTCTTATTATGAGCTTTATTTTTACCTATGAACTATTATTATACCATTTACCATTCTTGAATTATGCCTTGTCTGTTAACCGCTACCTCCCTCATTCACAGCCACATCTGGCTAATTCCTGTACAAATGTTGTTCATATTTTATTGGTACGTTGTGGTTGGTTTGTTTGGTATATAAACTCAGTATGCTTGAAATATAATGATTCATATCTCAGAGGCTGAGACTTGAGTTCTGGACTAAACTGGCTGGGCTAGACAGGGAAGCGGGGTCAATCAGAACTCTAGGCCGTTCTTACGTGTTTACGCGTCTTTGGTCCGGTCAATAATACAATGCGCTCTAATCTGCAGTCCACAAGTCACAACACATACTATACGCCTAACTTCTAACAATTTTTTTATTCGTTCATCAACCCTAATTGATTGGAAATGAATCCGTCGGTATATTTGTTCTCATTTTGGAACACTTATACAATTGTTAACATACTATATGTCTAACAGCTCTTTATGAAAGTGAATTGTGATGATTCTTACTGTTATAGCAACTGTATGTAGTTTTTAACATGTGTATATGTCTTTCTCATTGTTTTATTTATAGTTAGGTGTTTCCTGGGAATTTCTCTACGATTAACTACAACCTCTCATTAAAATGATTCTTATCATCTTCGCTAATTTCATTGATGGGGATGTAGCGCTGGGTGACGTTTAAAGTAATTTCTTCCTTCTTTGTTTTCAAGTATCTTTAATGATTCTGGAGCCATGAGGTTCCCAACTTATAGACTATTATAGTGGTTTTTCTTGGAGAGCAACAGTGCAACGACTTGTGTGTAAATAATTTTCTTTTTTATTAAAATACAGATATATAAACAAAGAATATTCTTCTCAAATAATTCGTCTTCAGGTTCTACAATTATATGTCCAAATTAATAATCCAAAAAATAGGCATGTTTAAAGCAAAGTACATAAGTTAAGATTAGAATATGTGAATTTAGGGTTATTTGTAATATAAAAAAAGAAAATCCTTAATATTGAGATGACCAATATGAAATTTTGACTCAAATAAGTTTATACGTTAAATGGAAATATGAGGTTAGTGATCAGAATAGATATGGTTAACATGGGCGTAAGAGAGATAATAATGTAATTACAAATCAGAATAATATGAATTGTGTACAAGTTAGTAAATTGGGAGTGGATGCTGAATAAATTCCTCAAAAACGTTGACAGGTGTTGTAGTTATAAGAATAATGGGACTAAACAGCAGTGCGCACTCACGATTCCACACGCGGGATTCGAGCTCAGGACCTTAGGTCTCGAGCACAAACGCTTATTCCAACCAGTTTGTGGTTTCTTACTTCTGAAGTTATTTGAATGATCTCATCGACTTCCGAATTGTCCCGACGTTCCACGCAGCGAAGTTAACTGATACTCTAGTAGTAAGAAAGGGGCTCAACCTTTTGGTTCCTAAAGACTCTTGATTTTCATCAAAATACTTTATAATTCTTCTACCTGAAGACTTCTAAACTCTCAGATTAAAGTTAACATCGTTCAGGTGTTTTTATCTGTCTTATACCATGGTTTTTTTTATAAATTGGGGTCGCTGACTCTACACTCCACCTATCTCCTTTGCTTGGGCTTGGGACCACCATCAGTCATAAGTTAGCCACAAATTAAGTTATATATGTTTTTTTAAATAATTTAATTTATCTCACCCTTAAGACATCAAAAAAGAATTTAAATACGGTGTCACATTATTTCTCCTCATGTTGCCAACGTTTTTTTCAAGTTAAAAATAAAGATTAAATTCATAGATTACACGAACTCCGAATGTATGTAGTATTCTAAATACATTTTACATATTAAACGGCTTAAACTAAATTGAAGAGTAATGTTACAGGCTAGTTTCTAAATTTGTGCGTACTGACAATTTTAAAGATTATAGAAGCCTATTGTTGGACGCCGGCTCAGTGGTCTAGAGGTTAAGTGCTCGCGCACGAGACTGATAAGTCCTGGGTTCAAAACTCGTGAGGCGCTTCGTGGATGCGCACTGCTGAGGAGTTCTACAATAGGACGAAACGGCCATTCAGTGCTTCCAGGTTTTTCATGGTGGTCTAGCTTCAATTGACTCATGATCTCAACCACTGAAATTACTATAATATCCACAAAGCCCTTCTGATAATATCTATTTCTTAAATGATTCATGAAGGTAACAAAATTGAAATAATAAAGAAAAGTGAACATTTAGATAGGTATTTTGTTAGCCTGTCTTCCAACTAGCTTACTGATATACACGTTGCCCATATTTGAACCCAACTTCATGTTTGAATGAGGACACAAAGAATGAATGGGAAACTTTATTAGATAAATGAATCGTTATGTTATACAAACTCAGCCGCAGATAACTGGGGCAAATCTCAACTAGTAGCTTTCATTCATTAGCATCTATAACTTGACATTTAGTCTTGATCTAGGATGTATTCACAGGCAAGTGATATGTCTATATTAACCCAGCCTATCAACAAGTAAGCCAAATATAATTTCAGTGATAAAACAATAATTATTATATGCTTATTTCAATTAGATTTAAATATCAACTGTGAAAAGCACAGGATTTAACTATTGTTTATTTATTGACATTACAGTTGAAGGATCTAGTGTTTTAATCTGAATAACTTTTGCCTGATATCATTTAAACAAAGTTTGCCTAAATTGGTTCACTACTAAACTAAACATTTATGTTCAGCAGCAAAAACAAGTAAGAAGTATCTTAAAAATTGTATTGAGAAAAAGAGTTACCTTCAAAGATTTTATGATGAAATATGATAAGGTATACCAGAGGTCACGGTCAACTGTCGGAAGCTCCATTTAACAGTATGTTATGTTTTCATTTTGTAGAGTGAGATTAACCATTTATCTAAAATATCTAAAATAAATGCTATTTATGTCAACGGACATAAGTAGTATGTAACGCTAATCACAAGTAGAATGCCTGGTAGCAGAAGGTTGGAAAGATCGAATCGATTGTTATGGCAATGAACGAACAATGAAATTTGACACAACTAACTGAGAATTTTTTGATTGAGATCATGGACCGATTGATGTTAAACCAACTTTGGAAACCTGGAAACACTAGACGGCAGTTTCGTCCTGTTGTGGGACTCTTCAGCAGTGCGCATCCACGACCCCGCTAGCGGGATTCGAACCCAGGGCCTTCGGTCTCGCGCGCGAACGCTTAACCTACTGTACCACTGAGCCGGCATCCAATGGTGATAACTAAGGATTTGCAAATGAAGTATTGAATGTATTGTTTTCACATTTGATGAAAGAATACTGTGGTTTTATGCTGATAATTATTTGGTTGTCCCCGCCTGTGTTTTTGTTCATTACACAATCAACTGAACTAAAAGGTAAGAATAGGGTGGATTGAATTTTTATTTATTTATAAAAGAATCTTTAGAATTTACTAGAGCTAATAATGTGATTTTAAATCACTCATTAATTAACCAACATTCTTTATATAAATATAATTTGGTTTTCTATTTCATCAGTTCCTATGTATATTTACTATTATCTTAGTAAATCTAAAAATCACTTTTCTATACTTGCTATTTAATGTTGAAAGAAATGTCCTACTTTTAATGAAGTTTGTAACCGATTCAACGAGGTACCATTTTGAGCATTGGTATATATCCCATATAAATAGATCTTTATGTTAAAAGTATTAAAGAAAAGCAAGGTATGTATGTTCCTTTTTCTCGAAAACCCGAATATGAAACATACTTATTAAATCATTAAAGAAGTAAGAAGGTCTAATTCAATGAATAAAATATGTTTCTTCTAATGTAATCATGAAATCCTCTGGTCAAGGATCAAAGTTCCTTAAGTCATGGAATTACATACATAGTTAATGCGAATATATATTATCGTGATACTAATTCGAAATTTTATACTATCAACCATTAGTTTCGATTATCAGATTGTTTTAATATTTTGCTTATGTTATTTCTGATTGTTGTCGGTTGATTTCATTACTAAATGTAAGCGTATTCTATGTATTTACTGAGTTATCAACTCATTTTATTCTTTTTTATATAATTTCTCACTCTGCTCTACACACTCATTCAGAACACAGAGTACTTTTAGTCTAAACATAAACCTACCAAATGCTGAACATTACAAAAAATATGATTAGCTTACAGTAAAAACAAATACAATAAATTATGATCACATCGCTATAAAATTGGTACGATTTTTATTTAGAGCCATCATATGAGTAGATGTAGTTCATTACAGGGACAATCAATTATAAACAAGGACACCAGAACAAACTGATTTATGAATCGTGAAATGGAGCGTTGATGACGTTGTCTAGATAAACAATAAAAACTCGTCAAGCAAACCCTATAACTTAGAGAATTGAAAAACACACTATACCTGCAAATCTTTTTCATGACCTCAAAATTTTGCATCTAATTCATGTATTCGATGTTAAGGCTATACTTTAGTTCATTTAACTGAGGTTGTGTTTTGAAGGATCTTTCAAAAGGAACCAAGTGAGCCAAGTTAACTAGTTAATTTTCGATTCACTAGTGTTGTAAATCAAACTGAGTCGATATATATTTGTGCCTATTTCTGTTACTTATGGCTGACTGTAGTATAATGAAGTTATGAAAATCTCATCATTTACTTTTGACCAGGTAAGCCGGATAGTGTGTAAGAATGTTTTGCAATCGATGAACGTATAGTGTTGTCTATGTACTCATTACCATGGCAACAGTCAATCTAATAAATAGATATTTATGTGGCTTAAAGTGTTAGCTTATCTTTGTGACATTAAGAAATAAGTTACTGCGAAGATAATACCAATAGAAGGTGAAAGTTCAATGTTTAATATTCCGTATGTAACATTATCAAAAGCTTTCTGGATCAAGAAGTATAAACTTTTACCTAACGATCAATAGAATTTTTCACTCAGTTAAAATAGATTACTAACTTAGTAATTGTTTGTTAAAGCTTTAATAGAGAAACGGGTTGATTAACATGAAGCACTGATTTGTTTATTGCATTATCTCTGATCAACTTAGGGAAGCTTTCTAATACAGAAAGATGATTTTTCAGAATTGAGCCTTTATTTCATGAAGAAAAAACATTAATGTTACCAATTAGGTTTTTTATGATTAAAGAAAATGCATGAGTGTAGAAAATTTTCTTTAAACACTAAAACTAAAATTATTGATTGAATCTCTATAGTTTCCAGTTAATTCGAAACCCACAAGGGTATGCCATAAATCATCCTGAATGTTTTAGTGCTATCTATCTATCTATCTATCTATCTATCTATCTATCAATCATATAATTTTATTGATCAAACCATGAAAGGCGAAATTATTTAGCGACATACAAATTTACTGAAGTTTGTCAGATATTTTGAGTTTTAAATCTCAACTACTTAGATAAGATAAATAAATAACTTATACTTGTATATTAATTTTCACCAATAATCAGAACGCGTTTGGTAATTATAAGGAAATACATCTTTAATCAATTTCTTGTTAATAATTATTAAACAACTAATCTAGATTATTACCAACTTGGATATTCTAAATAAGTTTTAGAAGTCCCCAAATGTCGATTGTATTTGTTCTTATTTATCATTACGACTTATTAATTTATATACGTTGTCCGTTGTGATAATGAATCTTAGATGGGAGAAATGTTTCTACTCAGGTTTCAAAACCATTTGATACTTTGTACGGAAACTAAAATCTATGAAATCTTGTATTCTATTTTCAATCTTATATTATCAAACACATTAAACTGTAACTTATTATTTAAAACAGCTTAACTAGAAAATTTTATAATTGAACAATATTTGTTGATTAGCAGTGAAAATAGAAATATGAAATAGCCTTTTGTACACAAGGTTATTAATTAATAAAAAGAGTTGATAACGAACAAATCAGATTTTCAATGATAACTAACCATATAATTGAGTGGAAGCAACTTCAAATCTACTAGTTAAATAAATAGTAAACTTCATTCTTCGATAAAAATTACTGATAACAATAGATACTTAGTTTATAGTTCAAAATCATTCGGCTGAAATCGGTCCAGTGGATTGTGTAATCAAACTTAACACTTCATACACAAAGAAAACATCAATTTCAAAGTAATATCACTCATTTCAAAATCGATCTACGATACCTTTTACCACTGATTATTTTTGACAGCAATAACATACTATATGGACGATTCTAAAAGTTACTTATCGAAATCTTGTCAGTTTCTTAGTTAATCAAGAAGTAGGTTTCTTAGATGAATAGTGTATTACACAAGCTGACGAAAATTAACGTGATCATAAACTTTTTACAAGATTAATAAACTATGAAGAGTCGAAACAAGGTTTAGAATTAGGATAATCATGGAAGAGTGATACATAAACACATGGATGAAAGTTATTACAGATAGTTCTTTGAATTCGAACCTATAATACTTTTTATTAACCTTGAAAAGTTTATAGATCACGCCAAAATACTACATGCATTTTGGTTACATTGTTTTTTCCCCTGAAATAGTTATTAGTTTTTTGTAGTCATCTTAAGAACTGTTGACGTTTAATCTTGCCTCTAATTCTTCTCATGCTTATCAATTTTAAGCGTCTTAGTGGTTAAACATTGGCAGGTTATATACAGTTACTTACTTACACTTGTTTCTCCTCGTGGAGGAACATAAGTTGCACACCAGCATTCTCCATCCAACTCAGTCCTAGGTAATCCTCTTTTCCGTTTCCCTTCAGGATTCTAGGTTAGCCGCTTGCCTCGTGATGCAGTTTGATAATTTCCGTAATCCATGTCTTATACACTTCCAGTGCTTTTTCCTAATTTCCTCTCCAGCTGAAAGCCGGTTCGTTCTCTGCAACAGTAGATTGTTGCTTATGGTATCCGGTCAACCGACATTCAGTATCTTGCATAGACAATTGTTCAGAAATACCCATACATTCTTGATGGTGGTTGTAGTAATTTTCCAAGTTTCAGCTCCGTACAACAGAACTGTCTTGACATTCCTATTGAAGATTCTCACTTTGATATTGGTTGACAGTTATCTTGAATTCCATATGTTCGTCAACTGTAGGAATGCTGTCCTTCCTTTGCAAATCCTCGCCTTTACGTCTGCATCGGATCCTCTTTATTCATCGATGATGCTTCCCAGATATGTGAAGGATAACACTTCTTTCAGAGTTTCTCCATCAAGTGTGATTTGGTTAGTGTTCTCTGTGTTGTATTTGAGAATCTTACTTTTTCACTTATGTATGTTCAGGCCTACTGCTGCAAAAGCTGCTGTTACACTGGTTGTCTTCACCTTCTTTTGTTGATGTGTGATGGAATAAAAAGGCTAGGAGGTTATCTGCGATGCCCAAATCGTCTAGTTGCATCAAATCTGTTCATTGTATTCCGTGCTTCCTCAGATGTCGAGGTCTTCATAATCCATTTGACCATCAGAAGAAAAAGAAAAGTCCTTTCCACGCTGTCGAATGCTTTTCCCTATTCAAGGATGACGATGTATAGTGACGAGTTCCATTCAATTGACTGTTTAACGATGATTCGTAGTGTCTCGATTTCGTCTGTACACGACGTGTCCTTATAGGATCCAACCTGTCGATCTTGAAGCTGGACGTCTACTGAATCGTTCATCCAGTTCGGTAACACTCAGTTGAAAACGTTTCTTGGTACCGATAGTACTGGGATGCATCTGTAGTTCTAATATCTGCTTAGATCTCCTTTCTTTGTTGCCTTGATGAAGTATCCTTCTTTCCAGTCTGTCGACACTTGTTCTTCCTTCCAAATATTCCTGATTAGGGCATGGAACACCTTTACAATTACCTCTATGTCTGACTTCAGTTGGTATATTGTCTGGTCCTTCTGCTTTCCCGCTCTTGATTTTTCTGATAGCCATCCTGATTTATTCCATCGTTGGTGGAGTGACATCTATACGAAGGTCTGTGTGTGCTGCTTCGATGTTCGGTGGATTCATGGAGCTGGTCTATTCAAGAGTTCCTCGATGTGTTCTGACCATGTCTCTCTGTCCATGAATTTCAGTGATTGGCTTGCCTTCTTTTCCTTGACCGGTCTCTCTGGCTTACTATATTTCCCTGCTATTTTCTTCCTTGTGTCATATAGCTGTCTCATATTTCCTTTTAGCTGTTCCCGCTGTTGTTCTAGCCCTTCAATCTCTTTATGCCTGTCGACTCTAATGCTCCTCTTCACTTGCTTGTTTGATTCTGTGTATTCTTTATGATGAAGCTTCCTGCGTCCTAGCACCTCCTGACACGTTGAAGTTACTGCTTCCTTGATCTTTTTCCAATTGTCCTCTATAATAGTTTCTTCGAGAAGATTTTGTAAGACATGGAACTTGTTGTTGGTAACTATCAGTTCCCATATACCAATTGATAATTCACAAGCTATCCACCATTGTGTTTCAGATTTCGCTCAAACATCCAAGAACTGCCAGTAAATCTGATTAGTTCGTCCATATAGTATAGAATCACTGTTTTGACTTCTGACTAAATTCGGACCAAATTCAAAATCATCCATTACTCGTCAATAATTTAGTTGTAAACCCTACTATACCAACAAGAGGAACATTAGACCCTTCCATACCAACAACACACCCTGCTAATAAGAAACCTAGACTTCTTATCCTCAACAAATTTAGCTTCATTTCGTGGGAGTGAGTACGTGTAATTTTAAGGAGTATAAAAGCCTGTAATTACATGAGAAACCAAGTATATAACTGGAACCATTTTTATTTCTTGTTGATGATGAAACACAGTAAATCTGCTACATTCAAGCATTCAGTTCTCGTTATTTGCAGCGATTCATTGTTTATATATCCACGTATTTTTAAAATGCACCCTAACTGTAGAACCTGAGAACTTGAGAATATACTCCGTTTATACATCACGCTTTTTAATATGATGAGAGTTTTTAACAGTTCACAGACCGTTAGTTTTCAAAAGTCATTTCCAGTAGTCAGTTTGTTAGACTAATTACACATATCTGGTTCTTCAATCCAAACATACATCTAATTTTTTCCGCATCTTCATTCCTATATAATCAGTTGTATTAATCAGATTATTAGAATTCTGTTTTCAGTATTAATATCATGTCGTCAGAAAATAATTAGTACATTCATTTCGTGAATACTCTAATGAGAAATTAAATATTAATGTTCACACATCATGCTAAAGAGCTAATCGAAAAGAAATTTCTCTCCATTCAAGTTGTATTTTTAAAGTTAAAACAGGGATTGCTTGTTGAACAGGTTACGACTCACTGGAACAATATGATATATTTTAAAAAAGGGCTTGGTCCATCACATCAAGATAATGAAAATTCGAAGGTCTTTTCTATATGAAAGTTTTCAAAAAGGAAAATACATTAGAAAATGAGATTATTCACACTAATATTACAGAAATGATTGTTCAATTCACCAGTAATTAAGAGATATTTGTAAAAAGCAACTAGAAAATTAACGGATATATATCAAAGGCATTATGATTTTAAAAAGTGCGATAGAGAAAGTATGTGCATCATAGCATTGATTCTTTTGTTTTTTTACAGTATGGCTATGAAGAAAAACTGAATATCAAATGCAAAAGAAACCAGAAAGAAAGGAAAGCCTAGAGACGGGTTGTTCAATAAAACTGACTATAAGTTCATTTATATATTAGGTGTGGTTAGAGTGTTAACTGTGTACAACAAGGCCATCACTATTCAGTAACGACAAGAGTACATGTTTGAACATCTGTAAAACAAAAATAAGGGAATAGCGAACAAACTTAAAGTAAGATTAAATACGTAATTGTTTTACAAACGATTTAAATCAGTTTTAATCACATATATCAGTGGTAAGTGATTATTGACAATAAATAACAAAGATGAAATTTGAATAACCGTAGATATTTATAAAATTAGTTTATTTTCCGTTAATATTGTATTTTATACTGATGATGATGACGATGCTGGATTATTATCTTCACTCTCTGCAAGTATTCTTCGTATATGTAATGGTTTATTTGGATAGATTGTATAACTAGTCGGTTTCATATTATTTTTTTGTGAATTTTGTTGATTTAAGGGATTATTAAGAGATCCTTGTTGATTGTTGTTACCATTATCATCATCATTATATTCTGTAATATCATCCGGCAATGTGAAACCACCACTTGCGCCAATACAGGTAGTATGCTCTGGTTTAAGTAGCAGTTCTGTTAGTACAGCAATATCAGCATCCATTTTTTCTTTTGGCCATTCACCATAACATGCGATTAGTTCACGTCGAACTTTTGCAGCAGCACCAGACTTGCCATATTCTATTAATTGTTCCTAAAAGATGTGTACATTTTTTAAAATTGGTAAGTCGCCAAATTATTTAAAACAAAGGATGGAAAACGTACCTAATTTTTGAAATAAATGTAATTTATCGGTAAAAAAAAACAGATAAAAAACAATTTTTTAAGTGTTAGTTACTGTTAATTCGTATTAACAGAAGATAACATTTTTCTATTTCCCCGTATTACGTATAGAAATTTGTAATAAGAATGTCCAATTACCAACTAAGGCAGTGCGTGATTATAGTTGATGTACGAGTAGATTGGAAGGAAGCTTTTAGTACTTATACCGAATCATGATATAATTGCATGAAATCATTACAACAATTATCAGTTAGAGACAATGGGTAATATGGATAAGAATTGTTCGCAATCGCACAGGTGAATTTACTATTTACCTTTCCTTAGATCCTAAGATCCGTTATCACAAAATATTTTCTTATTCAACGAAATCATATTTTCACCGCGAATTATATTCTCTATGCCTAATATTTTACTACCACTAATACTGTTAAAACTTATACAACTCTGGAGTACAGCTGTGTAGACGTGATGTGGCAACTCGAACTAATGGAAACGTGTCAGACACTACGTTGCGTATGACTGACTAACTGATTTTAGTGACTAGTTCAGTTATCTGCAGCGTAGTATACTACTTACTTTCGGATTGCATGACAAGAGTTAATGTTTGTAATAACTCGATTACCTTGGCAATTCCTTAGGACGTAAATGTTTGCCTGGGGATCTTTATACTTAGCATACTATGAACAAACCAACGAATAACTATCAAATGTAATACTTTTAACATCTTATTATCTGGATGGAACTTGTCTCCAGTAGTTAAGAAGCAATGGATAATATTTGTGACTTTCAAAGTAGAAGGTACCAAATAAACTGTTAACTTTTTCAGAGGATCAAAAACCATCAGATGGATTCATAATGAGAAATAACTCAATACCACAGTGAACATAAACATACTGATTCATTTTTATATTAGTTGTTTGAGTCTTCCTATTTTTGTTTAGGACTGCAATTGACTAGTCTCACACTGGCATACTTGCATCCTGTGCGTCAGCTGGGTGTGTCTGAATCCCATCGCACGAGCTAGTGGCTATATGGACTCATTAGCTAAATGTATAGCGAGATGATATTTGAGGCGAACAGTAGTGGGTTCGAGTCCCAGAATGAAAGTCAACTCTGGGATGCAGGTACATCCAGATGACGAGTCCCAAATAGAACGAAATGCTCATCCCGTATTCCACTGATAGCCACCATATATCTCTGCTTATCAACATATTGAATGTTTTTACTTCAAATCGTTAGTTTTCTCTAAGTATTGAAGTATTGTTTATCAAAGCCTGCTTTCGAATTTTGCCAAATGAAACAAGATATGAGGAGCGTTCGATTTTATTGCTTTACTTGTTACTGACCATTTCTACCAAAGCAATTGGCAGGATTAGTAGTGAAGTTTTAATTAAATAATGAATGACGATGAATCAGTAAAAGAGCAGAATGATACAAAAATATCTATTTTAGCATTGAACAAGAAATAAGTGTGAGAGTATTTCAACTTACCAAAAACCCACTATTCGGACAAGCGCATGGTCTTGCACCAACAACTGCTCTAACGAGCTTTGGTAGAGGCATATTTGTTATGGTCATCAGGTAGGCCAAAGTTATTGTCACGCTACGAGAGACGCCACAAGCACTTTTTAAGTAATATGGGAACAGAGACAGAGAGTTATTATACATAATTATTATAATTTTGATCAAATAAGAGATTGAAATTTACTATACCATCACTCTTATCTTTACTCTTTTGTTTGGTTTCTTGCTGGTAGTCTTTTACTTAGCAAATAATGGATTGTGATAACTTGAACATATAAATAATTGTTTATTTAATCATAAGGTATGTATCAAAACCTGTGAAGGGTAAAGGAGTTACCTAGACAGGTTTGGTTTGTAATTCGGAGAAATTAAATTTAACTTGACATAGTTATCAATTACTCAGATTTGAGCAACATTATGTGTGGCTGTCAAAACCAAAGTTATGTGTTTGGGGTTGAGACCACACATTTACGGGTTGGAAACTGACTGTTACAAACACTAAATCGCGGTGCTAATAATTTTTATATCTGACTATTCCCAATAAATTAATAAATTGAGTCAAAAGTCAAACCTTTTGTTGGTGAACTACGAGTCTAGAAGTATACTTTACCATGTGAATTTAATTAGTGAACTGTCTGATAGGTCGACCTATAACGTAATCTGATGAACTTCAGCACAAAAATTACTAATACTAACCTCAATAAAGAATGTCAGATGTTTATTTCGTGACACTCTTTGGCTCATTATACAGCAGTACCATAGACTTTTTGTTTGAGACTCCTGATATGACCGAGATTGTGGAGTCTGGTCTTCTCGAAATGATCTCATAAACCCATTCTTTTATAGTCTTTGGTATGAAAGTCCCATTCTTAACCATTATGTATGCGGTGCTGTTTTAAAGAAAGCAGTTAGATGAAACGAGGATACCGGCAGCTTAAACCAGGCTGGTAAACACGAAGACCCCACCTAGAAGAGTTGGATAAAATCGATTACAAACCAATGGTAAATATGGTCTCCAAAATATCGACGGAAAGAAGGGAGTAAGAACCTACTTTGGTCAACAGCTAACATGAGACTGTGTTTATCGAAGTGAAAAACTAGTGAGGAACAAACCAGTTTCTAGGCAAGTTATCAGTCCACGAAAAAGTGCTAATAGGGACTGAGTGTGTGTAGGGCACTTTTAAAATATAGGACTATGTTGCTTGTGACTTTGCGACGTGTTTTGTGTATGAGCATTGGGTTTCTGCAAACTTTTGAGGAACACTAATCTAACTTGGTGAATCATATGTTTGACGATATTTGTAGATTCCCAGCTCAAGAACTGCTATGTTCGAAGAAATTAAAAGTTCACCTAATCTGCGAACGGAACGAAGACTGAGTGACACAATGACCAATTAAGCCAACTGTACCGATGCGTCTCAGCCCCGCTAACTAGAGAGAGGAGTCCAGGTTCAGAAGAGGGAAATGTATTCCACAAGCAGCCAGAAGCAAGAACGACAAGCAAAACTCAAGCATATATATATATATATATATCAGTCAGCTTCAACGTAAGACCAGGCACATGTATGCATCGGTCCAAGTTGTCATACCTCAATAACACAACAAGACGCACACCAGATTCATAAAAGTAGTTAATTCAGAGGTAGTAATATATAAAAGAAAGATTGGATATAAGGATATAGTACAGGAGGAAAGAATTAGTTCGTACAAAGAAAGATATGAAGCGATTTTAATCTCTTTCTTTAAGGGAAGACAGAGAGTGTATACACCGACGCCATTGTGATCGATTCTCAGCCATGTCACCCAAAGTCTCCAACCATTTGTCACAATAGTCGCGTTGACCCCAACCAAGTATTCTGCACCTATAAACATGGCTCAGACTAGAAGTTAGTGACTTCAAAGACTGATGCCACGTTTTGGTTTGAACGCCCATAGCTTTCTTCCAATCGTGTTCAACACTAGTCAGCAGCATTTCGCGTCGTGGTAATCAGTATTCAGGCATACGTAACACGGCCCAACCATCTCAGTCAATGAAGATTCACAACCTCATCAACTGATTTACCATCATTTCCTAATACCCTGTCTCTCTAACCTTACTATTACTTACCCGGTGATGCCAGCAGACGCCAGCGACAATTTTAAGGTATCTGTGGTCAAATATTAGTAGCTTACGGGTATCTTCTACTCTTAACTGCCATGTTTCTCTGCCGTAAACTAAATATATATAAAGCATATTAATGTCCTTCGGAAACGTTACAAAATAGCATATTAAAAGAGAAAACAAATCAATGACATTTAAGGTTTTCACAAGTGGGAAATACGACATGAAGGTGAAAATGGGCGCTTTTGGTGCGAAGACAGGAAATTTAAATTTCCAAAATAAAATTACAAAAATAAGACATTTACCAAGTGAGCTCTGAGGATTTCGTATCCCCAACAGAAATCAGGTAGCCACAGTGTGGTAACGAGTTGGAATTAGCAGCTGCATATGGTTTCTAACGTAGGCTGTTCCAACTCATCTGAGTCACTGGTAGCAAAACACCTGGTGTCCATGAAACAATTGACAGTTAGCGGGACACTAATTAGTAACCGAGAAAGATGTCATGAACGCTAGGCAATGAACTTCAAAGGATAGTCTGATTGGAATATAGCCCTAATGACGTTCATAACTGTCCGATTGCTTGCGATGCACCCGACAAAAAGGACTTCCGTATGACATCACACGAAGGCGACAAGATTCACCAGGCCTAGAAGGTCCACCAACGGCTCCTATGAAGGATAGTGGTTAATCAATGGTCACGGAACTGACAGGATTATTTGAAAAGACACGACAATATTTTTAGTCATGTTATGGTTTTCTAACATATTTACAAAAGTAGGCTCGCCTAAAAGAAAGGGAATCTTCTAAGTCTAAAACCTAAAGAACATATGGTTTTAGTAGCTTCACTGTGCAGAGATAGAACATAAAAAGGTAAGACTACAATGAATGTACAGAGAAGTTCGAAAAAATACAGAACCAGCTTAGTACAAATTCCAAATATTTGAAAAAACTGACGAGATAAAATGACTGTAACAATCTTAGATTAAAAGATAAATAACAAAGAACTGAAACAATACGCTCAGAAAGGCTTTAGACTCACCAATGGACTAGCACAGCACCATCATAAACCCTTGCCCCGTGAATGAAAAAGGATGCATCCCTAAAATATTTGGCAATATTTTCCTTCGAGTCGTCATCAGCTCGAAGCAGCAATTGCTTTCTAGTGGGACACTAACTACTGTTAAGTGATGAGCATACTAGATTACCTTAAAATTGTAGTGGAGAACGCTACAGACATGAGTAATGCCGTTTTCTTCGAGTTGACTTTTGGATTGAGCGCTAGCAACTCCACCAATGTATACCCCAGGAACTATTCTTGACATCGATCCACCCATTTTCTGTTGTTTGTCACAGGATACACATCAAAGCTCCGGAAATGAATCAGTTATAATCGAATTTGTTATGCACCCATCGACAACTCAATTGAATGTAACTCAAACACTTGAACTAACCACATTCAATATAAAATATGTTATGAACCAAAAAATGACGACTCGTGTTATTACAGTAATAATGGTAGAACTGACATGAATAATGGTCTCGGTTATAAAATGTTTCGAACCAAGCATCTGGTATTGTTATTCCAGGTGAAATGTGGTATGTCACGTGAAAATACATGTTTACTAGCCTTATATAAGTACTGTGAACCACGAAGCCGCAGTCATGTTGGTTGTAAAAAAACATTTGACAGTGCCGACCGGTAAACTTCTGATTTAACCTAGGTCTCCCCTTATTGATGTGCAGTTCTTCGTGTGTTTGAAGATGCCATAGGTATTCGGAGTTTGACAACGCTCTAACCTGTAATACATTCTAATATGAACCGTACCCATCAAGTGAAATCAAAAAGCAGAGGCGAGAAGTTTCGAAGATATATTCGACAGGCTGATCTAATCTGGCTAGATATTGCAGGGGTTGTTGAGCACGGCGTTCCCACTCGTGATCTGGTGGGGTCGCATGACCGAGCGCCTTCAGCTAAGTGAGTCCATTAAGACTAATGTGGTCAGCAACCAATGTCGGAAACATACAAATCTATTTATTTCGGGGATTTATTTACCTCTACAGGTTGGACGGATAGAAATTTTTATTTGGGTGACCAGAGGTTTTCAGCTTATTGTATATCATTATTAGTTAGCTTTGTGTTCTACTTCAATCTAACAATAACAAACTGGATGTAGTACTCTATTTTCATAGATCTCGTCTCTTGATCGTCTGACCGAATAGGCGACAAGCTACTCACTTTTCACAGGAAAATCGTCCATGTTTTTTTCCGGAGAAACAGACACATGTCCCTTGTATGTAGTTGCAGTTTTACGTTCAGTTTTGTTCAGATTACTTATACTTTATTTTTACATTCCACCTGCTCATTAATTTCAAGGACAGCTCGTACGTTGAGCCATTTAGTAAGTTCCACTTTCTGTTCCTGACATTCCGATTTTACACGGGCAATTTTTCAGTGACTCGTCTTATCCAGGATGTTCACTAACCTGTTCTTAGTGTTCTTTCTATCCACAAATGTCCATATGCATTGAGATATGTGAAAGTATATGATGGTGTTTTATTGCTAATCGATGTTCGTGCTGGTCAAAGAAGAGAGTTCAGTCACTTTGTCAGATAAAGTAATCCCTTTTACTGAATATGAATGATTTCATTGTTTTTTATGTATATGTTTTAATCATTCTTTTAACCTCAGATATTTTGGTTTCACTTTTTTTGGCCCATCATTTAAAATTTTTTCTTTGGAAACCTAAAACTTGAAGGTCTGTTTTGTAGTTTAAATAATGTTTTAGTAGAACTATATATTTGTGTCGATTAATTGTAATTAGCGAATAAACTTTTGCACATTAATCTAAATATTTTTATTTTGGGACGTAAGTTATGAGTAAATCAATCGACTATGCTCCAATAACAGACGAGAGCAAGACTAAGATGTAACACTTTGCAAAAATGGGAAATGTTTAGAAGCTTGACATTTAGGTCAATGGAGGATCAACAAGCATATCCGAATGAATTCAGCATATCAATAAACTAGAAAATTCACTGAAATACACAGGAACAGGAATCTAGTCACAGGCATACACTACCAAAATAAATAGGCAGATAACAGTAGGTTAAAGGCCGACAAAATCCAATTATATAAAGCCAGATAGAATGATCTGAGCGTCATATGTAGAGGAATGCAAATTTTTTACTACAACATGATGATGTTCTAAAGATCAATGAAAGCCACATGACCAAACTATTCATCTCAGAGAATGAAACTTCCCATAGACGATCCACGTTAGCTACAAATCGTCTCCATCATCTTAAGTAAGAATGGATAAGTTAAACTTGCTTTAAGGTTGAGCAATTACAGGGTAATTACTTTAAAATTCAATGATCACACACACCTGTTGATTCACTTAAAACACAAATTGCTGAAGTCTAGGACTGCTGTTTAACTATGACAAAAACAAACTGAAGCACGAACGAGCCTTGGATTTTTCATAAAATGAAAGAACCTTACTTCATTTTGCGATCGCTTAAATAACTGTCACACCGATATATAAGAGGTGAATAAACCACATTCTGAGAGAGTTATCAATAAAATTATTGAATTGTGTTACAATCGTACTCTTACGCTGACTTGCTGAGAGTCTGATCTACAAGAATAAATTATGAATGATGGGTAAATTCAAACATATGTCTTTGTGTCCCCCCAGAATCGATACAAAGTTGTCCTTGTTGCACAGGTTGTTGGATGATATGATATAGCCTAAATGTATGGATGTCAAAGAGTTGAAAATAACATTTATAAGACGAGAGATTATTACAAGGCCTAATTTAATATGTTTGATTTAAAGAGTTCGTAACGTTAGTTGATGACATATTTGGCGATAATCCTTATGATGAGAATACATCAAAAGAGCTCTAGTGAATCGCTTACGACAATCTTGAGTGTGTATGAGATCATTATGCTTGTAATTACTGTAAACCAGAATAACATATTCAAGGAAAGACATGAAACACTTTTGTATCATGGAAGTTATGAATAGAGAAATTCTCTTCGGTCAACACTAAAGTAGAGTGGTTGAAGAGAAGAAAAGTGACAGTTATCGAGGAGCAATATTATAGGTAGATTAGGATCACTCAACTAAAACCATCAGAAAACGAATGGTTTTAATCTCGTGAGTAAGAATATTTGGCGAATATACAAACAAATTTAAAAGCACTTATCTTAAATATAAGTGAAGACAACAGGTCATCATCACACAAAACATAACGTGGAAAAATTTTCAAACGCATTCTCACAAAAATATTTAAAAAGAAACCTAAGTACATATATTTTAAAGGTTGGTGTTATTATGTGTCAGTTTGTCACGTTAAAACTCCGACATAATAGCTCTCGTAACTGATTAGATAAATTCTGACATCTACGAGTATTTTTTTTATAGAATTGCAGAAAATCAACGCTGTCTATGGGAACAGGAACGTCTGCTATAACAAGACTCCATGAAAAGTTGGATTCGGGACCAAAATATATTCGTAAATGCCCTGTGCCTTTTGTTTTTATCTCTGATCTATTCACACCTTGCAGTTTTAGTCTGTGGTCAGGTTCAAATACATTCCCAACACAATTATATTGCACTAATGAGAGAAAATTTGATTAACATTTCTCAGGTTTCTGTGTGAATAGTGATTGGTAATAATACTTTCTCATAAATAACCAGAGGCTGACAGTTGCATCCGTATATTTTGAAGTTTTGAGGCGGATGCGAAAAATAGCTAGGGCTTCGCGACAAATCATCTGTCTTGCTGATTTGATAGCAGACCGCTGAACGTCAACTTGTATACCAACATGCAATCAAAATCGCGGATGGTGCCACGCTTGAACACTGGTACTGCCAAATAGATATTTCAACATTATTTAGATGTCGATTGAGTGTAATACTAACTTCTAACAGGCGATCACTCAATTTTTGTTGTCAGGATTGATCAAAAAGTAAGAAAAGGAAACTTGTTGAGATACTTTGAGTCAGAAATTCTATGTTGTACTAAAAATATAGTATTGAACAAAGCTAGTGCTAATGATTATACAAAACTATCGCAACTCAATAATTATTTACAAACAACTCAATGGCACATACATGTTGTGAAGAAACCATTTCGGATTTGTTTACGAATGTAATGACACAAAAGTTCAAATAATGTTTGCATCATATTCGCCAAATTTAAACAGGTTTTGTAGAAGTTAGAAGATTATTGATTCAAGTTTAAAGAAATTGCAAAGAAAAAACGTGAAGTATGTGAATAATTTAACAAGCATGTCTATGAAACAGAACTGCAGGTGCTAGGACCATGATGGCTACTAACTAACTAACTTACGATGCTTGAATAATAAGCGGGCTGTAACATATCCGTCTTGGAATGATGCAACTGACTACTCTATGTGACCTTGTGGTGAGGTCACATCGTGATTGTTCAGGCGTGCTAATCAGTGTGTGCTGCTTTATAGCTGCCTGTGAAGGAAAAATACACTTATGCTGGCAGAATAACACACTTATTACAACGAAATGTAAAGTACTGTGTGTCAAAACATTTTCGATCGTTAGCAAATCATTTTTGATAATGTTGCCATATAAGCCTTTCTTCGCCTTCACTACTTTCTGTTCACCATTCAACATATCCACGTAAAAGTACTTGGGCAATGTACTCAGCTTGAGTTATCATGTGGTCAGGCTTCGGAGCTATCACACTTCCAGTTCTAGTCTACGAACAATACTGTCGATCTGCAGATCTACTACCTCTCATACTAAGTGCATCATCCCCATACTTCAAACAAATGAATTTCTTCCAGGCATCATCATAAGTGAAACAATTTTTGTTAGGCCTAGGTTTCTCGATCGACTGTTCCACTTCTAATTATGTTGGTTGCAGTACCTTTTGAACCAATAGCTTTAAAATATGAGATGCGCGTAATATTTCCAAGATTACTATGGATTCGTAATTTGTGATGGTGCTATATAAAGTCGGTGCCGTATGACCTATGTGTTTTCTCATTTCCACTTTCCGTACTCATTCCGCTAATACATCTTACCCTTTGAATGATTATTTTCACACACTTACCTTATTAAGGGACATACATGATAATGGTTATCATTAACGGCTCATATTTCGTGATAAGAATAACCTGATATGGTTCTTTCTTAATTATCTTTAATAAGTTGAGGATACGTACCGCTTATATGAGGCATTTTAAAAGCTCCAAAAGAACGTCGTTAAAGAGATAGAGTAAATCAAACGTTGACCAACATACAAATACTAAACAACATCAGTAGAGTTCTAGTTGGTAATAAATATCTGGCTTCCTAAACCTTAACTAACATCTTAGGTTAGACTGAGAAAACAGGAAGAACTAGTGCACACTATTCGATTTAAAGGTGATAAAACTATGGTGAATGACTGGGGTGTGTATGCGCAATTCACTCGCTGGGATAGGAGACTGAACATACCAATCTGATGGATGTCGTAGATGTCAGTTTTTTGCAGCACATAGGATTCTCAGTATCATTATGGATTATTGTAGTATTTGTATCTGCTGAACTGAAATAGTTAGTACGCTAGGCCACCAAAAAAATTAGATGTAATATCTGAAACAAACGCGGTTACAGTTGTAAAAGTTCATCTACCACAGCTAGATAGAATGCCAAGTGTGTTAGTATGTATAACTATTCTGGACATTTAGTGAAAACATTGGTGGGTATCATTATTTACACGGCAACGAATCTTAATGCCGAAAATTTATAGGTCTTTAACTCTTGTTTATTAGCAGTGTAAAACAAGAAGGATAAATAATGGGTATATATAGGCAGAAACAACTTGAACCGTACGACGACAAGTATGCCGAAAACTAGAGAAGGAAAAATTTCCTGATGCTATTTTATCATCCTGAGCACACTAGCCGTTTCGTTAGGATTGGGTTAAATTCTAATAAAGTAGTGTAAAAAAACGTTACAAGTTGATGAGACCTAACACCATGGTAGATAATCTTCTTGTCAATATCCAAGATTAATCCACCTTACTGACGTCATTTATAGACTCTATGAATACACTTATTGTTCCATCACAAATGACTAAACGTTAATAGTTATAAACACTGTCAGTCATGCTTCTCGCCTTTTCGTTCTTTCTCTTCAGGACATACATTATATACCATCAGGACTATTTGTGGAACATACGACTTTGTACTGCGCCATAACTTATACCCCCAGAATTCATCTGAGATCACTGTTGAGAAGCATAAACTAATGCGTTCAAGTCGACTGACTGCTCTGCTATTTAATTCCAGTCATTCTCGAAAAGCAACTGAGTTTTGCAACGAAACCCCCATAAAGTGCACCAACTATCATATCGGACGTAAGAGTCATACAAACATCATATTCTAATATATTAAAATTTACCTCCTGTTTGTATTACATAAGTGACTCTTAATTTATCAACAAAGCTGAGTGACTTAATTAAGTAAAGCCGGTAGCATTTGTAACAAGTTGGTCTTGTCTATAAACTGGCATGCTTCATGCAACATTTTGTTATCTGAGAATATATCGTTATACTGTGCTATATACTATGAAAAGAAATTCAACTTCGAATGAGACAAAGAAACATAACTCGTCAAAATAAAAAGCCTTTAGGGTCAACTCTCACAAAACAGTCTTACGAACTACTCAGAATTATCTTCCATCTAGATTTATACAGTCAGAATTTGACATAGCAGCACCATGTGATGAGATACATGACTAAATACTTTCATTATAATATGAGCGAGCTAGTAAGTTAACTAGCGACACTCCGAAATACATCTGCGAGCTCTGCGGTGTTGATTATAACGCTAACAGAAGTATGACTTTCGCAAAAGTCATCATAGTGTCATCAAACGGTAATTAAAGAGTGATTCAGTGTAGAATATTGTTTCAAATATGTCACAAAATAGTAGTCAACGTACTTTTTGTATAACATTTAAAAAAATATCGTGAAATTGTGAAATCAAAATAAAGTAAATACTTGCGCACGCTATGCATAGAAAAAATACCAGAACGGTGCAATATTAAGCAGGTATAAACTCCAATAACAACGACATTCGGTTAAACTATGCTGAGAAACATCTTTCTACCCAATGAAAAAGTTAATTACGCTCTTTTTGGAAGTGAATAGTGAGCTACGAAAATGGAAAACACTGAGATGGTATAAAAATCATGTGACTTATAACAGCTTATCAACAACAAATGTTCCGTATATGAATGCGTTTCATTCTCAGTAATACAGAACAAAGTGAAATAATTCACATATCTACAATCTTCAAACACTTGTAACGTTAGGCCTTTGGCTGAAATATACTTTAAATCTAGGAGGAATGTGAAAGGAGTATGTGACAGAATCCAAAATAGAAAATGACATGGGAAAGTAGGTCCACAACCTAATAAGCACGTAATACACCTATATTTAGTAAAAATAATCATCGACCGTAATCGGTGGCAATATAAGGGTGAGATTAAAACAACCAGATAATCGAATCTGGTAGTTGATAGCGCTAGATTTCGACTATCACACTGATATAAAAAACAGTAACCATTTCACGATGTGATGAAAATAACTGCGAGCAGATGAAAGATTAATGAAAACATATTTAGATACAGAGGACAATAGGAATAATATTACTGTTGTAGCGGGTGACTGCAGGTTTTGGTAAGCAGCGTTTTATATCGATCGATTCAGTGACACGTAAACACGTACGAACTACCTAGTGTCCTGATTGGCCCTGCTTCCCTGTCTATCCCAGCCAGTTGAGTCCAGAACGCAAGTCACAGCCTCTGAGATATGAATCATCGTATTTCGGACATACTCTATTTATATACCAACCAGGCAGACCACATCGTACCATAAAAATAGAAAACAACATTTACACTCTATTAAACAAGTGAAGTAAATATCGACCAATAGGTAATGTACATTTAACGTCCAAGGACAACATTAGACTTAACATGATAACTATTGGTATATTTTTCTGCACATCCTAACAATTACATGTGACAAAGGGAAACAAAAAAACTGACAATCTGAGGAACTGTTGACATATTAATTTAAAGCATCAAATAATTGTGCTAACCAACATTTTCCAAAATAGTGTAATTTAAGGCGGGTTAAGTTAGTGATTAGACTCAGTGTCTTGTGTACTACTGAAGTCGACAGATTCAAGTAGTATATATCATCAATCGTAGGTGACATGTCTGACGGCAGAAGGTTAAGGAGATAGAATAGAATAGAACGAGAAAACAGAATGATTATAATGGAAACGAAAGAACAATGAAGTCTGAGACAATTGAGTGAAATTTGCAAAACGATCAGTAATGTTTGAGACAACTGATTGATATTTTGCAGGTTAGGTATTTAATGTATGGTTCTCAGATTATACTAAAATGTTTTGTAACTTTGTGTTCAATTACATTCTATCGTCCCCACTCCTGCTCTCGTTCGCAATATCAGTAATTGTGATGAGAGAAGAAATAAAAAGTTCTCTCAGTATTATTATCAATTTCTCCATATACCCAGGATGATCTTAAGTTGAGGACAATATTGAAGGTTTTCCTGGACTGCCGTTTTGGTTGTCGTCCTCTCTGTGATAAGTGGATAAAATGAAATTCGGTATACCTAATGAATACTCTGTGAGTCCTGTCTACGCCTATATCAGAGTCAAAGAGATTACTGTGAATACAACAAAGAGCATTTTATTTGAAATTCAAATCAGCCACGGCATAACATACGAAAATAATCAGCAAAATCTTTTCTTCTTATTCGTTTAAAAAACTAGCTAAATGGAATAATTGTATAAGGAGTATGACCATACTTCCACATGTTCCAGAATCGTGCCACTGAAAGATTCATCCAGGATAAGGTTTTATGATCAGAATAAAGTTCAGTAAGTCATACAAAGTTTAGTAATTATCCTTGCAAGGCAAAAATGCATCCAACTTGACTACTGGTTTGTCTTTGGTTCAGCTACATTTGACTGACCCTTCAAAAACTTCTAGCCGTGTAAACTGTTGATTTGCATAAATGTTTATGTTTCCGAACCGCTATTTGAAGTGTACAGGTCGTATGTCGTTTAGTATAAACGCGCCTGACCTATGTAAAGAAACTGTGTTGGACAAGAACAGAAATGGTAACGACTAGTCATGAGTCTGTTGGGATAAACCAGTTTTCATTGAAATATTTCAAACCGAGAGAGTCGTTGGCTAGGCTAAAGTAGTGGCAAGCACAAATGATTCAACAGGAGCCCTTTTACCAAAGATTATTTATTTATATGCTAGTTCTAGGAAAGAAACTAGTATATATATACCGTTACTTAATGCTAATGTGAAAACGTAATATATACGAGGATATTTGTAGAGAGAATAAAATGACAATTTACGGTTTAAGCATAACCAGAAATCTATGTGGATTCATTAATTTATAACAGACTGTTTTATTGTTAATACACCATTTCATAACCAGGTCAGATCTGAATGCTTTATGCGATTATCATACGTATCCTGTATTATCAGAAAGCACTTGATGCAAAGACTGTCAACGTTGGGAAAATAAAAAGCTTTGACATGAAATATTATTCCAAGCACCAATCAGCATTTCAAACCAAGCGGGAATAAAGATGAATTATTTTGATTAGTACACAGATTGATGTACGAACTTATCATTGTGTGAATTACTGAGACAATTTACATAGCCTGAAGTGTCAATGAAACAAGATAAAAGACGCACACACAGTCACCTGTATAATAAAATTGTAGATGGAACAAAACACCAGTAAATACAAATAATACTTAACACAATGGCGATATATTGGTTGTCCATAATTATCTGATATCAACCTGTTAAAATTCATGGTTCGTGCAAAGATTTCATAAGCAAGGTTATGGATTTTCTAGAGCCACTGCCTGATCCAATTACGAAAAAAGGAGAAAGGTTAGGTCAGTCAGTCAGTAACAACGTAGAACTTCGTACGTACGTACATCAGTTCGAGTTGCCACACCACATTAGCACAGAGATGCCGTGGTCGATTCAAATCCCGTAGTGGTAGAGGTAATAAGAGTATAAGCAGTAATCGGAAAGATTAGTGTTTAAAGATGTTACTTAAAGAGTATAATACAGTGAAATAAACTTGGGAAGAGAAAAAAGAGACAAGGGGGAATCAGGAGATCAAAATTTGGGAGAACACAAAGAGTGGATGCATCTGCGCCATTGCAAACGATTTTGAGCCATGTCATTCAAGGTCTCTAACCATCGGTTGCTATCATCTCGCGGTCCCCAACCAGGTCGGCAACCACATCCAGCAGAAAACAACCTTGATAAAAAACGTAAACCAAATTAAACAATTTAAACTACTTAAACTATGTCCTGGGAAGGGAGAATCATGAAGCCTCATGATGAAAGCCAAAGGTCTTCAGAAGTCACGAGACGATGACCCTTCTAACAACCAGAGCAAAAATTAACATAAATACGTGGAATGTCTAGACAATGTGGGAGACCGGGAAGACTGGTCAATTAGCAACGAAATGAGGAGATACAACTTGGCAATATTTGGAATCAGCGAAACACATTGGATACAAGCTGGACAATAAAAGATAGGTACGGGAGAGATGCTGCTGTACTCCGGTCACAAAGAGGAAAATGCTCTCCATACTCAGGGAGTTGTTCTGATGCTGTCCAAATAAGCACGAAATGCAATCATCGGATGGGAATCTCATGGACCTAGGATCATCAAAGCATCCTTCAAAACAAAGAAGGAGGGAATACACAATAAATGTTATGCACCCACCAATGATAGCAAGGATGATGATACAGATCAGTTCTATGGGAAGCTGCAATCGATCACAGCGAAATGTTTAGGAAAGGACCTGATCATCCTAATGGCAGACTTAAACGCCCAAGTCGGAATGGACAACAACTGTTATGAAGATATCATGGGAAAACATAGACTAGGAGGAAAGAACGAAAATCGAGAGAGATTTGTAAATCTATGTACATTCAACAGAATCGTTATAGGCCGCACAATATTCCCACACAAACGCATACACAAAGTTACATGGGCTTAACCGGACCACAACACAGAGAACAAAATAGATCATATTTGTATCAATAAAAAATTCCGAAAGACAGAGGAAGATGGAGGACAAGGAGAAAAACTAACATAGCTTGAGACCACCACCTGGTGGTTATCAAGATCAAACGAAAGCCAAAGCACACTGAACAGCTGGGGAAACAGCATAAAGTTCTAAATACCCTACACACAGATAGACAAGCTACGAGTCAGATTGCTTGCCAATATGAACACTAGAGATTTTTCGATTAACAACAGAAACCAAGAGGAGTCCCATAGAAATTAACTTTAATTACACGTCTGACAAAGTTTCGTCGCATTATTTTTATCATATTTACAGACTAAAACAAATTTGAATATACAGCTAACTGATTGGCAGTCACCTGATTGGTATCGATCGTGTTAATTCAAATGTAAGTTTCACGTACTGATTAGCATGCGACGGTTAGAAAAATCAGTTGAAAGTCGGTCACTCAGTGAACAGTTGTATATTTCACCGCTGCGATTTTCCGTCCTTATCATCAGTACAAATATTACAATTATGGCCCCGATCTTACTCACCACTATTGTTTTCGTTCTACTTTCGGTAATGAGAACAAGTATTCCGCTTATTGTGCGGAATATCATGTTGCCTATTTCCCTAAGTATTTTGATGACTACTGTTATCGCGAACTTATCATATATTGTGTTAATATTTCACTATATATTGTTACGATCATCATGTCTACGATTAGCTGCCTAGTATTTTAACTATCATGATGGAGGTTATAATAATTAGGATTATAGTTACCACAATAATATCTGATGCTTTGTTATCTGTTTTGTCGATTAATGTGGTGTGAGCTACTTATATCCACACAAGTAGTATATAACGATGTTCAAAAATGGAATGTAGTTCAGTAGAAGATCGAGGAAAAAACGGAAACAGAAAGCAATTGGTATGAAAATGTATGAACAATGAAATCTGAGACGATGGATTGATATTTGCAAACGTAGCAGTCAAGTTTGAGACAATTGATTGATATTTTTTCAAATTAACTTTACTCCATGGTTCTCATATTTTAGTGAAATGTTCTGTAATTTCGTGTTTAAATACATCTGATAGTCCCCACTTGTGTTCTCGTCCACTACATTGATGATACTGATTAGTATGATGTAAATGGACATAGTGATGCACTCACTCTCCTACTTTACAGTTTGTAAATCACAGATACATCTAGTGAGTATTGGTGCAGTTTTGGAACAGGTAAGTAGACCAGTATTTTGTGTTTCACGCAAATTTACTGTTGCTGAACAAGGTTATACACAAACGTAAATACAACTTTCTAATCACAACCTGGTGGTTGCCAAGTTGGAATTGAAGATAAAGAAGCATTTGAAAACTGGACAAACAGCAATACAAAGGTTCAATACAGGCTTCCATCGACATCCTGACAAACTCAAACAATTCATTATAACTATCAACAACAGGTTCCAATCCTTACGTGCTATACGGGGAGAAGAATAAATCACCATAAAGGACAATTCGAAAGGGGTCAAAGAAGCTCTAACCTCAACGTGTCAGGTTCTGGGTCGCAACGAGCATCGTCATAAAAAATGGATCTTCATCAAAACCCTGTACAAGATTCAAGAAATAAAGAACAAAAGAACGGCGATTTACAACAGCCAAACAAGAACAGAGAAAGTCAAGGCACAAGCTGAATACGCAGAAGCAACAGGCAAGTAAGGAGAAGTATTAGAATTGACAGGCATAAATACGTGGAAGAGCTAGAACAACAGCGGGAAAAGCTGCAAGAAAAGGAAATAAGAGACATTTATATGACACAAGGAAGAAAATAGCAGGGAAATATAGTAAGCCAGAGAGACCGGTCAAGGAAAAGAAGGCAAGCCAATCACTGAAATTCATGGACAGAGAGACAGATGGTCAGAACACATCGAGGAACTCTTGAATAGACCAGCTCCATGAATCCACCGAACATCGAAGCAGCACACACAGACCTTCGTATAGATGTCACTCCACCAACGATGGAATAAATCAGGATGGCTATCAGAAAAATCAAGAGCGGGAAAGCAGAAGGACCAGACAATATACTAACTGAAGTCAGACATAGAGGTAATTGTAAAGGTGTTCCATGCCCTACTCAGGAATATTTGGAAGGAAGAACAAGTGTCGACAGACTGGAAAGAAGGATACTTCATCAAGGCACCAAAGAAAGGAGATCTAAGCAGATATTAGAACTACAGATGCATCCCAGTACTATCGGTACCAAGAAACGTTTTCAACTGAGTGTTACCGAACTGGATGAACGATTCAGTAGACGTCCAGCTTCAAGATCAACAGGTTGGATCCTATAAGGACACGTCGTGTACAGACGAAACCAAAACACTACTGATCATCGTCTGTCCCTTCGTGCCGTACTATGCCTGTAGCATATCTCATAGGGTCTTCCAAAATATATATCCTACGATGGGATATACGTATGAATCAGCTGTAGTCACGTAGCCGATTACGGGGAAAAAGTATGAGCAAAAAACATTTCGCAAGCTGGAGTTACTTCGGTGGTTTAATTATGATGACATATTTGCTAGTTTCGTACTAGTGAAGGTTACATTGCCAAAACCAGTTAAATCTCAAAAACAGAAAGTACAGTTTCATAACTACAACTTTGTGAGAAGTGACCAGACTTACAAAAGAGGACCGAAAACTGTTCAGCTCTAGTGCCTAATAGGTTTAGGTTTGTCTATAATAAGCTACAAGACATTATTATGAACGGTTTATCGGAAAACTCTCAAGACAATAACATTTTAATAAAATGCAATATTAATAAAAATCAATTGAAGTTAGTTGCAAGAAAAAGTTAATCTCTTGGAGAAAATGCTATTCAGATAAAGAATTTTCTTCAAGTGCTTTTCTAACTTTGTTTTCAATACGACGAGCTGCACTTTGAACTTCTTCGCGCAGTATGTTTATATGCATCTGCCAGGTACGACTAGCAGACTCCTTAGTTTTGAAATATGACTAAAAGAGAAAAAAGATATATGACAAACTCCCCAGTATATTCAAAAATAAAGTATTATTAAAACTCACAAATAGTAAGTACATTAAGAGCGCATAGAAGTTACTTACATCAATAAATAGGTATTTTATTTACAGTATATGCAATACACCAAAGGATTGAGCTACTACATCTTTCGACGTCAAAGGTGTTAACTGCCATAAATACTTTCAAAAGACAGACAATAAATGTTGACTAGTGAATGTTCGAAAGTCCTTGGTTTGTAATTCAGTTATTACATTAAACCATTCTTTTTATATATACTAGATGTAGTTCCGAAAATGCAAGAGGGTATGAAGAAAATTATACGATGACAAAATGAAAAATCGATAAGGCCGCAGAAGGGTCGAGCAATGGAGACAAACATGAGAAGAATGAACAACTGGATAGAACTAGAAAGGAAGGCCCAGGACAGATTGGGTTGAAGAACGTTAGTCGTCGGTCTATACTCCATTGGAGGTAACAGGCGTAAGTAAGCAAGCAGAAGGGCCTGACTTTAGGGATGTTTTCAATAGTCAAAACAGAGATAAACCATAGATGTTGCAAAATAAAAGCTTTATGATCTCAAGTCTTGTATTGATTATACTGACCGAGTTCAATAGAATACAGTAAACGAAATGCGCATAGTAGCTGATGAATAAAATTGGAAAAAAACGAAGCAGAAAATTGTCCTAAAATATTTTTAAAA